>JAJJMB010017052.1:1279899-1473566 GCA_023531105.1 Papaver atlanticum
CTATCACATATAACTTCATTTGCAGTATGTGTTAAAGTAAGTTCACGTGAAAGACTACTGCTATATCAAGCTTATCACTAAGTTATATATATTAGCTATCACATATAACTTCATTTGCAGTATGTGTTAAAGTAAGTTCACGTAAAAGACTACTGCTATATCAATCTTATTCATCATTTAACTGAAATTAATCAACTTTTCACTTTTTAGTAAGTTCCTGGCAATGTTTGTGTGGTTTCCTATTCGAGAAAAATGTTACTGGAACAGACAACAAAGGAAAACGTTAACCCATGCAAGATTCTAGTAAGAATCGGTGTTGCTGGAGAGATACAAACTAACCTGTAAAAAGGGAGATTGGTGAAAGCTGCTTAACTGCACCTTCAACCTATACCTATCCATCAAATTCAATCTTAAAGTCTCTGTTGTCCCATCTTACATCTTTAGTAACGATTCTCTACCACAAGCGAAGCACTCACAAACACCATACAACATTTGTATCCCTGCATAAGAAACCAAAAAGAATAAAAGGCATTTGGTATTGAAGTATTATATAGAATATTAAATAATAGTCTCATGTTGCAAATAGTATTACTTAAAAATCTGGCACCCACACCGAGTGTTACCACTATCAACCAAGAATACAGATATCTCGGAGGAACAGTTCTTTTACCAAAGGCTGTTGTTCAGCTGAACTACCAATTTGCATTTCCAGTTTCACTCATAACCTGAACATTAAAAGAAAATCAGCCATATTACCGAGCAGTAACAAAGAACTAATATCATCAATTATCGAGAATGTATAAATACTTAAACTACAACGAAATGGACCAATCATTAAAACTAAACGCCTAAACCACATTCAGTTTAAAGTGGATGTGACCTGAGAACTCTATGACTGTCGTTTCAGTTTCCTCCTATTACTTCGGTGGTAACTAATTCCTCTTCTACGGATCATTTGATTTATCTGTACCCAAAAAAAAATATACTATTTTGTTCATTGCATAGAAATTTTCATAAACCAAAAACTTACATGGAATTGAAATCAGTTGTTGAATTCGGCCAAAGATGTACAAAAATTTGTAGTTCAAACTTTTGTCCAAGCGTAGCTAGGAAACCAAAGCCAATACAGTCTTCTTATTGTTACCCTACACTGCATTAGCAATACTTTAATTAAATTAATTCAAAAATCAGAAAAACCCAATTTGAATGAGCTAAGTTGAGATTTACTTACATTATCTGAGGAATGACGAACTCTAAAAAAATTAACGAAACCCAATACTGTCTTCTTGTAGATTCAAAAATTGAGAGAACTCAAAAACCTTGCCGAAGACACCCAATGCTGCTTTATGTCATGTTGTTAGCAGGAATACCAATACCCACAATCGGTATTGGTGAGTCAGTGTCACATAATGCAGTTGTGGAAATGTCACCAAGAGCAGTCTTCTTGATCGGCTGCAAAGCAATAATAAAGACAAAGATGAGATATATCAAATTTAATTCATGTAAGACTGGTAATACTCTCTTGGTAATTCACTATCCTATGATTTCTAAGTACACTTAATTAATTCTGAAAATTGAATTTTATGTTTTAGTTGTTCACAACACCACAGTAACAAAGATACTATCTTGAAATCAAAACAGTACCACTATTCATTATAAATTCGCCTTGGCATTTTAACAAACAGTTCAAGTCCTTTGCTCTATGGAAATAACCAACAATTAAACATAATGCTTGGAGGGCTTAACCAAAATGGAGATCGATTTGAAATCAAAACTAGGGAAATAAAGAGTGAATGAAAAGGCATAGTACTACCTGCAGCATACCAAATTTTGTAAGAAGAACAGGGTATTCGATTCAGTTTACTAATACTTATGGAGCTCCGATTGATATTCTGATAGGTGCAATCATTTATAATACCTGCAGAACAATGCATCAATTGAACTAACCATATCAATTGAAAAATATAAATCTAAACCAAACTTGTAGAAATCAAACCAACCTGCCTACGAACTGAAATTTGTACTTTCTTGTGCAAACTTATTCAGTAAAATGCAAAAGAAGATGGGAGGTAGCTGTTGGTTTCTGATCATGGATTTTTTATCTCTTCACAAGAAGAAGGAAGTGGGTTTAGTGGCTTTACGCAGTTAACTTTCATGAAGGTCGGGAAGTGGGTTAAAATTTGAAGGTGTAAATGTGGTATAAAATTATGTTTATTTATTCATTGTATGGGGCCACAATCAATCAATGAGAGAGCTTTACAATACTCACCCAAAAACCGTCCATATCAGCTTTGTAAATGAGAATTGAGTATTTGGTTTTAATTATCATCTAGTTAGATAGATATATAGATTAGATTTAATTCATAATAATTTAATTTGGTCACAGATGATCCGGAGCTGCAAGGCCATGACTAGTCAAAACCGTAGATTTTTTTCTATATCTCCCTAGGACTCTAGCACATGTTGGAAGAAGTCGTTTACTCTTCTTCCAAAACATCAGTGATAATTGATTTTTTTTTCCTTAGGTTTTTCATTTATGGTTGAGTTGACAAACTAAAATTACAATAATAATAATTATAAAAAAAAAAAAAACATTGATGTGGCTCATTATGTGAACGGATTTTCGAATGAAAAAAAACGATACTAGTAATGGTGAAAACCCTGGAATCAATGTTGTCCATGGATTTTCTAACGAGAAAAACCATGCTGCTAATCAATGCTATCCCTTCAAATAAAAATGACAATATAAAGATCGCCAAGGAATATTATGCAATTTGATTAACGATTGCCTCATATTCCTTTTTTTTTTTTTTGTAAATTAAGAATTCCCTAAAAAGCTAAATTAAGGTATCATTCTATCAGGATTTTGCAGTCTCCCTCAATGTTGAAGGAATCTAAGCCTTCCCCTTGCCTACTATGTTTCCTTCAGAACACCTACAGCTTTTGCTTTTCCTGAATTTACGCGAAATTATGGCCTACTCTTCCACAACTCGTCCTATGAAGACGGTAAGAGGTCGATCCCAAATGGTGCAGTCTAGTTGGTGTTGGCGAATAAGAATGGCAGTGAGATTGGGTTGGTCCAAAGAGGACAAGTCCCACGCTGGTCTTGATTCATGAAAACAAACCATAAAAATTAAATGGAATATCTTGAAATCGATAAAGGAAGATGTAAGTTGATGGGTTGTTTGGTAATCATTATTATAATAGATTCTATATGTGCTTAGTGATCATTATTAAGATTGACTATATAACTAGAATTGAAAAATAATTGCAAATTTCATAAATAGAAAATTGTTTAAGCTTATTGTGTTTAAGGAAACAAAGCTTTAATGGAGAAGAAAATAAAGTAGAGGAGAAAGATAATCATTGGTATATTTCTCATTGTGTATTCTTCTTTAAGTACATGAGAAAGACATAAAGCAAAGATTCTTTAGATAATACATGTGTCAATGAAAGAAGTGGAAATGATACATGTGTCTAGCATGGAGAGAGGTGCACATGCACCTTGACACATGGGTGGTCAGCCATACCACTAAGTGGTTTACCACTATACACTACAACACTCCCCCTTGGATGACCACCACTATAAACTCATTGCTTTGTCAAAACCTTGCCAGAAAACGTCCGTTGATGAAAAACTGGTTGAAGGAGAAAGACATTTGAGCTTCTGAGATGGCGTCGCTTGTCAAGACTTTTCTCCTTTGTAGAACCGTGTCAGGAAAAATATTTTGTACAAAAACCTGAACACTCGTAAGGAAAAGAACAACCTCAACCAGAGTTTTATTACTAGTGTTTTTGTTGTCTCATTAAAAACCTTGCCGAGTAACAAAACCCAGTGGGAAAAAGTAATCTCGGTGAAGGAAAAGAGTACAACACACTTTGGCGTCATCATTGCATCGTTGGATACTCCCCCTGATGATGACATATCCCCTTTATCGCATCGTTGGATTCTCCCCTGATGTCGACATCTCCCCATGATTTGCATTTATGGTGTTATTGTTTTCTCATTGAAAACCTTATCGAGTAACGAAATCCTGTGGGAAAAAGTAACATCGGAGAAGGAAAAAAGAGTACAACATACCAGTAGATGCCTTCCATGACATAGGACAAATTCTTTAGTCCAATACAGTCATGGGAGCTTGGACAAGTCGGACATTTTCTTTGGTCCTATGCGGTCAGACACTTCCTTTAATCTTAATTTTGTATTCATACAATCATGGGAGTCGGACAATTGCTTTAGTCTGGTGCATTTGGGAAATTCCTTTAGCCCTATACAGTTATGAAATCACGGTACTTCAGACAATTTCTTTAGTCATATACACATTTCACATGTAGCCACGGAAGGTCGGACAGTCTCTTTAGTCCTATACTACTCACATGTTTTTCAAATGTGGACTTAGGTAGTGACTTAGTAAATAAGTCTGTCACATTTTCGTCAGATTTTACACTACACCAAATTTTGGGATTAGTAGCAAAAATTCGTAACGGCTTACTGGCCGTTACGAAATTCCCGTTACGAAAATGTTGTAACAGGCCGTAGCCGTTACGAAATTTTCAATAATTCGTAACAGAGGGCAGTCGTTAAGAAATTTTTTTTAGGCGTGCCAACCACACGCTTCGTCACACCTGGGATTGGTGCGTGTGTCTTTCACACGCGTACTATTGTGTTTCCACCCCAGATGAGTAACACTAGGGATATTTCCTCCCATGCGTGTGCCATTCACATGCGTGATTTTGAGGATATGCCCTAGTGAAATCCAAATCGAGTTTTCATTTTTTCATTTCTCTTTTTTTCTCTTCTACTCCTGCCTCTCTTCTCTTTCTTTGAACCGATGAGTCGATGAAATCATCACAGAAATCTCACAGAAATCTTTTTAATCAGTTCATCGATCACTTCAATAAGTTTTTCAATCGTCTGGTTTTTCTCATCTTCACTCTCAACTGAAGATTACAGTTCTTCAATCATCTGTTAATCATCATCATCATCAGTTTAAGGTTTCGATTTCAGTTTCATCATCATCAGTTTCTTGATTTCTTCGTTTTCGTTCTTTTCTAGGGTTTGTTCGTTGATGTTGAATTTTTCTGATTTTCGATGATTTTGTTTGCTTTTTGTAGATGGCGGAGACTTTAAAACCACTTAAGTAAAGCAATTGCTTTTTCAGAGAAGAAGATGGATATGACATTATCATCAAGATGTCAAAGAAACCAACACAAAGAGGAGGACTTGAAAATCACCGAATTCCTGTAAGTGATTTCTTGATTTATAGTTCGTATAGGTTTATAAGAGACCAGAAATTTGGATTTTAGGCTTTTTTTTTGTGTTATCCTTATGTGGAGTAATATGGTTTGCAGAATAAAAACCAGAAATTTGGTCTCGGTAGTGCCCAAGGGCATGGTTTAGAGGGAATCCTTTGAAAGTGAGGCAGTTCATGGATTCTAGGTCATCTCTTAGACAGGTATAATGGAAGATGGGGCTTATTCACCCTTGTGTTTCTATATTTATGGGAAGTGTATCTTCAGTTTGGGTTTTGTAAGGGGTTGCTGAATTTTTTATCGTAAACAGGGAGCACTTGCTCAGCGAAGGTCGAGTTTCCAAGGGAATAGCCATTTTCCTTTAGCTAATGAGGTTGCAAACAAAGCTGGAACAGCTTCTGCTCGTAATAATAGACCTTTTAACCGTAGCAGGCAGGGTAACTGTAATACGCAAAGGTAAGACAATATTCCTAGGGTTGTCTAGTTCGAGATATTATGTGGTAGTTATATAATGGGAATTGTTGGCTCGTGTTTTACACAGGTAATTGTGGGTTCCTTTTTCCACTGATGATCTTATATTGTCTGCTTCTGATTATAGATAACTGACACTTTAAATGATTGTAACCGATAATTTAGTTCTATTGTATCTGGTATCTGTACATTTCAGTAGCACATAGGATTTCTTAATAACCTTATTGGAGTCTATGCATATGATTACTCTTGCGATGCACGCCATCGCATCAATTTGTAAAATATTATAATTGCTATCTAATAGTTTAAGACCTATAATTTATTTCTCAAAATGCAATTTGGTAGTTTTATGCATGTTTCTGTCTTCACTGCAGGTTTGCGCCATCAAATCTCCTGGTTTTGGTGAAAATCGTAGAGCAAACTTGGAAGATCTTGCAGTTCTCACAGGAGGCCAGGTCAGAAGCACAGAATTACTCCACTTTTGTTATTCAATTAGCGATCATGCACTTACATATTCTCCATTTGCAGCTTATCACAGAAGATCAGGGTTTAAAACTTGACAAAGTACATATTGGAATGGTCGGCACTGCAAAAAAGGTTTGTATAAATTGCTACTACTTTTTACATAAACTGAATGATATTGTATTTGTTCTCACTTTTGATGTCTGTTGACAAACAGGTCACCGTTTCAGTTGATGACACCATTATTCTACATGGTGGTGGCAACAAGAAACTCATTGATGAAAGATGTGAGCAGGTATCTAATATCTTTCTCTTTTGTAGCAATACTGATTCTTCGTTTTCTTTTTTGTCTCTGTTACTTTTTTTTTTAGGTTAATCCTATCATTATTACTGAAACTATATATGAGAGTCCTATGTGTTAAAAATCTGGTTAAGTGAAAGACCAGCGAAACTCGAAGTTGTTGCTAGGGTTTCCATACCTAAAATCTTCAGCTCAAGTGCTTCATGCTACTAGTGTGCTCATGTTGGCTTTTAAAGTCTCATTTGATTCTCAGAATCACGATGGATCACCGCCCATATGTTAGATTTCAATGATTAAGATTATGAGATTGCTTTAAAATGAGCCTCACAAGCATCTTTTAACAGCTTAGGACATCGCTGGAGAATAGCAGTGCCATGTTTGACAAGGAGAAGGCACAAGAGCGGTTGTCGAAGCTGTCAGGAGGTGTTGCTGTCTTCAAGGTTGGAGGAGCTAGCGAAGCAAAAGTCGGTGAGAGAAAAGACATGGTCACAGATGCTTTAAATGCTACAAAAGCTGCAGTGGAAGAGGGTATTCTTCTAGGTAAAATTTAGATCTTCTAGCTATAAAAGATAATTGAACTATAAGAGGTCATTTGTGATTCAAGATAACAAATTTAGCTATTGGCAGGTGGCGGTGTTGCTCTTTTGTACTCTTCAAGAGTGTTAGATAACCTTCAAACTGCAAACAACGACCAAAAAAGAGGTGTGGAGATAATCCAGAATGCAGTAAAGGTATTATGTTAATTATCTTTTATGTTTTATCATGTTCTTCAATTGATAAATTTCTACTGTCCTTGTTAAAATTGTGTATTGGGTTTATGCAGGCACCAACATTTACGATATCTAGGATATCAAGATCTGCGGGTACCTTTAAATGGAATTTCAACATCATGCATACTAGGGTCAGCATTGCACATATTATTCTACTAATACATCTGGGTTAAGTTTCGCACTGCTGCTAATGTGAAAAATAGTTCACCCTGTGGTTGAGATTATTGTTTGTCAAGCTTTGTATGTGTATGGAGTGTCAATGATGAAATTCAATTATTCAACGTGCAGATGAAAGCAAGGATGAAGTCCTTCCATATGTCTGAACAAGTAATCATTTCTTTGTGTCTTTACAATATGCATACATTCATTTACTCCTGAGCTAGTATATTTGTAATTTGTGTTTGATGCAGGAAGAGATTGAAATGAATGGAATCGACGAAAAAGAAGAGGCAAAATTAGATTCATATGCTGAGCCATTCTCTTGAGGTATTATAGAAAGCGTGATCTTATATTCTGCAACTTAACCTAATTCAGTGATTCACCATATTGTTTGTCAATTCCACTAGTATATGCAGAATTGTTAAGAATCACTACATCAATGATTCATTCTGTGGTGTTTTTTTGCTGGGAACTCTGTGATATAAAGCTTGGTTGGTCAGTGTGGTTCTGTTGATATTGATACACTTCTTGATGTTAAATATGTTAATGTATAGTCTATATGTTTCCTTCTCTAGAACTTTCTTGATCCCTATAGAAAATGTTCACAGTCATAAGCTTTTTCTGGTTGAAGATCTCCACTCTTATGAAAATATGACCCAAATGAACCAAAACTTTAAACTTAAACATATTTGAAAGAATTTTCCTTGTGGTGTTTTGTATATGATGAACTAGAGGCTAACTGGTGCTTTGTATTTTCAGGTTCCCGATAGTGGGTCATGGAGTTACAACATCAATGGAGTGAAGCATAGCACTAATCTGATGTGTGGGATAAAGCTAGGATCGATGGTGACACTGAGAATAGCAGCTCGTAAGTCCTTTTTGATTACATCATACTTAACTATATACTCTTGTGGGCGTGGATTGACACTACTGACATGTTTACTTTTCATCGAGGTTATGTGGTTATTGGTAACATCATGTTTATAGTACCGATAGCCTTCGCTTTGCCTCATCTAATTCACATATCCTGATTGCAGGTTTGTTGGGATACCTTCTATCAAGAAAGGGTTTGAATCTCCTTCGGCATGGAAGTCCCCTTGGCTTATGAACTATCTATGAACTGATTGGCATCTGTCGTTGCTTTTCAATGTTGTAAGTTATGTAAGTTACAATGTTGTAACTTAGAATTGGATACTTACAAGAATTTTGGTACTTGGAAGAATTTATGTTCTTCTTTGATTGAAAGATATGAATTGACTGAATGTGATACGAATGTGCAGGTTATTGGAATTCCGGCATTTTTCCGGCTGAAAATGAACTGCCGGTTAATATTGACCTGGTCAAAGTCAAAATTGGTCGTATTGACTGATTTTGACCTGGTCAATGTTGACTGGTAGATTTTTTTGCCGTTACAAAAAATTTCGTAATGGCTTAGAGGTGTTACGATTGTCAGGTTACAAAAATTCGTAACGGCTCTTGCCTGTTCGACTCGCCACGTAGTAACGGCTCATGCCTGTTACAAACGGCGTTACAACCCAAAATTCGTAACGGACCCATTGCCGTTACAAAAAAATTTAATACCCCTTTTTGTAATAAGCAGGAGCCGTTACAACCCGTTTTAGTAACGGCTCATCCCAGAATTTGGTGTAGTGTTACTTTACTGACTTGAATGTTTAGAAGACATTGTTGTTGCTGATTGTAAAAGAACTTCGGTGATATATGTTTCATATTATCACCCTTAATATACCCTTGCTTCATCTGTTCGATGCAAGATGTATTCTCTTCGTAAATGCAAGTTGGCTCTTCGGTGATAGAACTCAAACCACATGTCCCTCAAATATGTGTAATGGACCTTAACCATATCCAATCACAAACCGCCTCATATAGGGGAATGATCTCAGAGTAGTTCGTGGAGGTAGCCACAAGGGTTTGCTTGGTCGAACTCCAAGATATCGTTGTATTCCCAATAGTGAACACGTATCCAGTTTGAGATCGACCTTTTTGTGGGTATGAGAGGTACCCAGCAGCAACAAAACCAACCGAAACATTATTTTGGTTTTTGGTGTGAGTAGCAATTACATTAGCATCTCTCCTTTCGTCTTCATAGGGATAAAACAAACCCATGTCAATGGTTCCTTTTAGGTATCTAATACCATTCCAATGACGTTGCGTTGGCGCTGAGCTATATCTAGCTACCAAATTCACTGAGAATGAGATATCTGGTCGAGTACATTGTGCTAAGTACAATAATGCGCATATTGCACTTAGATAGGGACATCCTCCTCCCAATACATCTTCGTCACACTCCTTTGGACGAAATGGATCTATATGTACATCTAAATTTCAACCATTCATGGGAGTGGTAGCCGGCTGCACTTTGTCCATATTAAATTGCCTGGCTATCTTATGGACATATGCAGACTGGTGAATTAATATTTAATAAGCTCGATGTTCTAGTTTAAGTCCTAGACACATCTGAGTTTTCCCAAGATCATTCATCTCAAATTCGGATTTCAAATAGCTTGCGGTTCTCTTATTTCATCAAGAGTACTTACTATGTTCATGTCGTCAACATAGACAGCTATAATAGCAAATCCGGAACCTGTTTTCTTTACAAACATGCAGGGGAACAATTCTTTATTTGCATATCCCTTACCAATCAAATAATCACTTAGAAGGGTATACCACATCCGACTGGATTGTTATATTCCATAAAATGAGCATTTCAATTGAATTGCCAATGCACTCCGTGGTTTAGAGTTACTTGATTTGGGAAATGAAAGGACATCTAGCACTTTCATAAATATCTCTATATCTAGATCCCCATAGATATATGACGTAACCACATCGATAAGCTGCATTTCAAGCCCTTCTAAAAACTGCCAAGCTCATATAATTAGCAGAACATTATGATGTTCACTACAAGAGAATAAGCAATCCAGGGGTTTGTGAGAAACCTCGCGTCACAAGGTGAGTATTTATACTTTAAGACTTCATTCTTCTCACTACGCTTTGTGACAAATAATCATATATGTCCCACAGGATTTACACTTGGTGGGTTAGCACTACCATACCAAATACCTGTATATTTGTCAAAGAACTAAGTTCTTCTTGGATTGCGAAGTCCAAATATGCTCTTTTTGAGATTAATCAATATAGAGCATGGTTAAATCTCATTGTGCTCTACTTTTCGAGCAACTATGTATTAATTATATCATCAACATCCATGCATGATCCTTCCATTGACTCATGCACATTCTCATAATCCAATAGGATTTCATTGTTCTCTAGAATCATCTAAAATTTCGGAGCGTCCTCCAGTATGATTCATGGACATATTTAGAGACAATATCATGAGATGATTGCGGATGATATAAACATTAGATTGTGCCTTACTCACCCACTTCCTTTCTAGGTGAGCACTAGTCGAACCTGGTGGTCTCTCCAACTTCCTTTATGGAGCCACGGCCTCAACTACACTTCCACCAAATGTAGTTGCAACACCTTATCTTATGGTGCATATCCTAGATTAAGGATTTATAACCTTGCAGGAATGCTTGCAGTTGGTACATGTGATCTCGTCACTTTAGCGATATCAATAAATGCATCAGGAAATGGAATCTGCCATATTCAAAATATTGATAATTTTTTTCACTTCACTTTCACATTGTGAAGTGTGGGGATCAAGATGAGACAACGTGGGAACACACCACGACAATTCATGTCGTTCCCTTAGGAAATCATTTTCCATTCCTCCCCCTAATGACGGGAAGGTTGTCTCATCAAAGTGACAATCCGCAAATCTAGCGGTAAAGAGATCGCATGTTAAAGGATATAAGTAGCAGATAATTGTTGGGGATTCGTATCCAACATAAATACCTACTCGTCTTTGTGGACCCATCTTAGTACGCTGTGGGGGTGTAATAGGCACATATACGACACAACCAAATATGCATAAATGTGAAATATAAGGCTCATATCCAGTTACCAACTGGTACGCAGAAAATGGTTGGCTAGCAATGGGTCTAAAGCGAATAAGTAATGATGCATACAATATGGCGTACCCGCAAGCAGTAATAGGCATGTTGGACACATAACCAATGCCCTAGCTATCATCTGTAACCTTTTGATGGTAGCTTCTGCAAAACCATTTTGAGTGTGTAAATGGGGTACGGGATTCTCTACGTCAATTCCATTAGACGTACAGAAATCATCAAATCCTTTAGATGTATATTCTCCAGCATTATCAAGTTTGATATACTTGATTGGATAATGAGAGTGGTGAGCCCTTAATCGTATAATCTGTGCTGGGAGCTTTGCGAATGCAACATTTCTTGTGGACAACAATGCAACTTGTGATCAACGGATCAAAGCATCATCCAGAACCATAAACTAAATGGACGCTTTTATGGATGTATAGGTCCACCAATATCACCTTGTATTTTTTGTAAAAATGGAATACTTTGTTTGGTATCTTTAGCATAGGATGGTCCCGATCCTATCTTCGCTAAAGAACAAGCTTTGGAGAATGAATGATGTGCCTTTGATAAGGACATCGAAGAAGAATGGGATGATGGGTGCGCTTCAATTACATTGGAAGGCGAAGGTTGCGCTTCTCTTACTTTAGAAGGCATAGATTGTGCATCATTTACTTTAGAAAGCACATTGTTACTTTGCTTGGTAACAATCTGTATTCCCATTTTCTGTTTTCATTCGAAAGAAGGGATGTCCGTGTGAGTTCTTCAAAAAATGGATAATCATATCACGACATGGGTGCCCCAGTCGATTGTGCCAAAGCTTATATGAGTCACAGGCCAACAGTTCATCGTTGGTAACAACATGAGATTCAATAATCCTTATAGTTGTGATGTACAATCCACTAGATTGACTCATTAGTTTCTCTAAGATGCACTTCCTTCCGCATTCATTAGAGATCTCATATACATACTCAGTTCCATTTTCATAGCGAGTTTCCAAGTGATAACCATTTGCACGGATATACTTGAAACTCAACAAGGTGAGGCTAGATCTTGGTGCATATAGAGCTTCTGTGACTTTAATCATTGTGCCATTTGGAAAAAAATTGAGCCATACGTCCCCAATTAAAACTTATGATGATCAAATCATAGTAGTCACAGCGGTATTACAAGGAGTAAGATCAACAAATAATTATCTATTTCTTAGGATAGTATGGGTGCTTCCACTATCACCCAGACATTATATTTCTCCTTAAGACATTCCTACAATTACATTATGCAGGAATGTTATAAAAAGGAGCAATTTATCTCACTTTCTTTAGAGATTTCTGTCCCATTAGAATGATGTCCTTTCCGTTCTAATATACATGCTAAACAATAGAATATCATAAACAAAGTAAAATTCTACATAATAGAAAAACAAGTACTTATAGATAAACTATACATGCAACATTAAACAAACCGTAGTCTAAGACAACATAAATTACAAGAGACTAAATGTATTTAGGCCCAAGAAAATTCAGGTACTTCAATTGCTAGGGAAAAGTCCGAATTTTCCAGGAAGTCTGAAATTATGAGGTTGCCGTCAGGGTTAAGATTATTTTCATTCGTGTAGTGAACTTCTTTCTCAAGAGTTTCCCGGTACATTTTGTAGCTCGCAGCTACGTTGACACTAGCCTTACATTGCTTTTATCAATGTCCGGTAAATCTGTACTTGTACCAAGGCGCATTTCCATCTGCGACCTTTTTAGTAGAGGAATTCTTAGGTGTTTTCTCCAACTTAGGGTCACTAACACTATGGCCAGAATTTACTTCTCTGTGCCCATTAATATGGTGATCAAGTCCTTCTGAGTCCACAAAAACGACAAATTTCGGTACCATTTTCCCGTGGCCAAGTTTCTTTATGGAGGAGAATGATTATCAAAAACAAATTTCCTTATGGTTATGTGGGTAAAACGGATATGTTAACAAAATTAAATAACCAAATTTCTTTATGGTTATCAAAGATGTAAAGAATAAAACAAATTTCTTTATGGCTATTAGAAGTGCAAACCATAAACCAAATTTCGTTGTGGCTATTAGAAGTGCAAACCATAAACCAAATTTCGTTATGGTTATCGAATGAGCAAACATGTAAACCAAACTTCGTTATGGCTATCGAAGGTTCAAACAGGTAAACCAAATTTCGTTATGGTTATTGAAAGAGCAAACCCGTAAACCAAATTTCGTTATGGTTATCGAAGGTGTAAACCGCTTGTAAAACAAGCGCTCCGTTTGCGAACAATTTTTCTTTATGGTTGCAACAGGGACCAATCGTTTGCTAACCAACTTTCTATATGGTTTGAAAATTGCAAACAATTTGATAATAAGGCTGACAAAATAGTCCACTGAAAACATGCTATTAAAAAAATTAAACTACAGGCTCATTTATAATTTATATACGCATATATAATTTCTGGAATTTAATTTGCAATCCGTTTGCATGTTTTAGTAGCAAACCATTTGGGGGGAAAATATTTAAAGAAAAATTGATAAATAATTTTTGGTTAATATTTGGAACATCCATTATTAATATCAAACCAAGATATAAAAATAAGCATAAAGTACATGTCATAAGTTACAAGAATCATAATATCACATCATTATGAAAAAATTTGCATGGTAAAGCATAACATATGATGGGGAAAATAACATGCATACATACATACATACATGAAAGATATTTGATGGATAAAAAAAGTAAATTATTCATTGCATGCTTATAAAATGTAAAGGTAGTAGTACAATAAAAATAAAAGAATAGTACAACTTATTTTGGTCATAAAAAAAATGATATGTTTTAATTAATTAATTTATATTTTATTTATCTTTTTGTCTTTAAATAAAGGTAAATAAACTTTGGTCTATTAGGAGACACTAAAATCATTTCATGTGATAAAGGGAAAACATGTGATAAAAGTAGAAGAGGACAATCTATCGTTCTCATGAATAACTAATATTAAAAGTTAAAGAATTTTTTTTTTCATTATTAGGAGACAAGAAAGTCAAAACATGTCATTTTCAAGATATGGACAAGCATGCATGTGCTAAGTGAAAGAATGATTTTTATTTATTTATTATTTTTCAAGTTAGGAGACAAGCATGTGATATGGATACAAAAAAAACTATCACTATCAAGAGCAAAACAAATTTTCATATGATGAAGGAGATGAAAAATACTACCACGAGATTTCCTACCATTATGTGATATATAGCATAGAGTGAAATATATCACAATCAAGGTAAAAAAAAATGCATGTGTAAAAGAATGCATGGATTTTATTAACAAATCAAAAAGGGGGGAGTTTAGATATACCTTCTTTTAGTTTTCCTTACTTGATGTAGAAAACACGAAGAACTAGTAGAGGTGAAGGATAAAAAATTTAGTGGAACTATAATTGTAGTTGATGTAGAAAACAAAATTTCTTTCGTTGATCGATTAAACAAAGAATCAATTGTTTAGAACAAGGTGTTGATAACGTGTTTAAGCTTATTGTGTTTAAGGAAACAAAGCTTTAATGAAGAAGAAAACAAAGTAGAGGAGAAAGAGAATCAGTAGTATATTTCTCATTGTGTATTCTTCTTTCAAGTACATGAGAAAGACATAAAGCAAAGATTCTTTAGATAATACATGTGTCAATGAAAGAAGAGGAAATGATACATGTGTCTAGCATGGAGAGTGGTGCACATGCACCTTGACACATGGGTGGTCAGCCATACCACTAAGTGGTTTACCACTGTACACTATAACAAAAATATTATTTTTAAATTTTTATAAAAAATTTAATTTTTGGAAGAGTTAATATAGCAAATTGGTTGGAAGCCTAGCAACAAGCTGGGCACCAACGCCATTTTTGAATAGCAATCCCTATTTTATTAAAAAGAGTACTATTAATCTTTGAGTTAGCGTCCAGGATCGCTTTCAATCTCTTCGAAAAGGCATTTGTGTCATCACCGAATTCACATAAAGTGGAGAATGCCAAAACCCCAAAACCATATCCATGCGCTGATCATCTATTTAAGTATTTTTAGTATACTTAAATAATTATATAATCAATTGATTTTTTGGTAGAATTGAATAGGGTTTCCCTCTTTATTTTCACTCAACAATAGCGGACTAAAAGAAATAGAAATCATTGTTTTCCCTTTCCCTTTTAGAGACTGGAAAAAAAAATATATGTGAAAATTTATTATGCGCAAAAATAATCATATATTTATCCAAACAAGGACAACAATGTTTATCTTGGACATTTAATTGATTCACGCAGATGTATATATCTTGGACATTTAATTAATATCTTGGACATTTAATTAATAGTAAAATGCTAGGATTCACGCAGATGTATATATACAAGTCTTGAGATAGGTGGCACAAAACTAATGTCGTCAAACCAATTTCATGAATTACACAGTACACACCAAAATTACATGTCCGAATAAGGAATTTACGATTGTTCTTCATGTTTCCTTCTGGCTTTTGTAAGAACCATGTTTTGGGGCATATAAGAAAATTTTAGGGTATACAAAATGATTACCCTAACTAGGGTGTGGTGATAAGGGGTATTCAAGGATAGGTAAATTAACAGTTATCCTCAATGAATTTATTAATTTACTTACTTATTATTTATTTTGTCATTTAGTTTTTTTTCTGTTTTTTTTAAATTTAAATTATTATTTATTTATTTTTATAAATTTTTAAATTTTTAAATTTTCTGTTTTTTTTTTAAAGAAAAATTTTTTGAATTTTTTTCTCTCCCTTCTCTCTTCCCTATACCAACCGAGATGTACGACAGAAGTATTTCTCACAAACCTATGTATTATTTGATTGATAGATTAAGTTTATAAAAAAAATGGAAATTTTTGGTAGTTGCAGAATTAAGTTCGGCTGATAATTGAAACGAATTATTAGCCGAACTGCTCTTTTTTTTTCATCCTGAAGGTGCTGATGAACAGTTCGGCTGATAATTAAACACAAAAATGATAGACGAACTTCGCTTTATGAAGAAAAACACTAAGTTCGGTTGTCCTATTTTTTGCTCGAATTAGCCGAACCTAAGTTCGACAGTTACAGAGTGAGGTTCGGCCAATAAATTTTCAGCCGAACTTCTCATTGTTCAGCCAATAACACCTAGTGTGTTGTAAATAAATAAATAAAAACTAAAAAGTAAAAAAAGTAAAAAAAATATTTTAATTTTTTTTTTAAAAGAGAGCCACCAGGGGCATATTATTAAGAATCAAAGAATAGGTACAACATCGGTGGAGGGTAACCTAGCAACAAGTTGGGCCCCCACACCTTCTTGAATGGAAATACCTAATTTATAAAACAAAGAGTTGCCTATTTTGTAATTAAAATCATAATTGGCTATACAATTCCTTCCTTTTCAAGAAAACCACAGTGTCTTCACAAGTTCACCAAGAGTTGAGAATGCAAGAACCCCAAAACCATAACCATGAGTCGAGCACTTATCTAAATATTTTGTGCATTTTCTTGAAATAGCACTTGAAATGGCAGCACCAGGAACAAAAGCACGACCACTGTAACCTGAGAAAGGGGAAACCCCGGTAACATCAAAGCATACATCTCGGCCATTCATCCAATTATAAACAAGTAAATCCGCAGGCTTCAATGCTTTACCCTCATCCGATAGGAACCCCAAAGCAACCTCTTTCCTAGCAGCAACCCCCGCTTTGTAAAAAAATATCAGCCATAACATCTCTGACAATATCGTGTCGAAACTTAATCAAATTTTAGATAGTGGTAAGAAATGAGGTTGTCGTTCACTCGGATTTGTAGAGATTACAGTTTTTAAAAATACTAAATAAATATATACAAAGATATTTAACAATGGGCGAGAGGTACTGAGACTAAGGATTTAGCCAATCTTTATAACATAAGGTTCACTTATTTATTCTCAACAATTTTAGCTCAAGAAATATAAACAAGGACTCTATTTTTGCCAAGGTAGATTCTCAAAACATTGATTGTAAATGTTAAGCATGGGACATCAAATCACCTAAGCTAAGCATGACCCATCTAATCAAATGACAACCAATTTAATCAAATCATATTTCAATTGATTTTAGTGCAAAAGTCATAAAAAGGAATAAAATAAATTTACCCATGTATGAAGTTCGGCCTCCTCCGTCGTCCCAGTGTTGGGGTTTAGCTCTTCATGGTGAAAACACGCTCAAAATTCATCTTTATTAATGCTCAAAAGTGTTTTATAATTGATGAAAAGGAGAAAAAAATGGTGAAAATCGGATTTTGTAACAATTATATTTGTTACAAACCTTTGTTACAGATAACGATAATTGTAAAGTGTTGTTGTTACTGTAGCATATAAGACTGTCCTGGAACGGTCGCATACACTGTAGCAGTTACGACTGTTTTTGGGCGTCTTATGTTCTTCGTGTTCTTCAGTTCCGCAGCAGCAGAAACAGCAGCAGCAGAGCCTGTAAACCTCTGATTCTCGCCTCCTCAAGCCTTCTCAGCCCCCCAAACTCCCGACACCCCTTCTATGTTATCCTAGGAACCTATTTATACATCATTGCGACATTGAATCTCCTCCATTAATTACAAATAATCTTCTTTTACTCGGGTATATTTTTTTCCATTTTATTTCATTGATTTTGTTTTTCACGCATCTGCAGCTGTATTTCTTTCCTTCTATACCTTCTTCACGCTCCATAATATCGATTAAGTCTTCCAAGCACGTGCAGTACACGTTTAAATTTCTCACAACTCATGCAAGCTCATGTTTTTTCTCCAACTCCCTGTTTGGATTAAACCAAGTAATCCAGCCAAATTTGATCGATAAAATCACCCATACTAGCTTTCTATAGTCATATCACGTCTACCCAATAAGTTTCAGGGATTGAATCTCACTAAATCACGTCCAAACATCCGATCGAAATTTTGCTGTTAATGAAAATATTTTCCAGCCAAAATTCATTTTTTGAATTTGAGAAGAACATGTCCTCCCCCTAATCCTGCACGGGTGTCCCTTTAGCACTTGTCTTATGGGGTGCAAATAGTAATTTTTGGGCGTAGATAGTAATTTTTCCGGGGTTCCTCCGACACATTTTTGGGGTGCTTCCGGTGCATTTCTGGGGTGCCTTTAGTACTCTATCCTGGGGTGTAAAACACCACTTTTCGAGCCAGTTTCGCCGCAAGAGCTTATTTCTCTAAAAATACCTACAAAGACATAAAATAACAAAATAAATACAAAATCGAACACTAACAATATATACAATTGAGACATATTAGACACAATAATGCGTCTATCAAAACTTGACCCCAACCTCACTGGCACAGTGAAGTGCATGGTCACCAAATGCATCCATTTTCCTCTTACAACATGCACAAAGCTCAACAGTGCGAAAAATTGGTATACCAAGTCTGTAACATACGACAGCCCTAAACTGACGAGGCCAAAGAGATTGGTTGAGCCCAGTGATCGGTACCGCCTTGAGATAATCTTGGGCATGATCAAGTTTGTTAATTTGCCAAAGTATAGCATCACGGTCTGACATAGATAATTTGGATGAAATGTCACGCTTAATTAACAACTTCAAAATACTGTATTGCCAATGTTTTCATGGGACGGGGGGCAATAGTGTTGATGTTAAAGGAAGACAAACCGCAAACCTGCATGAAGTTGGACATCGCTTGCTGGAAGCCAAGGCTGGATTGGAGTCAGATGGGAGTTTGAGAATAGTATCTTGCAGATTTCCCGTTTGAATACAAAAAGCAAGATAACAAAAATGGCTTGTATCTTCCATCGTGTAAACACCAAATCCCCCATCTTTCATAGGAAGATTTGATATACGTTGCTGAAGAGGTCCGAAACCCGCACCATCACCTGTAACTATGTGTTGCAGAAATTGCATTAGAGGATGGTCGTAGTTGGGGCTTATCTGTTGAAGAGCAGAAGGGTTAGTTGTTCTCATATTAAAGTAAAGTTTTGAAACACAGGAACAACTACGAAGCAGTAACAGTTCACATTGCGGGTCTTGTAACTTCTTAACAGACTCCATAAGATGGATTGTTTTATCAATCTTACTCTTCACCAGGTCACAGCAGATAAATTAAGACTTACTGGACCTCCCAACAACTTAACACCCTGATCAATCCTACTGATATTTGAAGGAAAAACCCCATCTTCAAGACTTCTAGGATCAATGATAGGCCAGAAAAGCTCCCTCTTGTTGATGCTAAGATGTAATCCACGGCAGTTACCCTCATCTTGAATTATCGAAAGAGCTTTAGCCACCTCCATGGTGTCACCGGCTATCGTACCATCATCCAAGTACCAGGCGTGGAAATCAAGGCTGCAATGACTCGATATATTATTCACAAGAGGATGAAGAACTAAGGCAAATAATAAGGGACCCAAAGGATCACCCTGTTGAACCCCAGTGGCTGAGGAAAGAACCGACTCATTATAGTAAAACCTTGCCGGAGTTGCATAGCAAAACTCAACCCACCTGGAGATGCTGGGACATCTAAGTCTAACCTCATGGACTAAGGTGGTTCGATCAACCAGATTAAAAGCGTTAGAAAAGATCATCAAATGCGAATTACCTTTTATTCTTGTACAACGTGAAGTCTTCCTAGAATTTTGTCATCAACTAGAACCTAGGTTTGAAGTTCCTTCTCGTTATACTGAAGATAAAGACTGCATGAAGATGTATTTGAGTGAGTACCAAAGATTGAAGGTTGAATTTAAAAAGAATGGAAGATGGTTCAGTCTCACCATTGATACGTGGAGTTCAGTTACAAACATGATCTACATGGTGTTGACAGGTCATTATACTGATGAGAATTGGGTGTTACAGAAGAAGATATTGAATTTCTGTCCAGTTACGGATCATACTGGCCTGGAATTGGG
This sequence comes from Papaver atlanticum, assembly GCA_023531105.1. Taxonomy (NCBI): domain Eukaryota; kingdom Viridiplantae; phylum Streptophyta; class Magnoliopsida; order Ranunculales; family Papaveraceae; genus Papaver; species Papaver atlanticum. Next base: position 1,300,223 of record JAJJMB010017052.1, read on the forward strand.
TAAAACAGTTGCATCTTGTCTTTTACAGTGGGGGATTGAAAGGGTATTCACTATGACTATTGATAATATTAATTCTAACAATGAGACAGTTGCTTATTTTTCCAAGAGAGTTGTGGGTTGGAAGGCAGCAATTTTGGGAGGAGAGCACATGCATCTTAGATGTGCAGCACATATCCTTGCCTTAGTCGTTAAAGACGGTATGGATTTGTATAATGAATTTATTTCTAGGATACGAGAGGCAGTTAAGTTTATTAGAGGATCAGGAGAAAGATTGAAAAAGTTTAGAGAATGTTGTGAACGACGGAAGATTGACATCACCAAATTTCATAGCTTGGATTGTGAGACTAGATGGAATTCGACTTACCATATGTTGTCTGCAGCTGAAAAATATGAGGAATCCTTCTACCAATTTGAAGAATCAGGGTACGCGGATAAATTTCTTAATCCCCCTCGACCACCAACCATAGGTAAAACAGCAGCACCAGCAATTCCTAAGGTATGGCCTATTGCTTCTGATTGGGAAACAGATCATGCATTTGTTAGATTGTTAAAAAGATTTTATGAGGCTACATTGAAATTTTCTGGATCAACCTATGTTACATCTAATTTATTCCTCGATGAAGTAATTTCTATTAATGACATATTGCAAGAATGGGTTAAACATGACAATATGTTATTCGCTGACATGGATGATTGGATGGTTCTGAAATATGAAAAGTATTGGGCAGTGGATAAAATCAACAAAATGCTATACATTGCAGTGTTGCTTGACCCACGATGCAAGGAAGCCTATCTTGGATTTGCTTTGAGAGAGTTGCTGAAAGAAAATCCTGTTACAGTTGACCAAGAGGTCCATGATATGATGACTACAATTAAACTTGTTTTAACAAATATGTTTGATGAGTATGCACTATTATATAAAGGGGATGATACGGTTTCAAGACCTACAGCTGAAATACAATCTGATACTTCTCTTTCATAAGAAACTCGGAATCCTATCAACATATTTATTGAGTCTGAAAAACATCAAGAAACAGTAGAGGGAAAAACAAAGCTGGATATGTATTTGTCAGAGAAAAGAGAGGATTTTAATGCACAATTCAATATTTTGACTTGGTTGAAGGTTAACTCTTCCAAGTATAAGATCTTGTCCAGGATAGATCGAGACGTGCTGGTTATGCAAGTATCAACAGTAGCTTCTGAGTCATCTTTCTCCACGGGTGGTCATGTTCTTAATGAGTATCGAAGTTCCATGCTTCCAAAAATAGTGCAAGCACTGATCTGTGCTGAAGATTGGCTGAAATACAAACCAATCAATCTCGAGGAGATGCTAGAAGGGATTGAAAAAATTGAATTAAGTAACTCAAACCTTGCTTTCTTTGTTTGTGTATCTTTCGCTTAGTCTCTTTCTAAGTGTAGCTGCAATTTACACATTTCATACTTACTTCCTAAATGTTCAAAACATACGTATGAACAAATTATGACTGATCCCCGTTTACTTACTTGTTATAATTTTATGATGCAACACAGCCAGTATGACATGTTCAACATTTCCTGAGTGTGAACCATAAGTAATGCTTTCAAAATTGAGCCTAGCTTTAACCGTCATACAACATTTCGTTAGAACAGTTGAATGTAGTGATAGTGTTCATCATCCTTTTGGTTAATTTCTTTTTGTTTAGAGATACTATAAAGGTGTTTTTTTTTCTGTGTAGAGTCAGAGATCATGTTTTTGTTTTATCTGAATTGAAGTAGAGTTGTTTACACAGAGTTTTAATTGAAGTTTAGATGTGAATAAATGGAACTGTTGTGTTTGTGGTTTTGTTTGATAAACTGATATGGAGATATGTAGTTGTAGAGATGATGTTGCTAATTTTCTGTGTTGAATTGAGCTGGAGTTGGTGGTATTCAAGTGAACTGAATTACAACAGTTCATGTGGTGACTATATTGTGTGTTCTGAACTAATTTGTATATTGGTGGTACGGGGAGTAAGTAGATTGTTGTAGCTGTTTGCAAGAATTAATCTGAGTTTGGTAATGCTGAGATTAGGTTGTGTGTGTGACAGTTGGTAATATGGATTTGGTTATGACTGTGGTGAAGTTGAAGTGACAGTTCATGAAAATGTTGGTGTTGTCTTTGTATTGCGGTTAAATCAGTAGTGAACTGAAATAAGAAATGTTGGTGTTATATGATCACAGTTCAATGTTATCTAATTGCAAACATTTTAAGAAATGTAATCCAGTGCTTGTCATTTCACGGAACTCTTAAATACTTTCTAGTTTCAAAAATCATCACCTTTCATTTTGTTTCTCTTGTTTTGTTGATCACATGGTCTATAACTCCTTCTCATTTTACAGATGCGGAAGAAATCTTGAAGGAAATTCCTAACATATCAATTATGAATGAACTAGTACTCAAATCCAAGGACTCTTTTTTGGCAGCAGAAGTTCCATTGGCTTGGCACCAGACTTGTTGCATTTGATAGTTTACCTTCCGTTGTTGAAAGAATAAGTACTTTTTTGTTTCCGTAAAAAAACACACAATACTCTTTTGTGTTAAAAGTACTATCTTTTGTGTTAAAATTTCTAGTTTCTAAAATTAGTATTTGTTTGAGGAGAATCAGAGGTGAATGAAGAATATGTAGAGGCAGGAAGAAGAATATCTTATTAGAAGATTAGAGTACAAGTATTACATAGTTTCCTTTATATACAACCCTAGGAATCTAGTTGGACCGCACATCCAATGGGTCGTAGGCCCTGTAACACTCCCCCTTGTGCGGTTCAATAACAAAACTTTATACATAATGCTTCACATGTAGTTCTTCAAATGTCGGTCTCCTTGATGACTTGTGCCGAAATCAATTGCCTCATTAAAACTTGGACAAGGAAAAACCCAGTGGGACAAAACCTTGGTACATCTCTTCACATGTAGTACTTCACACGTTGTCTCGTATTTTACATGTAGTTCATCACATGAATAGGATCCTCAAAGATCGACGAGTCTAAGTTAATTTTCTCGTTAAAACTTCGGCAGGCTAACCCAGAGGGACAAAACCTGAACTAAAGAAAAAGAGTACAATATTAAGTAAACTTAGAACATAGTTGGATGCATATACGTTTCCTCATTACAAACCTTGACAAGGAAAACCAATTGGGATAAAACCTTGACGGAGGGAAAAGAGTACAACGTGACAGATGCAGGTAAAGGTTAACCGTTGCACATGATTACTATGCTCCATTGAAGTTGACTAGTTGATTCACAACTCTTAAGGCAGAAAATCCTCGTGGGAAAGACAATAGCCTTAGATAGGAAATTACATTCCCGGTGTTTGTTGTTGTCTCATTAAAAACCTTTCCGAGTAACAAAACCCTGTGGGAAAAAGAAACCTCGGTGAAGGAAAATAGTTCAACACACCATTAGATGCTCCCCATGATGTCAGACAATTTTCATTTGTCTAATGCAGTCAAAAGGAGTTTATCACACTTTACTTTGGTGCCTTGAATGTTTATAAGACCATGATGTTGATTCTGGAAGTTACGTTGCTTAACAGACTATCACGTTTCATTTCTTTGATTCAGATATTTTCAGTAATATCAACGCGATCTTTATGTCTTCAACGTTCAACATATTTGATGTTTTTATTGTTGTATCGCTAAAAACCTTGTCGAGTGACAAAACCCTTTGGGAAAAATTATTCTCGATCGAAGGGAAAAAGAGTACAACACAGCTTCAATTTCGAAGTAATATATGTCGACATCATATCCTTGGATCCTCCCCCTGATGTCGGCATCTCCCCCTTATTACTTTCAGAGTTGTTCCAAACAGTTCATTTAGTCATGTATTTTTCGAAATTGAATATTGGTAATGACTTAGAAAATAGTCTATCATATCTCCCCCTGATTACTTTCGTTGGAAAAGAGATTATTGTTCCTTCATAATCAACAACTTTTGGATTGCACTTTCATTAGCATTCCTTTTTATGTCTTTGCAGGGATAAAACAAATTTATGTCAATTGTTACTTTTAAGTACATGATTACATTCATTATACCATTCCAATGACATTACGTTGGTGCTGAGCTATATCTAGCTAACAGGTTCCTTGAGGATGTAAAATTTAATCGAGTACATTATTATACTAAGTAAAACAATGCGTCTATTGTACTTAGATATGGGAATTTCATCTACCAACACATCTTCGTCATCTTCCTTTGGAAGAAATGGTTACTTACTTACATTTGAACCTCGAATAATTATGGGAGTGCTATCAGGATGCATGTCTTTGTTAAATTTCCTGAAAACTTTAGACATATGCAAACTGGTGGAACAATATACCACAAGCTTAGTATTCAGTTGAGCTTTTCCCAGATTTTTCATCTTAAATTTGGATTTCAAATAGCTTTTAAGGCCTCTTATTACATCAAGAGTACCAATTATGTCTGTATCATCAGCATAGATAGCTATAATTCCAAATCAGGAACTTTCTTGTTAATACGCAAGGAAAAATAACTTACTTGTCTATCCCCTCCAAATGAAATAGTCACTTAGACGAGTATACCACATCCGCCTGATTGCTTCAATCTATAAGTGAGCGTTCTATCTAACTATTAACGCACTCCGTGGTTTAGAGTCACTTGATTTGGGCAACAAAAGGTTATCAAGTACTTTTGTAAATATCTTCTATCTCTTGATTCTTTCAGAGATACGTAACAACCACATACATATGCTGCATTTCAAGTCCTTTTGAAATTACCAAGCTAACTAAGTAGTAGAACACTATAACGTTCATTACAAGAATGCAATTCCAGGGATTTGTGATAAACCTCGCGCCACAAGGCGAGTCTTTACACTTTAAGACTGCTTTCTTCTCATTATGCTTTTTGGATAAATTAATTATGTATGTCCAATAGGCTTTACACTTGATTGGTTAGCACTACCACACCAAATACCTGTATATTTGTCAAAGAACCAAGTTCTACCTGGATTGTATAGGCCAAATATGCTCTTCGTTGACATTAAGCAACAAGGAGCTTGGTTCGATCTGATCATCTTGCTCTATTTTCTTAAGCAAGTGTATATAAAGTTAATCATCAATACGCTCGGATGATCTTTCTATTGACTCGTGCGCATTCTCATAATCCACTTGGGATGTCATTGTTCTCTGGAATCATTAAACTTCAGAGCGTCCTCCAGTTTGATTCATGGACATAGTCAAAGACAATCAAATGAGATGATTTCATTAATGATACAAATTAAGTTGTGCCTTACTCATCTACTTCCTTTCTAGGTGAGCATTGATCGAACCTGGTGGTATCTCCATCTTCCTTTATGGAGCCACGACCTTAACCACACTTCTAGTAAGTGTAGTTGCAACACCTTAGTCTATGGTGTACATCCCTTATTGAGGATTTGAACTTTGCAGGTAGGTTTGCATCTGGTATGTGTGATCTCATCACTTTAGCGACATCAGTGTACATTCTGAAAATTGATTATTCTTTGTCACTTCACATTTACATTTGTCGAGTACAAGAACCAATATGAGACATAGTGGGAACATACCATGACAGTTCCTGTCGTTCCCTTAGAAAATACTTTTTCTTATCTCCTCTTAACGACGGGAAGACTGTCTCATTAAAGTGATAACCCGCAAATCTAGAAGTAAGAGATCTCCTGCCAAAAGTTTTAAAATGCGGATAATTGTTGGGAACTCATTTCCAACATAACTACTTAATAGTTTTGAAGACCCATCATGGTACGATGTGGAGTCGTAATGGCAAATAAATAGTGCAACCAAAAATGCATAAAAACACGAATGTCAGGCTTAAATCCAGTAACCAACTGGTACGCAGAAAAGGTTGACTAATATTGGGTTCTAAAACGAATTAAGTAAAGATGCCTGTAATATTGCATATCCCCAAAGTAATAAAAGGTAGGTTGGTACGCATAACCTATTCCTTAGACACCATCTGTAACCTTTGATGGTAGACTATGTGAGACCATTGGGTATAAGATGCTCTATATTGATCCTATTAAACATGCAATATTCATCAAGTCCTTTTTATGTAAATTCTCTAGCATTAACAAGGGTGGTGAACCTTTGCACTTTGCATTGTGTAATGTGCTAGGAGTTCTACAAAAAATAAACACATCGTTTGTTGTGAGCAATAACTGAATCAATGCGTCGAATCATCCACCAGAGCCATAAGTCATTTGAATGGTCCGCATTCTGCTTGGATACATGTTCACTAACAACACTTTATTTGTTTGAAGAATGAGTTATTCACCATTTCCATCTAAGTAAAACAGGATGGTCTCAATCATGTTTTACTAAAGAAAGACTTTGTAAAATGAGTGACGTGCTTTCTTAAAATGAGTGATAAATGTCGTAACTTCGCATTCTATTAGTTCATTGTCTTGTACACTCAAATGAAGTGATGCCCGTGTTAGTACTTTCAAAATGGAACATCGCGTCACAATCAATGTGCCTTATGGTTATGTCAAAAGTCTTTATGAATCAATCCCAATCAGTTCATTGTTGGGGTTAATATGGATTTAGTAATTTACAATTCACTAGATTGACACATTAATTTTCTAAGAATATGCTTCCTTCTATATTCATTAGAAATAATTTATAGATGCAATCAATACATACAGAGCTTAGACATTGAGTCTTGAGAGATTTAATAAGTGGTGTGGCCTTATTACGTAACAAAAGTCGGGTTCAACTCAATTACTTTAGAGTGATGATATATGTTACGTTTTAGGGGGATGATATAATTTTCATCCATATATATCTCAAGTGCATTAGAAAATTTATGTCTCGTGGGAATGATGTACTTTTCATTCCATAAGCGTATACATTAGATCTAGTTCAATTAAATAATCAATTGGCCAGGAAAAGTTCTTTTTGTCATTAAAGTTGATGTGTAAAGTATTACCTTCCTTTAGCTACTATGATACACACATTACGTTGTCTATACCAACACCCACGACCAGGTGCATTTCCAACTCTTTCATTTATGACGGGATCTAGAATTACATTTTAGATGATCCCATGTTCGGTTGATACTTGTGTGTTGGTGTTATTACTACCGAAGAAAAAAGTACATTTTTGTCTCATGATACATATGTCTCTCTACACATATTTTACTATGCCAACATGTGGATTACAACCCACGAAACATTCAAATTTGGCGGGAAAATGTCAACTATCCAATAATGGTGCTCAAGTACTTCTAAGCCCAAAATGAATACATTGAAATTGAGTTGGTACAACCAATTGAACAAAAGACATCATTGAACTATAGCCAATATCATATTTAATAGAACAAAAATAACATTACGACCAAAATTCCTAATGAACGAGATCAATAGTCATAATTTAAATTGACCATTTATATGATATGGGCTTATCTTAAGGGGGGTAAACAAAAACAGAACTAGGTAGGCGTGTTCTAAAAAACAGATAAATAAGCCCAACGAATATTCGGTGTAAATGTAAATAGTTACATACCTTACATTTTGGTTCCCGCTGTATATAGGCAGAACCAGGACAGCCTTAGTCGCGCACGGACGGAACTTAGTCGCGCACGGCCGGAACATAACACAGCTGGAACGGACCAATCCGAACAGAACAGGATCTGGGTTGAACCGGACTGAATTGAACCGGGCTAAAACAGGACAGGATAGAACCGGGCTAGAACAGGACAGGATTCCTTTCTCCTCCGTCTTCCTTTTATCTTCTCGTTCTCCTTCGTCCCGCACATGATTCCACCGCCCAGGCAATAATCACCCATATCATAGAGGCACACGGATCCAATCAAAATCATATTATTATAATATAAAATGATATTATATAATAAATCATAATCATAATTTTTATACCATCATATGGCTTGTATGTATTACAAGAATTGACGATTAATCATCCTAACGCAAACATGCGCATATCATATTATTATAAAATTCAATCAAATCAATTATTATAAAATTCAACAAATCGATTGAACATACGCATATAATATTATAAAAATTCAGATATAAGGTGCATAGATGTAGCTTCAACGGATCAAGTTAATTTACACCACAGATTTGACCAATTGATTATCGGATGCATGGATATAGAACAGATCTTGAAAAGAGACCTATCAAATTAATTTTCACCACGGATTTAAAATTAGATGTGCCAAAATCAAAAACAGCGGAATAAAAAAAAAAAAAAAAAACCCAAACGATCCAACTTAGCTGTTTGATTCTAGCGATTTCACCATTAGCTCTGCATCGTGCATGATAACGTGTTTGAGGAGAATCAGAGGTGAATGAAGAATATGTAGAGGCAAGAAGAAGAATATCTTATTAGAAGATTAGAGTACAAGTATTACATAGTTTCCTTTATATACAACCCTAGGAATCTAGTTGGACCGCACATCCAACGGGCCGTAGGCCCTGTAACAGTATTTTTATTTGTTTTACTTTTTTCTTTTCTTCCTGACTAAAACCGCGGTTAATCCGCATCCGGTATGTATCACCCGCTGATCCGCGGGTGATTGGACCGGACACGGTTGGATTTTCCAAATCCGCAACTTTGACGGATTGGTTGCAGGTGACCCCTAATCCGCAACCGTCCGTACGTTGCACACCCCTAGGTATGCCCTAAAACCATTCTTCTCTGCCGCCCTCCATCTCTCGCCTCTTTCCTTCTATGTTCTCCTTCGATTTCTTTTATCTTGATTTCTGATTCTGTTATTGATTAACAAGAACAAAGAAGTAAGGCAAATCAGGTATGATTTTTTATCACATGTTCTTATTTTTACTGAAAACGCTCTGTTTTTTATTTTGTAAGTTAGGGTTTATTTCTTTTTTAAATTCTTAAGTATGGGTTTTTTTATTTTTTATTTTGAGCATGATATAAACTCATATTTTACATCATCATAATCTTAAACTAATACATTCTCTTTGTCTTTCGAAGTATCATAATCTTCAACTAATCCATTCTCTTTGATTTTCATAGTAGTGATTGTGGGTTTGAGATCTTGTTCTTATTAGTGTGAAGCATAATCATGAAACAAAAATTGGGGTTTGCTCCTTTTCCTTTAATTACTTGGCTGTTTCAATTTTGCAGAATAGGGTTTATCGTTTTCCCAGTGTTGATTTGTCCCCCTCGCAGGTTTATCCCCTGATTCATGGTTTTGAAATCACTGATTCAGTCAAAATAAACGATGTTGCTAAGAAGATTACGGAGTAAAAACAAACGAAAATGCATAAACATCCATGTTTCTGAAGAAGAGATAAATAACCAAATCCAATTATGTATTGGTAAACCCTAACTCTTTTTCTGTCTCTTTATTTCTCTGAATCAATGAACCCTAACCCTTCTGTTTTATATTGCAGTTACGATTTTTCTTTCATCCTATTTTTGTGGTTTAGTTGTTTTCTTCAGTTAAGATTATGATTTATTTGTGTTCAATTTTAGATCTCTCTGAATTGGTTTCTAATCTTTTACTCTTTGCAGTGGTACGTTGTATCTCTGAATTGTTTGCTGATTGGTTTCTAAGATATTGTTAATAGTACCGTAAACTATTGCTAATGACTTAGGGTTGGCTGCAACAACATTGGTTTCTAAGCAAGCTATTGTAAATAGTACTGTAACTATTGCTAATGACTTAGGGTTGGCTGCAACTACATTTGATCAAATTCTAAAATTCGCTTTATAAACAACATTTGATTGCATTACTACCAGCAGGTCCTTTCTCTCTCTGCAATTTCTTTAGTGTTTGTTTTTATTTCTTGCAATAGGTCAGTTCGACATATAGGTTCAATATTTCTTCTCAATTGTGACAACTGAATGTTTGTATTTAAATCATAATGAAAACTAAAATTATATTTTTTTTCAATGTTAATTCGTCATTGTTTTAATATCTACATATTAGAAGCATGACAACTGCAGTTGGAACGCAGGATCTGTACAATGTATATTTGTCTAAAAATGTTTGTTTTTATTGATTTGTCAGATTCAAGATTGAATTCAATTGCACATCAACAGCTCCCATATGTTGGTAGCTGCATACATCACGATGACTTGGAAACCATGCTACCAAAATTTGTATGAAGCCGTTGTAAATGAACATAAATGAGATGAGAAAGAAGTCTGATCGCATCGGATAAGAAGAGACCAGTATATTGTTTTTGGATTTTTTATGAGAGTGCGTAAAAAAGAATTCCTACCCTTGAAGGTTTTCCATTTCTTAGTTCCACTGTATACTTTAAACTTTTCATATTTGCCAATGTTTTGGCTATCTCTCAATTTTAGGCAAATCACAGCAAAGTGACTGATTTATGGAGTGTCCACCAACACATCAATTCACCAGGCTTGATTACAAGATGAATGAATGGATGAATAAAGCAGAGCCCATTATTTTGTCAGCATCTGTGGTTTTGTACCAGTTCTTATTGAATTTGTCTCTTAAAATGTTGGGATTCATTCATTTTTGTGTTTGTATTTATTTTATTTTTTTATGATTAGAGTTTGGAAGCTGATTACAAGGGGTCCAACTGATGGTATGGGACATAGCTATGTCTCTTATGGAAAACATGGGGATTCATTCCAGCAGCATTTCATCTTCCAAACATCTTCCAAATGAAGCTTCTTTTTTCAGGGCTGCAGCTGGATGGGGTAATAAATGGAATTGATTTTGCATATGGTTGTTGCTATTGAAATTTGATTGGTTGTTTAGTTTCAAAGATTTACAAGTAGGTACTAATTAAAGTTTTAATGCATGTGTAGTGAATGCAGAAGTATATGGATGGAAAGAGTAGGTTCCTTGATAAACAGACTTCGTTGGCGCTAAACAAGGTAAAGACTATCAAATATGCCAGTTTGCATTTTAATTCTTTGTGCAGTCTGCCAACGGGTGCTACTCAATGGCTTGACAAAGAAATTTACTTTTGTTGTGGGACATTTAAACATGGTCTCAAGACAGGATTTGATGAGACAGTGTCTTACTCGAATAATCACATTGTGATCTCGAGTTATCGCATTCTTATCTGCATAAATGGGAAAGTGTTGGTTTTTCAGCAGGACTTCAAGGCTGTCTGCTTCATTTTAAGACTTCAAGTGTTGCATTTTTAAGACTTCAAGGTCTCTTAAAAACCATCACTATGTGAAGTAGCTTCATAGATCGGTGGCTAAGCTCGCCGCATGCGTGAAGTAACTCTTGAGAATCCCAGGTATAGCTTAGATCCCGTATCTAAAATAGAGTTTCAGACATTGTGGATTTCGATACACTGCCTACTTTTCATCACTGTAGGTTTCTTTTACTTTAGATATTATGTTTGCATTCACTTCCGGATTTGGGCAGCTTTGATGTTCGTGCACCTGATATGGGCAAGAATCCGCAAGTTAGTTCCAAACATTACTCATAAATTTCATGTATAGGGTCAACTCCAGTTAATCTGAAATTTGGCTTCTATAACTGTCCTAGATAAGATGATACCTGGTGGAAAATCTAAAATTGATAATTGGCAAACTGAATCACAAAAGGTTGGACTTGGAAGAACTGTAATCTAAAAGAGAATAGTATGAAAAAGATGTGGCTTGGCAAGGAAAATGCTCTGTACAATGTATGTTTACTGTAGATGGTCGGTACTCATTCACCAAACATGTGCACGGATACAGTAAGCATTCTGTTTGAACTTAAGCCATATTTTCAAATAGTACTTTTAAAAGCATAATACATTTTGTAATCTTGGGCATTTCTTCATTTTCCTTTTAAAAGCATGGTACATGAAAATAGTTCTCTCTAATGGAAGGAATCCAGCTTCAATTGTTATCGTATCTTCCTCCTTTTAGGTAAACTGGTGATGTATACTGAGTTTTTTTTTTCCCTTTTTTGAGTCAAAACTTTTATGTGTTTGCTACTCATTCTGATTCTCCCATGAGTAAGGGCGAAATTAGAATATCTGGAAAACTTAGGATTATGCGGGCATGGGAAGAAAAGAATTTAGATACAGGAAAGCTTTATAACTACTACATGATTTTAATGGATCTGACTACAAGTATAAACTGTGTTCAAATTTCTTTAGTGTTTATATTGGCTAATCTAATGATTTTTATCTCATTAAATATCACTGATTTATTTTTGAACTGTTTTGTATGACCTACATAATTTCTGGGTGTACAGGTAAGCTTAGCATCTATTATCGGCTCGCTATTTACAGTTTGTACAGGTAAGCATGTTATTTCAACGCTTTGATGTATCGCACCAAGTCTTGAAGTTTTGGCCAGGTTAATCTCAAATACGTGCTCCTTTAGACCATGCAGTGTTTATCTCGAATACGCACCTTTTAGAGATGACATCATGGAGTCTCCAACCAAGGTTTAGTGCAGCATACCTTTTAGTTCTTTGGGCGAGGCGAAGCCAAGCCACACCAAATCAAATATGCACGACGGGGCGAGGCGAAGCCACATCACACCAAATCAAAATTATGGTTAAAAGAAAAAGATGCCCGATGCGTAGTAGAAGAGGAGGCTGCTCGAGCAAAAATCTCATCAACCAGTTGTAACTGTGTATGTAGACCCTGTCTTTCAGCTCCACCATTATCAGCATGCTAATGTTGTTGTTGGTGAACACAACAATCATCATGATTCATCACAGAAACCCACTGCAACTGATGGCTGGAAGCAGACACCATCATTGTTCTACTAAATATTATTGCTTCTTCCGATTGTAAATAGGCTTTAATTTCCTTTATTCATTCATATCCATCATACTTTGTGCATTTTTTACAGATAACTAATAAGAGACTACAATGATATTACTGATGATGATCATCAGAACCGACCATGAGACACTTGGTTTTGGAACACTCACTGCGTCCATTGCTACTAGCACATATGTTAGTGGTACATCCTATTAGGGATTCATTACAGGGGCAACAAATTAGGATATCACACCAAATCAAAAATACATGGTGACGAGGAGAGGCGAAACCGCATTACACCAACCCAAAAATATGGCCATTCAAAGAATGACGGTGGATCGTTTCCGGGTGCGCCCGGTGCGTAACAGGGGCACAAAATCTGGAATGAACCTGTAAGCATTTTAATGAGAGTGTTGCTTCATTGATAAATTTAGATAAACAAATATGGAAATTTGATTAAATTTTATAAGTTAACAGCAGGCGATACAAGCCTGTTGTGAACATGATGAATACGCCATGAAGGAGAATCAATTAAATTGATCACCTGAATGGCGAAGCCGAGCCACACCCAATCAAAATGCATCACAATGAGGTGAGGCGACATCACACCAAGTCAAAAATCCTAGGCATGCATTGGGACGGGGCGAGGTGAAGCCGAGACACACCTAATGATCAAAAATCCGACGCATGCATTGGGACGAGGCCAGGTGAAGCCAAGCCACACCAAATCAAAAAGGCATCTCGACGGGGCGAGGCGAAGCCATGCAACACCAAATAAAAAATGCATCGGAACGGGGCGAGCCGAAGCCGATCCACACCTGATAAAAAAGGATCACGACGGGCGGGGCGAAGCCGTGCAACACCAAATCAAAAATGCATCAGGACGGGGCGAGGCGAAACCGAAGCCGAGCCACACCTAATAAAAAAATGTATCGTGATGGGCGGGGGGAAAACCCCACGACACCTAATAAAAAGTATGGGTAAAAGAACAAAAAGGCCCAAGGGTAGCACCGGCACAAAATCTAGTGTACGGTTGGAAGCGGGATTGCAGCTTTCGTTAGACCATCTCTGATCTGCTAAAAATAATAAAATAATGTTTCTGCCGTATGAGAGTACTCAGTTTGCATTAGAAATAAAAAAGAATACTCGGCCAGCCAATTGACTTGAAAAAAATGTACGCTCTACATTTGACACATGAATCACACTGAATCGCTTCTTTCAAAGGGGGTTCACCCGATTTGAAAATTTTGTACCCTTTTCGGGGAAACTGAATTGGATTGTTAATGTTACCGTTGGGAATCGAACTTGTAGATTGTTTTACCATACCACGTACCAACACATTGAACAATTTTCTACATTCTCTTCATCATCTGCCTTTGTTCAAAAAACATAGATACTGATAACTTCTTTAGGGAAATTTCAGTAAGAGAGTTAAACTGTCACTATTCTTTATGCAAGCCGACTAGTTCGGTGAACTTGTCAATAGGCTGGGGAGATTGTACTGGATAAAACAAAAACAAAAAAAGCAAACACAAAATTTGTTAAAAATACCAAAATCAACAATTCCTGGGTGAAACAGACTTGTACATTTTGATACTGTTTATATGGACATGAATCAAAAAAATACTGTTCAATTATTCATTTTGGACATTTCACCCAGGAAAAAAAAATAAAAAAATACGTTCTGCCTAAAATAACCCTCAGCCTTTTAAACAACGTTTTTTGAACAGATTTTTATTATCTGACTATTATCTGACTAGCAGATCATTTACACAATCAAATAGGTCTATAGTATGTACATTTAGTTCTTAAAATCCTCCATCATGTACAATAAACATGTTCGCACTAACTAATTAGGGGTACCATCAAAGACTAGGGAACTCTTCAGTAGAAAAAAGATGAATTTAACTCATAGGCAAACCGAGCCTTTACCAGATGCTGAACAGAAATTCCGGAACCCTACCTAAATCCTCATTACCCATCAAGTTTCTGAAATAGATCAGAAAGCGTGTCATAGACCATGAAAGATGCAGGTGGGCGAGGTAATGAACCGAGAAGAATATACGATGCAGAAAAGGAGGAACTACCATAGAACCGAGAGTTCTCAAGCGCACGAGTAGTCACAATACTCCCTTTGAGAGAACACCCCACAAAAGCACCTACAACAATAAAACCATGGTTGGTCAGACTAAAAGACAGAAGAATATTTAGCACTCTCAGGCATTTTCTTACAAGTGTTGCTCGGTAGTTGCATGTATAACACCTAAGTCTTAATATAAAAATCTCATGACAGTTAAGCAAGGTGAGCTCACTTGTAGCTTGTGTTAGCCTCTAGAAGCAGAGGGTGGATCACTTAGTGAAGATATCTGTTGTCACTCTCATTTTCTCTTCACGAACCCACTATATGTTAACTAACAAAGAGGCTCCAAAAGCTCAGAATTGTTTTCCCCTTAGATATTAGATGGATTAACCAATGTTGTAATCGGAGGTACAACTGCGAAAAGATAGGTTCATGCCTAAAATAAGGGTATGATTGCACCTGTCCCTAAACCTTAATAACATTCCATTCCCAGTTTGTCAACACAATATTAGTTCAGCTAGGCAATCAAACTTGATAAGCAAAGCCTTACCTTGCTATAACCAAGGATCATGTTAGAAGCCTTGTAGATTTCATCCTCCATTGACTGACACCATGGGAAGTTTACCCATGACCTCAAAGTACTGAGGTCTGTTACGTCATGAGTCGGAAACTGCGCTGCTCGACTTACTTGTTCCATTAAGTATGACTGCTCAGGTTCGAGACGTACACAGCAAACATCACAGACTCGTTATGGATCCTTTGTCCGAAATTTTACAAGCAATAGACTCCTTCCTTTAGAACATTCACCGTTAAATATCCCTCCACAAAACCTACAGTGATGCCTCGAACACATAAGAGCATGAAATCTCACACTACAAAACATACATGAGGGACTAGAACTGTCAGGCAGCCATTTCAGTGGCACGGCTTCAAGGATTTCCTGTATTTTGCCAAAATCTGCTTGCGTAAGTGTTTCATCCATCTCCTTCCAAGCATGCTCAAGAGTATGTCGTGATAGCCATGAAATGGTGCATCCGTGAATATCGCCAGAAGCAAGAGTTATATGATCCAAACTAAAGACTAATATTGGATCATTCATGTAATGCGTACAACATATGCATGGGTGATGGCACAAAATAATTGCAAATTATAGGTGTGGTATTATAATAAATTCATACCCACTCCGTCTCGGCAAACATAAAAACCAGTTTCATCCTAGTTTAAACATGGGAGAAAGCAAATTCCACCAAATATAAAACTGGATGAAACCAGTTTAAACATGAGTGAAATTAAACTCAGCCCGATCTAACACACAATGAAACCAGTTTCATCCTAGATTAGACATAGGTGAAGCTACATTCAAGCCAATGTAACATTAGATGAAACTATTATCATCCTAGTTTAAACATGGGTGAAATCAAATTCAACCCACTGTTGAATTAGATGAATCTGGTTTCATCCTGGTTCAAACATGGATGAAAACAAAATTCTACTCAATCTAAGAAAAGATGGAATTGGTTTTATCCTATTTTAAACTTGTATGGAAACAAATTCCAATTCAACTCAATTTAAAACGGGATGAAACCAGTTTCATCCTAGTGTAAATGTGGATGAAACCAAATTCAGCTCAACCTAAAACAGGATGAAACCGATTTCATCCACACTTAAATAGGACAAAACCTCTTATGCAAGAAAAACACATACTAAAATTTTAGCATCTCATAATCACTTTTTAATCACAATCGAACAACATTTCTAACCTAAATTTCATTCACATTTTAGCATTTCTATACAAAAAGATGCACAATTGATGAGTTCTTATATTAAAATCAAAAGTAAATTAGGGCTAGGATACTTACTGGTGAACGTTTTTTAATATATTAACTAAAATGAAACAAATTTGAAATCAAATCTAATAAAAAACACAATTAAGGTTAAGAAATTTACCAATTTGAGAATATTCTCCGTTGCATCTTGTGAAATTGATTTAACCCAAAACCCTAACCTTTTCAGTTTAATAAATTTGAGAAATTTTTATTAAATTAGGCATTCACAGAAAACCACTTCTGATGGTGGTGTTACTGGTACCGATGATGGTGTTGTTGGATAAAGGTGATGAAATCGATAGCGATGTTGGTGTTTGTGATTGTGGAGGAAATAGAGATGGTAGAGGAAGACGATATTGTCGACAACGATGTTGGTTTTCATGGTGGTGGAGATGGAGATCGCGAAGGAAGATGATGCTGATGGTGGTGTTTTGTGATGGTGGAGATGGTGAAGGAAGAAACGCTAATGGTTGCTGAAGAGATGGTAAAGAAGCCTTTTCTTTTTTATGTAATGAAGTATAAAAGAAAGTGGAACCAAGGTATAGTGGTCAGTTTCAAGTTAAACTATTTCCCCGTCCATTTGACCCAGACAAACTTTTACCCATCCATATTAACCTGATTTCGGATGTTTTTGGTCAAATGACCCATTTTCTGGAAAAAAAATGAGCAAAAGAAAAATTAAGCGTAACAAAATGATTCTTTACTTATATGTACTTATATTGCACTTGGGGTATTTCTTTTGCTTTATGTTACTCGGTATCTGATAACGTTAGTGTAGCTCATTAGCTCAGTAACTCGTCTCCTAAAAATCACTAAGTCATAGTACCTGAACAAACATAAGGAGTGCCCCTAGAGGTGTAAAATGTGCCGGTCCGGCACATCCCGGCACATGAAGTCGCGTGCTTCACGTGCCATGTGCTGTGCTGTGCAAACGATTTAAACGTGTTGTGATTTACTAGTCAAAAGCTGGGCACAGCACAGCCCACGGGCACAACACATGAATAAACGTGCTGTGTCGTGCTGTGCTGTGCTGGCACACGTGCTATAAGAAATTTGAAATCACTTAATCGTATACATCAAGTCGGACATTATCACAAGAATCTAAATAGAAAACATATCATTTGAAATTATTTCAAGTAAAATTAACAAGTTTATTCAATAAAAAGAAACAACTCATCAAATATAAAATTGGATCATTGTCATGTAAAGTAAATGTTCTAGTCAAATATAGGTAACGACATTATAACAACGATATTGAAATATATTTTTCCAAATATTTAGGTATTATATGTATTGTTATAAAAATAAGCTAGCATATAACAATGATAAAATGTCAAAAACTAGCTGGAATGAAGACTCTTTTGTGAAATATACACAAAATATGATGTATTGTACCTTGTTATATGGTGTACTTGTACATGCTATGACGTGCTTTCTTAACGTGTTGTGCTGGGATGGGCCACGTGCTTATCCGTGCGGCGTGCTGTGTTGTGCTACTGTGCCGATTAGGCTAACCCAGCACAGCCCACGAAACTAACCGTGCTATGCTAAATCACGTGCTGGGCTGGGCTCGTGCTGGCACAGCCCAATTTACACCACTAGGTGCCCCTCATATCAATTGTTAGTCGTGAATTGGTATGTTCAATACTTTTTCAGAACTCTCTCACATCTAAAATTGGTTGGAACAGTTTCCTCCATCATCTCAATTAAAGACTATCCTATCTTCATTAGGTTTTTTTAACGTAAATGAGCACTTTTATCATTGAATACATAACTAAACATGGAACTAGCTAGGTGTATATATAAGTGCTGAGATCAATGGTGTAAAACTAACATTAATTGTTGAACCTAAGTTTCATGATTCTACTCACCAAAATTAAATGTTAGTTAGAATAAGGTTTCTGGTCATACAATTTATTTCGGAAACTAAACTTTCTGCTATCTAGCAAATGAATTCGTTGCATGAACAAAAATGATTTTTGAACCTTAATTAACTTAAGGATACTATTCACCTTGCTTACATGCCAAATGAGGTATGTATTGGAGGTGCCTATCGAGAAAGAGGGCAAATTTAATAAGCCAGATACAACATGATTAATCTCCTCTTGACACAATACCTAATTGATGCCTCTCGTCACACGTGAATTAGCGCCGATCCTGATTTATAAAAGAAGTAAAATTTGATGCACCCCGACAAATGACGATGAGAAAGTTGGTCAAGAAAAAATACGGAGCGGTGTATATCTCGACACAACTACACGTTTGAATAAAATTTAAGCTAATTTGGAAAGAAAGCTTGCTAACATTCTACTAAAACACGTCAATATGTCCGAGTGGTTAAGGAGACAGACTCGAAATCTGTTGGGCTTTGCCTGCGCAGGTTCGAATCCTGCTGTTGACGTTTTTTTCTTTCTATTTGGTTCGAGTACGATCCGGTGCATGTTATTAAGCTCTGTCAGATTATTCTTTGGTATGCTCTGGACAGCTTTCTATAAATCACTTCCTACTCCATGACTTTCTATAAGTCATTTCCTACTAGACATATGCTAAGAACTTCCAACTCCATGACTTTGTCAAAAGATTAATTCAACCAGATGTACACACAAGTTCAATACCAAACCAATTTATGGGTTCGTACCAAGTGTTTTGACACGACACATAAGAAAACGAGGAAAATTGAAAGGTAGAAAATATGGAAGGACAATAGTCCCACATTATTGCTAGTTTTCGCATAATTAAATATAATTTGAAATACGCTCCATTCACTGTCATATTGGTTTTGAGTTGGATGCCCGTAGACTTTAACATGGGTAAATTACCCGATGGCCACGTGTCAACATCTCAAGGGATGGTTTCATGATAAGGTGATAAGGTAGAAGCATCGAATCATACTCTAAAAGGTGATTTCGTCTGAATCGAGACATCTGCTACAACGTTACATGAATGACGCGTGTGAGGAGTGGTCTAATCGACTCAGACGGTCAAGTCTAAAAAGAAGGACTGCATTTAATGAAGGATAAGAAGAGACGTGGATGAAACTACATCGTATCAGAAGACTCGGGCGATCTATACTATAACCCAAGGATGATGCAGTGCGAGATTCCCTAAGGAAGAGCAACACGATGACTCACAGGGCGAGACGACTCAGAAGGAGAACCAAGAAGGCCATCACGAGGGATGGTATAGAGCTCGTCCGAAGTAATGAGAAGATGTACGATAGCTCCACCAACTCGGCGAGACCAGGCCTTCACGAGCCTAATTTTCCTATAAATACCAGTCCATGTAGAAGGAGATGGACATGTAATTTTAGATGGTCTTTCTACAGAGAATTCTTAAGAGAGATTTAGATAAAGAGAGAGCGAGAAATCTAAGTGATATTTGTAGCTCTTTCATGGGTAAGACTTGAGAATCAATAAAGAAAACATCTTCTTTCCCGTGGACGTACGTCTTCGTGGCCGAACCACGTTATATGCTTGTGTCAATCTTTAGTTTTCATGTTCTTTACATCTTGTTTATCTTTGAATCTTGAATGTTAGTAGTTTTATAGCCTTTAGATCTACTTGGATGTAGCCATCAGAAAAGATGCAACTACATTTTGGCGCTAGAAATAGGGAGGTATGAAGATCTAATCTACCTCCCTAGTAACATCTCTATATTGTTTTCATAATCTCTTTGAGAGAAGTGGATTTCGCACCACTGTGTAGAATTCTGTTCAAGTTCATGAGTAGATCTCGAACACAGCACAATCCACATGATCAGTGAAGTCCTGAAGAGCCACAGAATAATCAGATCTACATCTTTTTCGTTAATTTTATTTAAAATTTTCGTTCTTTTAAGATTTCTTGTATCTTCCTCAAGACGCTCAGGAGAGTTGAAGATCGGACTGAAAATGAAGTTTCAAACACTTCAAAACAGCACTCAAACGATCTCCTCCATGAAAGAGCTGGGAAGAAGTTTAAGTCAGTAAACTTCATAAGAGAAAATATCATCCTATGACAGTTGAAAAGACAAATTACTCATGATGTTCTTCATCTTTTAAGAAACTCAAGATAATCCATAGTCTTCTTCTTAGAAATTTAACTCTAAGTCAAGGGGAAAGGTTAATGAGTACATAATCATTCATCAAACTCAAAGTTTGTTCAAAATCAAGAGTTTAAAGATGATGAGAAATATTTCCTAAAATGGGGAAAACGTACTCAATCGTCATAACTTGATTTTTTCCCAGTAAAGGTATGACGTGTAGAAGGAGGTATTTTTCTCGAAAAAAGAGACGGACAAAATGCCTTTTTCCTATCACTAAAACTTTATGCAAGTGGGGAATGTTTTGACATCTTCACATGTCTCCAAAATTTTCTGCAAAGTCTTCCTGTTCTAAACTGTCTAGTCTGAACTATGGCTTAGTAATTGCACATGACCTGCAAACTTAGGGTCCCACTTTTCTGAAAGAAAAGAAAAATTAAGTATTATTGCATATATCGCAGGTAAGGCGATGGTGACGATACGATCCGCTAGAACGAGCCAAGGTGAAACCGATGGAGCCCAATCCGAAGGACTAGATGGAATAGAGCCAGGCGAAACTATGCACCACGGTGTACTCCCAGGAGAGGGACAGCCCGATAACCAATATCGGGAAGGGTTAATAGATAACTCTAGCTCTGACGAAGAGGGGAACCCATTCGAAGGACAGGATGATATCCATCTAACTCAACCAGGAGGGTTGAATCCTTTGCGAAGGCAAACGGTAAACAACGAGGGAAAGAAAGATGATCCATCTAACCTCGGAGACACTGCTGCAACCATTGCGGCTATTCTGAAGGAGCAAAAAATGCAGGAGGAAAGAATGATAAAGTTAGAAAGGCGTAACAGGAGGCTAGAACGGAAAAACCGTAAACTAAAATGCAAAACGAAGAAGAATGTGCCACTCACTACTATAGAGGAGGCCCCCGAGGAGGAGAATCCATTTGAGAACTTGCAGGATGACGAGCGAGTCCACATACCTGACACCTCGAACGAACAAACATAGGATCGCTTTCCCAAGGGAATCCGAAGAGTCCCAAACGAGGAGGAGAGTATGTCCGAGGGATCGTCCGATGTCGATCCCAAGCATAGACGAGAAAAGAAGAAGAAAGACGAAGTAAAAACCAACTGCGTGGCCGAGAACCATGCAGTCATAAACCCCAAATGAGGGGAGACTTCAAAGTCAACTCGCTCTAAGATAGTGATGTACGCCGAGCAATCGGACGAGGACTCGGGACGATCAAGATATCGCCGCCCAGAAGCTTCCTTCTCGCCCGAAAGAGCGCAAATACGAAGGAAGAAGGCCAAAACAAGGCACAATGACGATCAATTACAATATTGACTCTGTCAACTCGAAGCAATGTGCAGAGAGGCTATAGGAAGACAAGAAGACAAAAATTTGCGGAAGTAATGCAAGAGGCCGGACAATCTCCCTTATCGGAGAGTCTATTGGTCAAACCATTTCCAAGGAAATGCTCGCTCCCAACGTTTGCTACTCCCTTCAATGGGACTGGCGATGCAATTGAACATCTCAAATCATATCGCATGACACTAATCCATTGGAGTCATTACGATGTAATGATGTGTAGGTTCTTCCCAGCCAGTCTCAAGGAAGAGGCCCTAATGTGGTTCAATAACTTGCCGAAGGAGTCGGTTAAGTCATTTTCCCATTTATCCGAGTTATTCCTAGAAGCATACATTCATAACAACCGAGTCAAACCATAAATCGACATGCTGTTCCAGTTAGCTCGAGGACCAAATGAGTCGCTCCGCTCTCTGGTAACTCGCTGGAGAAAATTATGTGCCGAGATCTGAAGAGTCCCAGAGGCCTACGCGATCTTGGGCTTCAAAAACAGTCTGAGAAAAACAGACCCCATATTCGTTCGCATGTACGAAACCATGCCACCATGTCTAGGAAAATTGAGAGAGATTCAAGAGGACTACATAGCCCTCCAAGAACTCCAAGACGGGACATATGACAAATTGGTAAGAGGAACCAATAGAGGGGCAAATATGGTAGAACCACAGAACCCTCAGGCGCCAGTCCAAGGAGCAGGGCGACCCAACAACGGGTTCACCCAGTTCGATAAACATCGAAGTGGAGGATGGAAAGGGCGAGACCAAGCCCAGTAAAAGAAGGGAAATTTTTTAAACCTAGTCTATACAAAGCTAAATGCCCCCATCTCCGAAATCTTTAAGAAGATCGATGGAAAATGTAAGATCACCTACCCATGGAATACAAGACAGCACCCCAAGCGTGCTAGGAATCGAACAGATTTCTGTGAATTCCACCAGTTCCACAGTCACACGACGGACTCGTGCAGAGATCTCAAGAAAATGGTCCAAAACATGATTGATGACGGTAAGCTCCAGGAGTACATCGCACAGCCAGCGATCCAACCTGTAGTAGGACCACCCGTACATCGCGTGGAAATTCCTCGCGAAGCACAATATTTGGCGTGCAACACGATATCGCAGTCGGTCATCGTTTCACCCACACCTGAAGGAAATACCACAGGACGAATTCACAAACGAAACTTCGAAGGTGATGAAGTTTTCAATGTGGAAAAAGAACCTCCCATGCAGGAGTGGATGAAATAACCTATCAACTTCTCAGCCTCTGAGACACCTGATGGAGGACGAAACCACAACAGCCCATTAGTGGTCACGATGGCTATCGCGCTCCCCGAGAACGAAGACGAAGAAGACAAACCAAAGCCTAAGATACTAATCGACGGAGGAAGTTCTGTCGAAATATTATTCTACGAGACATTCAAACAAATGGGTCTCATAGACGAGTGCCTAATACCGTCTACCTATTGTTGGGCGATCCTGGGTCCATGGGATCAAGGGGGTCGCCTCGACCTATCACAAAAGGCTAAGGTTTCCAACACCCAGTGGGATCGCAGAGATCATGGGAGACTCAGGCGAAGCTAAGTACTGTTACAACATGGATGTACAAAATAGCGAGAAGTACAAAATTCAATATGGAAGTTTAACATGGTAATAGTACCAAAGAAAATTGGAAGAGTACGAATCTGCGTTGACCGTAGTGATCTCAACAAAGCCTGCCCAAAGGACATCTTTCCACTCCCCAATATCGATCAGCTCATAGAAACAACATCTGGGTACGGATTGTTATCCCTAATGGACAGATACTCGAGATACAACCAAATCCCCCTCGCCGAGGAAGATCAAGAGCACACTGCCTTCTTCACTCCTCGAGGTCTATACCGTTATACTAAGATGCCGTTATTTAGATGCCTTTATAGTAAAAGAGAAACAACAGGGTTGACCCCCTTCACTTTCACCTATGACACAGAAGCGATCATACCAACTGAAGCGATGATCCCAACTAATAAGAACGAGGCTTGGGAAAAGAACCTAACCTCGGACATGATACTCGCTAAGCTAGACGATCTCGAGGAAAACCGAGAAATAGCTCTTCAAAGAATAGAAAATTACCATCGGAGGTTAGCCCGAGAATACAACAAAGGTGTTCATCAGAGGCAATTTAGCCTAGGTGAAAAAGCCTGGCGCGAGATCCCGCCATATCAGCGCGATTCAGGAAAATTTGCTCCCATCTGGGAAGGACCACTCACAGTCATCGCCAAGGAAGGCGATGGAGCATACAGATTGCTCAAACCTAATGGGGAAGAACTAGAGCGCCCCTGGAATATCAAATACCTCAAGCAATACAATGCTTAAACATCTCATCGCTTAGGAAGATAAATTATGAAAATAGGGCTCGAATCCCTACTTGTAAAAGGTCATGGAACCTTACTCGAATGTACTAAGCGCTTATGAACCCTCTTTTGAGAATAATAAAATTACTCCTTTTGTGTACTTATTTCCATTTACTTTGATTTATGTTTGCTAATTTTTTGCTTTATTTTTTTTCTTTAACATGTAGCATAATCATAATAACTAAAGCCCATCAAGATTATGGCAGGGTGCTAGCCACACCTTCCATTCTACAACGAATGATGCGGGTAAAATACCTAAGCTGCCCAAGACAGACACAGACCTAAGGCAATGCCATCTAGCCCATTGAAGCAAGATGAAGCGGGGGACACCCTAAGCTACCTAAGACAGAAATAGACCTAAGGTAATGCCATCACGATCACGAGTCGGATGATGTCCTTCCATAACAGGAGATATCCAGAATAAAGGTACTTACCTTTGGCTAAGGCAAAAATCACTTGACCGAGATATTTCCCTCCAAGCAATGGTTAATAAATAAGTGACTCAAACAACTGACCACTTAACCCTGGGGCAAGTGTAACCTAAACAGGACACTATTAAAAAACCAAGCCCGTGAAGGCATCAGACCAAGGCGAAAAGGGAAATGTGCCATACTCAAAGTCCAACACCGTAAGAGATGCCCTATCCAATTAAGGAATTGATCACTCCTTGGCTTTGTCACCCATGGTTGGACCAATAGCATGCATAAAATCTCCCCCAGAGCCACAAGAATAAACACATCATGCGAAATAATTCAACAAAGGAAATTATCATCCATATAAACAACAACTTCAAAAGAAAGTATCATTGCCTCCCACATATGAGGACTTACCAGAATAATGAGTAGCAAAATAATGCCTCCAATACAGATGAAGACTTGGTTAGTATACTGACTAATCCAACCAATTAAACATTGCCTCGCAAGGAGCACGAGGACTTACCAACCAAACAGTGTTTTGAAAACATCACCTCGAAACAGTACGAGGCTCGAGCACAAAAGAAAGAAAATAAAGGGTTCTTCAAAAGTAAGGGCTACACGAGCAAGAAAGTTCACGAACTTAAGCTTGTCCACTATCAGGAGCACTCTGATCAGTTTCCATCCGATCCTCGCCCTCGGCAACATCAGGAGCAACTTTCTCAGGCCCGGGCTCAGCAGTCGGAGGCGGAATCACAACATTGGCAGCAGTTGAAGCAACCCTTTGACGCTAACGAAGGATAGAAGTCTTGCATGCATTCGTCATCATGACCTTGTATTCAGCATGAAGATTGTTCATCTTCTTATTCTTATCAGCACGTTCAGCCTCCATCTCTTCTTCGTGATGACTCACCAATTCATTGAATTCCTCATCAAGATTTTTCTTTGCTTCCTTAACTTCTTCTAACTTCCTCTCCAACTCTGCATTACGCTTATGAGCCTCTGCAAGAGAAATAAAAGGGGACAGTCAATATAAAAAATAACTCACAAAGCATGATATATATCAAACCAAAAGGTGCTAATAGGCAACCTTTATTTTCAATTAAAACAGAAGCTAAGGTATGTTCCACTTGGGTCTTTTGATTATCTAAAGCACTAATCCGTGCTTCAATAGGAGTTATGGCAGCATCACCAGTCGGGCACGATAACATGTGTCTATCGCGTTCCTTTTCAAGATGGATAAAATCTCGCTTAAGACGAATTAACTCTCCTCTATCATCCGCTGCCTGCGCTAGCAGAGGCATATGGTCGGATTGCCACTCAATCAGCCCATCCTTTTGAGTTCGGAGAAGCTTGACCTTATCCGAGCGAGCTACAACCACCTGCTTAGCTTTATCTAAGATCGCACGAAGCTCAACAATGAGATATCGATGAACCTCCACATCTTTATGAAGTTGTGCATTCTCATGTTCCAGGGAATCAATCCTGCACTGGCGAGAGCTCACATCGATCTTTAGATTGCAAAGTTACCTAGCATGCTTATGACCAGTATTATCTATCCTTTCCTCCAAACGTTTGTTGGTGGCTACCAATAGAGGGACTAATTCAGAACTCTAAAACCTATTATGGAGACAAAAAACTTAGACAAAGAAGAAAATAAATACCTTGCAACTCTTTCTTATCTTGGCGAAAAGACAAGGCCTCCTTCTTGGCCGCTTCCACAGCGAGACGCAGATTCTGGTTCTCGTGCTCTACAGCTCTAGCTCGCTTCCTAGCAACACGAGTCTCGGACAACATACCAACCCTCAGATTGTTGCTCTAGCAAATCAGATAACATCACCAGTTAGAAAAGCTTTAACTAGGGCAATGATAAATTACATACTATTACAAATATAGTTAAGTTTTAATACATACCACCTGCACAAGCTGATGCTGAGCAGACTTAGGCAAAAAAGCTAAAATACGAGCCTGCTCGTCCTCGCTCAACCGAGCATACTGATCCGCGCATAGCATTTTCATCACCTCGGATCCTCCACCAAGAACAGTGGAAGACGAATTAGAAGGAACTATTGGAACAGAAGGAAAACCACCAGCAAAAGTACTTGGTACGCCAGTACCAACACCACCACCAACCCGAGCGCCTATATCGGGAAGAACACCCGTATCAGCGAGATTACTCGCCTGGGGCATCCTCACATCCGATAAGGTAGCAGTGCCACGGGATTGATAGGATCATCCAACAAAGCTTGGTCAAGATCATCAAAGAATGCATCACCAAGATCCACCATCTCATTCTCACAAAACAGAGCACCAACATCAACTTCCATAGCATGTTCTTCAACCTCCACAGGAGCAGTAGATGGCCCAGAACCATCAGCAATCCTCCTCCTCTTCCAAGACAATAAAACAACATCAGATGCTAATGCATAAAACAGGGGCAAGGTATATATACGTTAAAACATTAAGATAGTATTTTTTACCTTAGCATCCTCAATAGCTCGAGCAGTTTGTGAGGAACGCCTACGAGGAGGGACCCATCTAAGCTCCCATGGCCTGTAAGGTGGCAGATGATTATGCATCTCGGGAATCCCAGGAAGAAAATCGCCGGTATCATCCCAGCAAAAAATATAAGGCCCCACAATGCGAAGAGGAACTAAAAACCACTTGGGATCATGAGTCTTGCGAAGTGTAAGCTGGCTGGGATTGGGAGGATCCAAATCGGACATGAGAGGAGGAACTCGAAGAGGTCGCCGAGATCTTGAAATTCCAACTCCAAAGCCCTAAAAGGTATCGGACTGTTGGCACCAATAGTTCTCCACAAAAGTGGCAGGTGTATACAAATCCATATGAGAAGGGATGAACTCATTCAGCTCGTGAACAGTAACCTTGCCTTGACTTTGCCGAGCAAATTCTCGGACGATCTTATAAAAGTTGCCATTGGGCTGGAATATAGCTCGTTGGGGACTAAGATGACAAAGCACCTCGTACTGAAAGGAGTCTAGTAGGGAGTACAGAGGAAGGCGAAGACCAGCATCGAGCTGACTCGCTGCCACGATGATCTCGTTGGGACCACATGGATTATCTTCAAAGAGTTTCTTTGTCAATACGCCGGCTTGACCCTCCGGAGTAGAAAAAGTGACTTGAAATCTCTAAAGACGATGCTTAGTCTTCACCGTCTCCAAAAAATGGCATCAGATATGCCGGAAGAACACTAGTACTCGGAGTTCTCATCGGTCTCTTATCAGCACTATAAAGAGTGAACAAAAGAAAAGAATCAGAACTTATACCGGCAAAAAACAGGCAAAAATATCAAAAAGAAGACGGAGACGACAACGGCGATCCCCAAAGAAACTTCACAGTTGAAAAACAATGGCAAGAACCATTGATGATCACATAAGAACTATATAGTTCACAAGAACGGCGTAAACCCCCATCGAAAACAAAAAACAAAAAGTAAACAAAGAAGAAGGACCATACCGTCTTGGAGGTCGAGATGGAGAATTTCTCCCAGACATAATGGACTTCTTTATAGGAGACAAAAAGTTCAGAAGGAACAGCAAAAGACAGAGGAAGAAAGAATGAAAAAGTTCCGAACTCTGAAAACAGAAAATAAAGACATCATTCTCTTCCCCCAAAAGATTTTATAAGAAAACAATGGACAACCAACCGGCGCCTCAAGTCCAACAGGTAAAAGCGCACTAAAAGTGCATACGTGGCGAAAATCTCGGACATGGGGAAAAAGACAGGACCGTTACAATGTTTTCTCCCATTCATGCCCCTGGCAAGATGAAAAGAAAATGAGCAAAATGTGAGGGTAAATTGCCCGATGGCCACGTGTCAACATCTCAAGGGATGGTTTCATGATAAGGTGATAAGGTAGAAGCATCGAATCATACTCTAAAAGGTGATTTCGTCTGAATCGAGATGCCTGCTACAATGTTACATGAATGACGCGTGTGAGGAGTGGTCTAATCGACTCAGACGGTCAAGTCTAAAAAGAAGGACTGCATTTAATGAAGGATCAGAAGAGACGTGGACGAAACTACATCGTATCAGAAGACTCGGGCGATCTATACTATAACCCAAGGATTATGCAGTGCGAGATTCCCTAAGGAAGAGCAACACGATGACGCATAGGGCGAGATGACTCGGATGGAGAACCAAGCATGCCATCACGAGGGATGGTATAAGGCTCGTCCGAAGTAATGTGAAAATGTACGATATCTCCACCAACTCGGCGAGACCAGGCCTTCACGAGCCTATTTTGCCTATAAAT
The DNA here is from genome assembly GCA_023531105.1 of Papaver atlanticum. NCBI lineage: Eukaryota > Viridiplantae > Streptophyta > Magnoliopsida > Ranunculales > Papaveraceae > Papaver > Papaver atlanticum. The sequence goes on from JAJJMB010017052.1 coordinate 1,329,279, forward strand.
ACCAGTCCATGTAGAAGGAGATGGACATGTAATTTTAGATGGTCTTTCTACAAAGAATTCCTGAGAGACATCTAGATAAAGAGAGAGCGAGAAATCTAAGTGATATTTGTAGCTCTTTCAAGGGTAAGACCTGAGAATCAATAAAGAAAACATCTTCTTTCCCGTGGACGTAATTCTTCATGGCTGAACCACGTTATATGCTTGTGTCAATCTTTACTTTCCATGTTCTTTACATCTTGTTTATCTTTATATCTTGAATGTTAGTAGTTTTATAGCCTTTAGATCTACTTGGATGTAGCCATCAGAAAAGATGCAACTACAATGGTATCAGAGCTAGGTCCGTACGCGGGGTGTAGGCCGGATTATAGGCCACCTTGACCGAATGTTGTCACCTGTACACCCGTGACGTATTTTAGAGCTAAGCTCGTACGGGGTGGGGGGTGGGTAGGTCTGATTATAGGCCAGGCCAACGTTAACGAATGTCACCTATACACCCATGACCCGAATTTGGTGACTTGTATGTAGGTCCACGTGTTAGTCCGAGTTACTGGCCTAACACGTGAGGGGGCGTGTGGAAGGACAATAGTCACACATTACTAGTTTTCGCATAATTAAGTTAAATATAATATGCAAGGGCCGCTCCACTCATTTCCAATTGGTTTTTAGTTGAATGCCCGCAGACTTATTTATATTATAATACATATAATATCTTAAACATCTGGAAAAAAAATTAATTAGAAAACATAAAACAAGTGCACTAGCAAACACAACACAACACAACATGGAACAACACGATTATTGTTTTGGCACAACACGACACTGAAAGACATGCACTCTGGCACCACACGGAAAAACATGCCCTCTAGCATGACACGACACAACACGCCTAAATCTCTGGTACAACGTAACACATCACGCAACATGCTAAGCAAGTGATTTCACGGGTTGGATTGTGTTGGGTCTGCATGTTTTACACCTCTATGAGTAAACTTAAAAAGTGTAACTATTTAAACTGATTTGACTCGTGAATCAGACCTAATTGCCTATTTCAAAGCAGAATCACTCGATTTGACAATTTATATCGTTCCCACTATAACTTAGTCAACTTATTCGGTGGTCTTGTCAATTCAATGTAGTCAATTTCGGCCGAGATGGCCGAGATTCCGCCGATAATATCGGTTTCGGTGTTTATCCGAAATGGCGATATTGCCGATATTTCACCGATTCCGCCGATATTCATCGAAATATAGTGTTCGGGTCCCCTACCGATATTCACCGAAATCCGATATTGACTACATTGTGTCAATTGGCCGGAAGGTTATAGCCATCAATCAAGTTAATAAACAACAAACTGTTAAACCAAAGAAAAGCAATCGCATCTGAAGAACCGGTTAAACGTTAAGAATTGTATTAAAAAGTGATCGTCTTACAAACTATTAATATTGCCATTATTTATAATTCTTTGTACTCTACCTATATTTGAAAATTCAAAACCGCTTTTGTGGGTTATCTACTAGAATACCCACAAACTTCGATTGCTGCCATCAAGGCTAATTGTTAGTTATGAAGTGATAAGTTTAACACTGGCATACAGCTTTGACATCTAAAGTTGGGTAGAACAGTTTCTTCCATCATCTCTATTCGAAGGAGGCTACTCTATTTTTATTCGTTATTTTATTTTTATTGAAAATAGAACTAAACATCGAGCCATATGTTTGTATATACAAGGTTTTGGAGTGGGTGATTTAAAACTAACATTGTTGAACCTAAATTTCATGATGCTACTCCCCAAAGTTAATTACACGTAAGATTGAATAAGGTTTATATGCTTGTTTCAACATACAAAATTTTTGTGAAACTAAACTTTTGCTATCTAACACATGAAATTTGTTGATTGCATTGACAAATATGACGTTTGAATCTTAATTACATGCCAAATGAAGTATGTATGATGGAGGGTTATCAAGCCAATGAGCAACTTTTCTAGGCAGGATACAACTTGATAGATGTCCTCTTGATACATCACCTTATTGATGCATCTAGTCACACGTTAATTAGGATCAAAAGATGAATTAATAAACAAAAAGGTAAAAATTGATTCATCTTGACAAATCTGATGAGAAAGTTGGTCAAGAAACGGATACAACATATTACATATTTGAATAAGAACCGTACTGCAAATCGCACATGGAACATTGTTTGGGATTGGGAATGTGTGTTGGTCTAAACTGTGAAGTGAACACTACAAATCGCTTGGTCTTATATCTTCAAATTAGGATATATCCCTAATAAGATTAGTTTCATTCTTTGGGCTTGTTTCCATGATTCACTTCCGACTAGAGACGGGCTAGCACATCGTGGCATGGAAATTGATAGTGCCTTGTGTGTGCTTTGCATTGATGAAAAGGAGACGACTGATCATATGTTTATGCATTGTTCCCACTCCTTTGAAATTTGGGATTATTTTATTAAGGCTTTTAAGATATCTTGGCCTTTGCCGAGAACTCTATTCCTTTTGTTTGAAGCGTGGTCGACGAATGTGCTGCTTGGAAGAGGTAAAGGGGTTTGGAAGATTATCCATTATGTTATTTGTTGGACTTTGTTGAAGGAACGAAATGGGAGAGTTTTTGGTGGTCGTCAGAAAAGCACAAGGGAGACTATTGATCTTATTAAACAGCGTGTAGTCTTATGGTTATGTGACACCAATGCTTTCAAATTTGTTACCCCTAGTCTCATTTGGAGCAATTGGGAAGACCTTATGAGTGAGTGATTTCCTTTGTAATTTGTAAAGGTTTTTTCTTTTTAATATAACCTTTTTCTTCGAAAAAAATATATATCTTCAAATTAGTGATGGAAATTTATCACGGGATTTATCATGGTTATTTTCACGGTTGACAAAAAATTATTTGGCTAATTGGGGATAATATTTTTTCTAAAGTCTACTTCTTGCTAGCATTTCTTTAAAAAAAATCTAAACTAACTGCAAAAGCCTGTGTAAAAACCACCTCCCTACTAATTCCTGAGGGCGGATCCCATCATAATGGATGGTCGGCTTTACCGCTGTTTTCAATGGTATTTGTAGAACCATTATATTTCTCATCTATAAAAATATAATTGGTAAAAAAAATCCAAAAAAAAAGAATCCAACTGAAAGGGAAAATGATTTATGTCCTGCGGGTTGAATCCCACGGGTTCATCCCGACTGAGACAATGGGATGGGTCCCACCCTAAATCCACCCTGCAAAACCGCCAGGTCAGGGGACTCCAACTTTTATGTCTTGCGGGATGGACCGCGGGACATAAAATCATTCCCGAACCGAAAGGGCAAGGCAGAAGACGGCAGAACATGCGACAAAGACTGGCAGGTATATTTCGGCATAAAAATTAAGTAAATGCCAAGTTACATTAGTATACATTTCTTTTTTAAAGCAATATATGTACACATGACATACGCGTATATGACCCAGTCAAGGAATTAAGAAACACTGTTCTTTGATGAAATTAAGGTATTATTATTAAGAAACAACCAAGTTGGCTAGCTTCACCATAAAGGCGGAGTAGAATATCAAGTTTCTGAATTCATCTTTTGTCCACTCGCTCTCACGGTCTCTTCAAACATCATTCTCTTTAAAAGTCTCCCCTTGTTCAGCTCTCTCATTCGCTCTGATCAATCTCTTTCTCTATCGTTTTCTCCTCTCAACTGCAAAACAAACATGAGTTATTACGATAAACAAAACCACCCCGTCGGTGTTCCTCCTCCTCAAGGTATAAATTATATATAATATAATTTATATTACATTGATCTGATCTGATCTTTACAGTCGAAATATATATTTCTATGAATCATGATGACCCTGGTTTTCATCATGGGGATTTTGTTTTGTTTTAGGTTACCCACCACCAGATCAAGGTGGTGATTATCCTCCAGGTAAAGCTGCAAAGGACGTTGGTTCACCAGGTAAAGGTTCTAAAGACAGTGGTTATCCTCCTCAAGGATACCCACCACCAGGTCAAGGTGCTTACCCTCAACAAGGTTATCCTCCTCAGGGATACCCACCACCAGGTCAAGGTGGTTACCCTCAACAAGGTTATCCTCCTCAGGGATACCCACCACCAGGTCAAGGTGCTTATTACCCTCAACAAGGTTATCCACCACAAAGTTATCCTCCACAACAGGGTTATCCTCCTCAACAGGGTTATCCTCCTCAGCAACCTCAAAAACAATCATCTCCTGGTTTAATGGAAGGATGGTAAGTTTCTATTACTATTACTGGCAAGAACATATATGAACTATGTCATATAGATAATTGCTTGATAACTTATTACTAATTCCTAAAAATAGATCAAAAATGAAAGTGTCACTCTTTGTGAGACAGGTTATTACTTATTGTTATGTAGATAATTCAAAAAACTTTAGTATATACAAAATTTTCAAAATCACCTGTCTTTTGGATCCGGTTGCCGAACTCGTTTTTCCTTTCTTGGTAAGATCCATGAAAGGTGTTCCGACTTCTGAGATAGTCACTCTGGTTCAGTTTCCGACTGCGATAAAAGCGCACCGGTAGCTAACGTGGGCAGTGGTACTTTTATCCGTTAGAAAATTCTTGTCGAGAAACGGGGTTATCGAAAGGTCAAACTGTTTTGAGATTATTATTATTATTATTATTTTTCCACAATTTGAGTTTTTTTTTTCATTGTTTTGAGATTATTATTATTTTATTTTATTTTTATAAATTTTCAATGGATTTCCCCAGGAATCTGCCGGCCAGTAAAGCCTGAGGCTATTTTTCGTATTAACCCTCGGTTTGAGAACTGTGAAGACTCTTTTATATTACTAATAATTGTTTGTTTTTTTTGTTGTAATTTCACAGTTTGGCTGCCCTCTGCTGTTGTTGTCTGTTGGATGCTTGTTTCTGAGTCATGAAGACAGAAAGAAGGAAGAGGAAGTAGTTGAAGTTTTATTTGGATCGGAAACACACATACAATGAGCCTAATGATTATTTATTCAATTTTTACTCTTTTCATTATTTCTTGTGACGAATGAAAGCTGGTAGAAAGCTTCTATGACATCTATGTTTTTTTTTCCCCCTTATCCGATAGGGTTCGGCATTGTGAAAAGTGGGGTGTGTGTGTGTGAAGTTTTTATATATGGTCTTTAGTTTGCTTCTTTAATTTATCACGTTTTCTTGCCCATGTCAAGAAACATCAACACTGAAAATCATTTATGCTCTCTTACCTTCTTCTTTTTGCTACGTAGACTGTAGTTGGTGCCCGTGGTAACTTTTGGTCTCAATAGTGTAATCATCGTTAGTTCTACAAATTGGGAGATACTAAAAAAAAAAAAAAAAAAAAAAACATTATGAAGTAATTGAAATACCCTTTATCCAAGTGTGTTTGGGGATACTTCGAATAATAAATTTTGATTAGATGAAAAATAATAAGGATTCTGGAAGATTTGTATGATATGAGAAGGTGCTTAAATTTATTTTAATGACTCATAATTGCAACATTTTTTAGACAATCAAACTTTCATCTATGAAAAAACCCCAAACCAAATCCCAATTCAAACACTAAGTCAGATAAAAATTTGCATTTACAGAGCCACTTTCGGTATTGTATTCATCTGAAAAAACAATATCGAAAGTACTTTCGGTATTGTATTCATCCCACAAAACAATACCGAAAGTACTTTCGGTATTGCATTCATCCAACAAAACAATACCGAAAGCTAACCTGCTACTGAAATTCAAATTCGATTTTTTATTTAAATACAATTTAGACTTTTTTTTTTGATAACCTAGATGGTTTTGATTCAAATCATTTTGATTATCATAATGATTTTTTTGATAACCTAAATCAAAAATCAGTCATAATGATTTGTGTGATTTTTTTTGTGGCGAAGAAAAGCGAAGGGGGGATACTAAAAAAAATAGGTTTTCAGTTTTTCTTTTTAATTTTTATTTGGGTAAGGCTAATATGGTTATTTCACACCTAAAAAAAGGACCCCTTAACGAAAATACAACCCTATTTAACTTTGAGTATCACCCAATTTGTGGAGGTATCCCCCAATTGCGCCTTCTTGTTTTAGTGTTGTCTAAAATGTTGTATGTCTGGAACTATTCTTTTTATATTTAGAGACGGTGGAATTGCGTATGCTGCTGTGGATTTGTAGCCATATAAGAATATGTTAGGTTTCATCGAATCAAAAGCGATGGTATACGTGATAGATTTAGAGTAGTGCTGATTGAACGTCGTCTGCCATAGTTCGGACATTTTTACCGTAGGCCTCCAAACCACCAGTCTGCTCTCAAATCATAAGCGTCGTGTCGTACACGAAGTAGAGGTCGGCAAAATTTGGCATGGAAGAAAGTAGTGAAAAGTAACTTAAATGAACGGAGTGTATCTAAAGAGCAAGCTTCGTGACAGATGGTGGAAGACCGGAGGCTGTAATGTCTTTTGGTGGAAAAATAAGGTACTGTAAGGTAGTTTTTAATTCCTGAGACGTGGTAATTGTTGTAGGGATAATGGGTAATATGTCCAAAATCAACTGTCATTTTGGGATGTATCCCAGGATTCTATTTTTTGGGAATATGTCCCAAAATAACGGTTTTTATCAAGGGAGGTTAAATAGTCAATTTATCGTAAATCTATCTGAATTTTTTTTTTTTTTAATGCGTCTTATTTTAGATTCAAGTAGTATATGACATAAACCTGACCAAAATCAATAGATAAGTACAGACCTGGCTACCGATTGTAATCGGCACATATGCTCGTCCTTAATAACCGCTTGTAGCTTAAAAATTGCCAGGAAAAGGACATTTAAAATAAGGGAAAAAATGCGGTTTAGCCCAAAAATAAGTGCAAAAGTACAGTTTAGTCTAGCCCGAATTAACTAAGTACAGATTGTAATCCGCACATATGCTCGTCCTTTTTTTTTCTTTTCCTTTTTCATACACTGGCCTTCCAGCCTAAACTAACTACTAAATCTCACAATTCTCATTTCAGCTCTACCAGCCAAATCATCACTAAGTAACTTCTTTATTTCTTTAGGAGGAAAAGTTGTCCACACTCCCTCCATATCCTTTGGTGCTCCAGCTTTGGCGAGATAATCTGCTACAAAGTTTGCTTCTCTGTATCTTTGCACAAACTTTATATCTTCAAAGTTTTTCATAAGTACCTCAATATCCTTCATTAGATTACGAAGGACCCAAAGACTCTCTACTTGTTTCTTGCACAGTTGCATAGCATAAGTGGAATCGCTCTCGACCTCCAACTTCTTCACTCCCAATTCTTTAGCTAACAACAATCCATCTCGAACCGACCAAACTTCTGCCACATTGGTATTGTTCTTGCATATATGTTTTGCAAAACAACCTTGAAAGACACCATTATCCCCACGTATTACTCCTTCTACAAGAAAAGTATCTAGTAACAACACATAAAAACCGTTGTCGAATTAGTAAGACAAGGGTTTCCCAGATGTTGTCTACCTGTGTGTTGTGAAAGGCCTCCTGATTTCCACAACGGTTTTCCTCCATTGTCGTTCATGAACATAATAACAACGATTACTTTTCATTGCAACCTCAACAATATTTTAAAAACATTGTATAAATATTTCTAGATTTTAAAAAAAAATAGCTCAAGAAATAATTCGGAAAACAAAATAATAGAAAATGTAAATTTATATATATATATATATGATTTCCTGAAATGTATTTGCTTTACATTAAATCTATAATGTTTCTGCTTCTTCACATTAAATCTATAATACTAAGAACATCAAATATAATTCAGTTCTTTGCGTTGAGCCTCAACACTGATCTTATATGCATCCAAAACACCATCTCCCTGCATAAAACTCTAAGAAAATTCAGAAAGATCAAATCTGGGTCATGGTGACTCAAAAACTGCAGACAAGAATAACGATATCCATAAAAGATTCATCTTATTACACTCACAAATTGCACAAATTGCATAATGTCCCTTGTTGTCCTAATCTTCGGTAAACTTGATCTTCTTTAGAATAGCTTGGCACCACCCAACTGTAAAAACAAGGTAACACATAAGCAAACTACTCTTACTACTGAAATGGAGAACTAAATACACTAGATCAATCCAAAGCTTAAAGTCAGGTTATATTGAACTTTGAAATGCATCTGTGTAAAGTGAAGTGGTGATCAACTGGTTACTTTGATGAACTAAATATACTGATCAAAAACAGTAGGTTGCATGACTTAAGGATACCGAACTAGCAAATACCAAAATCGTTGTTTTTATAACGTTTGACATAGGTTACTGAGATTGAGTGTCAAGATTTTCAGATAAAAAACGAAGTCAGGCAATCAAAACGTGATAAACAAGGTCATTAGAGGCAAGCTAATATATACCAATTCACCAGGCAATGGGAAAATAGAGTATAATATCAGTGAAGTAACCTTTTGATCTATCAATCCTAATGAAAAGCAAAAAGAGAAAAAAAAAAAAGCAGAGCAAGTTATATGTTTCTTACAATTTCTGGGAACTCAGTAAAAAAAATACTAGAAGCCTCTATCTTCAGTCGTAAGCCTCTATCTTCAGTCGTCGCTTCTTGTCTCGCTTTACTATTTCCTCCACCAATTTTCTATGTTCTTCCAATGTTCTCTCCTATAAATAAATCATGATGGAGTGCTAAGAGTGACATGAAAATATGGTGCGAGTTCTGCTTTGGTTGTGTAAAGCTTGGTGGAAGAACACTGGTACTTGCCGTCAACAATGTGTAGTTCAAAATTACAATACCTTATTATGATGGTTGAACTCTATCTGCATGAGTCAAGTTCAATGGCTTGTATCCGTGGCTAACTCCATACCATCTAAAAAAACACACCACACGCTTAGCAATTTTTCCAGTAAATCAAGAACATTATCGGTTCATGTCAGAGAGGTCCTTGATAAAGATTAAAAGTACCTTCTTTAGAATCTGGAGATAGGAATAACTGTCTGCCTATTATGTTAATGTTACCTGCACAATACAAAAGTAATAATCACTACCACATAGATAGCAGGTATGATGAAAAGAATCTCTTTAATTTTGAAAAGAAAAAGAAATACGGGGCACCGAATTGTTACGACCGACCAGTCCTCATTACTGTCTTAATATCGGAATTGTTAAGCATGGAATGTCTGGTGGTAGAAACCTTTTTAATCTGTAAATAAATTCCTGTTAGAAATCAAACCGAAAGAGTGAAAGTACCTGCTTTAGAATACATGTGCAGAGATGGCAACAACTGTCTGCCTACTGAGCTAATTCGTTCCGCCAGGCCCTTCATCCTTCATCCGCACCTTTCCAACATTTTGTTTAGACAGATTCAAATGGATCAAGCTACCAAGAAACTCGAGACGATTAACAAAATCTAGTACAAGTTCAATATATTCAATAGCAATGCATTCAATTCTCAACAAAAAAACGAACCAGGGAAATAACATGAAAAAGAACATCAGTAGCATCATTCTGGCATTCACTCATCGCTAGTAACACCTACCAGCAGCACCACTAGGCCACCACCACCAACAACCAGCACCCACTATCCAACAAAATAAACAGCAAATATTCAGAAAAAATCTCCAATCTTTAAAACTACTAGTTAATCGAATCAGGAACAAACAGAAAAATTCATAATCAATTCAGATTAACAATCAATTCATCCAATTGATTGATGATCAATTCATGCATGGACATATACCCTAAAGAAAAAACGTTTGAAAGGGAAAACCCTAAAATCAAAATCAGGATAAGAATTAGAATTAGAATTGAAGAATATAAGAAAACCTCTTTTCATAACCAAAATTAAGAACGAAAATCTAAACGAAACACAAAAAAACCTATCAAAAAATTAAGCATTAAAACGTGAAAATGTTTTTAGGAGAAACATAACTTACATTTCGGGAGCTTATCAATTAGATTTATGGATTCCAACTTATGACCAGCTTCAAACAAAATCAAGACCTTGTCAGATTTGTCGAAGATCGATTTAAAACTTAATCTTCTACGTCGATCAGCTCTTTTTGCTTTGATTACAGACTTCCGATGATTTTTCATCTCGATCTCATGAATATTATAGTCATCCTGTGTTTTCTCTGTGGATACGGTGAAGGGAGAAAGAAAGATAGAGAGAGCGACGCAAAATGAGAATAGATCAGATTATAGCATAAACTACATCCCGGATGAGAACACATTCGTTTCCTATAGAGACTCTCATTTAAGCTAAGTTTATTATGACACAGTAGCCATAAGAAAAATTTAATTTTATGTGGGCACTTAAGCTTCCACAAGAAATTCTCAATCTTATTGGAAATAAGATAATTATAAGTGTCTCTAACGGTAACATCTCCACTTTTGCTATAAGACCACACCAACCGGTCTTCACTGTCCTTACTCCCGTCAATGGGTTTATCTTTAATTTCCTCAGCCACTTGCGCAGAAAGAAAACTATCAATTGCAGCTAAATTCCAAGTTCTATTATGAGTGTCCATTATATCTTTAACATACATATCAGGCACTTGCATATTAGCAGTGTCAATAATGGCAGTTAGTGGAAGATCAGACACCCACGGGTCCTTCCACAGATCAATGTTTTCGCCATTTCCAACACTCCACCTAATACACGACCTAATAGCATCCCTCCCCGTCAAAATGCTCTTCCAACTAACAGAGCTTTTCTTCTTAGCCTCACACCTCCAAAAGTTTGGGCATGGACATAATGTGATTTGAAACTGGATCAAGCACAGACCACACAAAAGTAGTTCTGCCAGCTAAATTTAAAGTTCTAGATTTCCAACCCTGCAGTCTATTGACTAATTTCTGTCATCTCAGCATAAGCATAAGAATTGACTCTGCCCCGTTGGAGTGGTACTCCGAGGTACTTATGTGGATCTTTTGAAAACTGCACCTAAGAGCGTTAGCCATACCTCTAGAAAAGCTTCTTCCAAGGTTAGCCGATTGTAGCTTAAAAACTGCCAAGAAAAGGACATTTAAAATAAGGGGAAAATTACAGTTTAGTCCAAAAATCAGTGTAAAAGTACAATTTAGTCCAGTTTGAGTCCATTAGGTATAGATTAATCCAAAATATGGAAAGTACACTAATAACCCTTATTATTTACAATTTAGGCCAAATATTTGCAGTTTAGTCCATAGTGACTCACGATGATGTCAGCAATTTTAATTAATATATAAATAATTATAAAATAATATGTTTTTCGAACCGCTCGTCCAAAATTCACAAGTTTTATATATTCGGAAAGCTCTTTCCGATATCTACAGAAAGAGTACCTGTATGAATATATAATTTTCAGTTTTTTAGAATTTTAATTTACATTGTTGTGTACAACTATGTACACCGCTGCAAAAATCAAGAAAATCGAACATCCAGACCCACATAGCAGGCAATATATCCATGAGGGGTTCCAAACAAATGTGCCAAAACGTCATTAACGCCATCCATCTTCTGCGTGACTCGATCTGACGAAGGAAAAAATGGACAAAAAAATGAGGGGTTCCGAACAAATATGATACGAATGGAAAAGAAAATAAGTAAACCAACAAAGAAAAATTCATAATGCCGAATGATAAATGTTATATGCTTAGTTTTACTAATCAATATGATTCTGGTAAAAAAGCTCGTCGCAAACCTAAGTTATTTCAAGTCTCCCATATATTTATTACATAGGAGCAGTAAATTTTAAATAGTGGTTTATGTGCTCATGACAAGAAATACAAAATGAGAAATTCTTCTTTAAAAGTTGAGGAGGAAACTGAACTCACATGACAAAAACTCAGAATATTTTCGTCACATGACAAACTCAGAATACGTTGGATAGATGATCCAGATGGAATTGCATCCTGCAAAGTTAAAAAACATTGTTAGTTATGGCAAAGCCACCAACATCACTGGCTCTACTCTCAGCATCATTGGATTTCCATGCAACATGAGTAGCTGGTACACTCTAGTTTTACGCAAGCATAAGCTTATGGAGTGAATTTTTTACACGTGTACCGATTTGTACACCCTAGTTGTTAACACAACATTAGTTTATGCAGTCATTTTTTTCCGCACTTACACCCTAGTATTGATGCATGCATAAGTATGGACTCAATTCTCATACATGTGTACCAGTTTGTACACCCAATTTATTTACCTAGGATAAGCTAATAGTCATTTTTACCACATGTGTACCAGTTTGTACACCTTAGTTTTATGCAAGCATGAGCTTATGGAGTCAATGTTTTACATGTATACTAGTTTGTACAACCTAGTCATCTACGCAAGCATAAGATTATGGACTCTTCTAAATCACAGGTTGCACACATATCAAACCAACTCTATGAGGAAATGCAAAACTGAGAACAACAATAACCCAAAATCTATGCAAAATGAGAATATACTCGCAACATATAACTTATCATAAAGACGTCACATTGAGCATATGGTAGCCGCAACCTCAAAACTACATTGATCATCTGTAACAGTGTGTAACAACTCTGTATAATAGTGCATGCACCGCTTGGGGAAATCGAATCCATAAACCTCAGCTGAATGCGCACGCCGCTTGGGAACCCTTAAACCCCATCTCCCTAGACCAAGTATGACACCACTGAGCTACTTGTTCCCTGCTTTAAATATACCGTATATGTTTTGTGTATCTATTTAAAAATTGGAATATTATAAACAATCAGATAGTAGTCCCATTTTGACCATAATAACAATCAATTTTTCTTGATATTTTATAGTTTTTTATGCGGGGGAATAAGGATTTCCTATAATTAACTTATTATATTTCACCTGAATTTTTCGTGCAGTATTTCTATATGTAAAGCGCATTAAATGCGAATTAATGAATTCTCAGATTACCTCACAAGGCACCTGGATTTGGCAAAGCATCTACAGAGGTTTACAAATAGTGAAAAAAATACTATATCAGAAGTGTTGGAGACGTCTCAAGTATTAAAATATGGAAACACAACTGGATTGGACATATAAAACACTTTCAGCTCTCTCAGTCTGCCCATCACTCAACAAGCAATGAAACAGTTCAGAATCTAATTCAACAGGAAAGCAACCAATGGAACATACAGAGAATCAATCAACTCTTTAATCCAGAGGAAAGTAGAGCTATCCAAGATATAAGAATTGCTGAAAATGCAAAGGATGGTATTCATTGGAGCTTAACAAGAAATGGTATTTTCTCAGTTCAATCCACATACAAAGCATTAACTCAAGAGATCAATGGCAATAATGTTAACAAAGAAGAGAAGAAATTTTGGCTGAAGATTTGGCATTTGAAACTCCCATATAAACTAAATCTTTTCTTATGGAGATGTTTAAAGGAAATTCTTCAGACAAGATGTAGAATTGGAAGATATACACAACTAGATGACTACAATTGTCCTTTTTGTGACCAAGTTACAGAAACATATGCTCATTTACTGCTGAAATGTGATCTAGCAATAGTTTTTTGGTTTGGCATCCTGCCAGAAGCTATTCATTCCCAGCAGAATTTCAGTTCATTACAAGATTGGATTAAATCTTGGTGTCAAGATCAGAGCATCATCTCTTTTAAGAATGAACAAAGTATCCTTTTAGCCACAGTCATCATGTGGCAGATTTGGAAACATAGATGCATTAAATTCTTTGAAGGCAAAGACACTCAGCCATAACATTATCATGTGCATCAGGAAATTTTGCATGAAGTATAATATTATATCTTGTGGCACTAACAATGATTGCAGGGTAAAAGTGTTGAAACCAAAGAAAAAGTGGGAAAAACCACCAGTTCACTGGAAACAACTAAATTTTGATGCTGCGTATGATAAGGAATCAAAAATCTGTGGCATTGGTCTAATTTTAAGGAATTGTGCAGGCAGATGCTTGGAAGCCATGGTGAAAGTGACAAAAGCAAGAGACTCGGAACAAGTTGAAGGGCTAGCTTTCTTAGAAGTTGTGGAATGGATCAAAACTAAAGGTTGGAGCAACATCATCATTGAAGGAGATTGCAAAACTATTATTGAAGCAGTGACTTCGGATTTTGGAAATGTTTTGTGGCAAGATCATAATCTCCTTTCGGATATTAGTAAAACTGTAAAATCTCTTAGTAGTATTAAATGTTTTTTCGTTCCAAGGACTAGTAATGAAGCGGCTGATGGGTTAGCCAAATATGCCAAGAAGTTTGTTTGTAATCAAGTGTGGTCTGAGCTACCACCTAGATGTATCCTCTCTATTTTAGAGATGGACTACTCTGTGTAACTGTTTTCCTCCTAGTAATGAATTTGAATTTATGATCAAAAAAAATAAAAATAAAAAATCCTTAGATTTTTTAGCGCATTCCACATAATTGGCTGCATAGTAGACGTATGTTGCTGACTTTTTTTTTTTTCGATAATTCAATTTTCATTACTGGAAATATGATTATATGGTACATCAAATTCAAAAATAACAAGAAACAACACGCTTGTGGCGGTAGATGGTTGAAAATTTCGACAAGAAAAAGAGAAGAAATTCTAAATACTGACCTAATACAAGAATGCAAGAAACGTTTTTAATCGGAGAGAAGATGTTCTTCATAATATTTATGGACCGTTTGATAAATCATTTTCCTAATGAAGTAATGCTCAAATGGTATAGGCGTAATCTGCAAATTTGTTGACCAGAAAATCCGGTGACGCGCTTGAGTACAAACATTTTTACTGGTCCGAGTTTTTGCCGCATGGGGAATTTCTAACTAGGGTCTGTAGTACTGCACCATCTGTCTATCTTTTGTTTTTTTAGATCAGTTTGCATCCACGACACCCTTGTGTTGTTCAATGTATTTAATATTCCAAATTCGTTGATACTTCCAACTCTGGCTATATGTTCCACTAAACTTGAATTTCGTTTTTTTAATCCATAGCCCAAGGGGCAGATATCTCACACATCAATTTCAAAATTATATATTTTCCCCAAACAGAAAACAGAGAGCCATACGCATGAAGTGGGTTACTCCTGAATTTCAGGCTCCATTGGGTTCGGATTTTCTAGAGATACTGTACTACTTATCTTCATATAGTAAATATAACCAAAGTTGAGACAACAGAAGTACAAAACAGATATTATTACAAACAGGACTTGAACCCTTTTTCCTAACAAGTTCATTAGAGCAAGTCTTACGGTGGAAGAGTTCCATCTTCCATCTTCCACGCCACCTCAGCATTTGGAATTGTGGATGGAAGCGCAAGTCTAGTGGTGGAATAGAAGGAAAGCTATTTTGAATAGCGTTGAACGCTAATAAGAATAGCGCCGTGGAAACGCTAATATGATTAGCACTTGACCACGTCAACGGTCAAAACGCTATTCTCAATAGCGCCAAACGCTATTCTTATTAGCGCTCTAGAATTCATTTATCCAGCAACCGCTCGACCTTCTTCTTCTCTTCTAGTTCTTCTTCTCAACAAAAAAAAACGAGAAAAACCCTAATATCCCCCCTTTTTGATTTCTCAAACCATGATTCAAATCCGTCTAATTGTTTCAAAGGGTTTGTTCTTTGCGTCATAAGGAATCCAAGCATACTCCAATTTCTCAATTTGATTGAGAATCCAAAGAGAGGTTAGTTGAATTGTAATTTGAGTTTATTTTATGGTTTGATAAAAAGTTAGGGTTTAGATGATATGATTGTTGATTGTATGCATAATACTCGATTTTTTGATGAATGATAATCAATTTGAACCAAACTATGACGAATTTGACATGTAATTTAGGGCTTAGATGATGAACATTGTGTATTGTGTGAAATTGCCATGAGATAATGAAATTACCATGAATTAACATGTTTAAGTTTACATTATGTAAACTATTTGAGTTCATTGTGTGACTATATTGTGTTTATTTGATGATTTTGTATAGATTATGGATATGGATGTGTATATGATGTTGAGTGCAAAGGATTGGGATGAGAAACACATTGCTACAAGTATAAACCCACTTGATAAAAACCATGATATTCAGTTTAGAAGTACAATGGAGGACCTTGAGGAATTAAACGATCGAGTGGTGATTCATGAAAGAGCTAGTCAAGTTCTTCGAAATTCCAGGCTTTCTAGATTTTTTTGAAATTAGAATTAACAGAGGTGATCAACAACTATGTTATGCAATTTTTGAAAGGTGGTGTCCAATTCATTTCATTTCCCAAACTTTGAAATTGGTTTCACCCCTTTAGATTTTGTTCACTTATCCGGAATTCCTATTGGAAATGGTCGTGAAAGATTGAAACACGTCGCTACAAGTAGATGGAAGAGTAGAGAAAATCAAGACCTAGAGGATACCTACTTTCGACCTATGCATGGGAATCCACTCTACAGCAAGAAGGCGGGTGATTTTCCTATTAGTTGCCTCACAAAATATAATAAGGAGAATGAAATTAATGATGAAAATTGGGAGATTGTGACTCGATACTTCTTATTATGGGTGATTTCAAAAGTTTTATTGGAACGTACCACTACAAGAGCAAGCAAAGGTTGGATCGTTTCCTTGCGTGATTTGAATGCAATTGGTTATTATGATTTGGGTTCAGCTTGTTTTAGTCACTTGTATAGTAGCATGAATACGATTGTTAGAGGTGGGAAAAACATGGGTGGAATG
The DNA here is from genome assembly GCA_023531105.1 of Papaver atlanticum. Taxonomy (NCBI): domain Eukaryota; kingdom Viridiplantae; phylum Streptophyta; class Magnoliopsida; order Ranunculales; family Papaveraceae; genus Papaver; species Papaver atlanticum. The sequence goes on from JAJJMB010017052.1 coordinate 1,345,922, forward strand.
TGGATGCTTTTAGAATATTGGTTTTATGTATATTTTCATACTTTGACGCCTTTTCTCAAAGAAGATGTACCTCTTGATGTACGGCCTGCAATAATGATATTTTAAGCGTGAAAGTCTAGTGAAGTTTCAAAGGGATAACGCTAAACACTCCCTTACTACAGCTCGCCAACAAATTGAGTTGAGGACAATTGTTGGAACGGTTTGGCAACCATGGTCTACTAGTGTGTTTAGAGATCATCCTGATATAGTGCATGCTCGTAAACTCTCCAAGAAAAGAGTGGCTTTTTATAATCTGGAAACCGATACTAGTATCATGTATCTTGGTGAACGGTTTTTAAGGAAAACAAGGGGATTTATAACAATTCCAAGAAGTCCACGTGAACGTTTGGAAGACCTTGGTAACCCCCGGGATCCTATTGATATGGTGGAAGGACGAGACTATAAACTTATGGAAGAGAGCAAGTATGTGTGGTGGCGGAGGAAACAATCTATTGGATTTTTGTGCTTTTCGTCATCTAGTGCGCTATTCTGAATAGCGTTTTACGCTATTCTGATTGGCGCTCAAATGGATTCCACGGGACGTCCCACGAAACCATGGAACCCTACTTGGATTTTTCATGGAAAACACCAATTTGGAAGCAACTAGACTTGACATTCCACAATTTTTCCACACTTGGAATAGGATGGATTCCACCATAAGACTTGCTTTTAGTCCTCAGTGACGGAGCCAGCGCTTTTAGATCTTGGGGTCAAACGAAATTTGTTCGCGTTTACCGAATTATTTTTTAAGCTATATTTAAATTACAGTTCAAGATACTACAACACCTCGCGCACTAGTATTAAAACTAAATAAACTTGCAGCAGCCACCAAAGTAAGAATACACTCGTAATTTTTTCTTGGGTATAGTATGGTTAGAATGTTACTAGTTGGGTAGGCGGCCGAAGGCCGTTATAATATTTTTAGAACGAGTCGCAATACCAGTGAACAACGTAGAAATTAATGTTTAATCCCATATTAGTTGGGCTTTAGACACTCTAGTCCTCTCCCCTCAAGCCTAATACTAGGAGGTTCAAATTTACCAAATTCTGAACGAGTCAATCCTTCTGTGAACGATTTAATCCAAATCCATATTTTTCAATACCAAAAATACCTATCACCTGTGATATTACTTCTTCTAATTTCATTTCCATGTCTGAAAAAACTCTCTCCTGAGGAACGAATACTAAATGAATCCAGTGAAAGTTCAATCGCATCTGAGAATCAAACAAATAATCGATTCAATTTGATTCAAATTGAAAACCAAAATTATTATCATCAGTACTTTCTTTTTGAAGATTAACTCAATCCGGGAGAAACCTTGATGAGATTCAATTTCAACATTGAAGAGTTCGTCGTTGAAAACGATCGGAAAGATAAATGTAATCTATTCCTATCATTTAACTTGATCGCAATTGTTAATATATCGATTTCAGAATCGATTTCATTTTTTTTTTATGATTTCAAAAACCTAATTACTTCGGTTTCAATTTCAGTTTCTTATTTGATTCATGAGTTTAGATATATGTCATTGTACGAGAAAATATGGTTTATGTTGGGTACAAACAGTCACTTCAAGTTTATTGTGATTTGTCTCTCCTCAAATATGTCCAGATAGAAAAAATGGAAGGTTGTGATGCTGAACTCAAACTTCTAAATTTTGTTGTTGAAAAATGCAACAAATTTGGAGGAAGTTTCTGTGTACATCCGCTCTCGTGTTGGCTCGCCTGATAGAGTTGCACAAGTTGGGTAATTAAGGATAAGTCAAAAGGAGATCCTACAACTTCTTCAAGTATTCAGCTGGTTGTTCGAAACCTAGTTGTGAGCTTTACAAGAAACCTGCAACCAAAGTAGTTAGATGTAGTAGACTAATAATAGATAATGGTATGGAATCTTAAACATTGATCTTGTTCTTTCTGTTTTTCTTTGGTTTTTTGCAGTATGTCTTATCTCCGTGAAAAGAATGATTCAAATCTCTACTAGGGACTTGGTTAAATGCGAGTAATTAAGAATGTTCACCGGTGCTACCTAACTGAACTTTTGTCAACAAAAATATCCTATCTTCTAGCTTTAATACTTGTATTTATTCTTCCATAATTGGAGTATGCTAGGCGAGGTTACTTTTAAATTGCTGCTTTGATTTGCTTGCATTTTCTTCTTCCGTAACTAGGTCACTATATGATGCAAGGACACATTATCATTCAAGTCCTTAAGCCGAAAGTCCTGATGTTGTGTGTAATAGACTAATTTTCTTCTTTGATCTTCTGGGTTCTCGGCTATGAATTTTTTTTGTTATTCTTTTTTTTCCCATTCTTAACTGGTAAGGAATGGTTTACCCTTCTTTTTGATTATACTGAGCTGCTGGTGTCACTGGAGTGTATTCTTATCTCTAACTTATTGTCTAGATTGAAATGTGCTACAATGTGATGTCGTCTGGTTTAATCATCTCATGATAGAGTCAGTGGGATTTATTTTGGATTCTTGGTTCTTTGGTTTCACGAGTTGTCATTTAGAGTGAAATTTGAGCTCACCAACTTCTTTTTTTCAGGAATTCTTTTTGGCCATACATCTGTTCTGTCTAGAGAAAATTATAATGGAAAAGGTGAGCTTTTAAAATGCTATAAGTTTTGTATACGGATTAACTAGACTAAGCCACGTGGTCCTGAAGTTTATGTACGTTGTTACTGTAATAGGGGCTTGGGTTCTTATTGGATTTAACTCTTGGATTTAGGCTAGCTACAGGGAGACAAAAATTATGCCAACAAAATGTTTACAAAATGCTTTACAGTTTTATTTTATTAATGGACATAGTTATTCAAAATGCATGAAGTTCGTATCTGTCGTTTCCTCTTAGAAAGATCTTGCTTCATGATGTGTTTTGTAGTTGTAGTGGTAAAAAGATTCGTTGCTCGAACTTGTGAAGGATTTTTTAGACTTAAATTTTAAAACTAAAATAGCAAACTCACTAAAAATTATAACAAACTTAGACAAAAGATGTTATCAATATTAAAAGAACACTGAGGCCAAGATTCCACTATTTTCCAAGTTCAAAGTGATTAAATCTAATATTTATATTTATTCAATTTTCGCGTTTAATTTGATTCTAAACTATTGCAACATGTAGATTTTCAAAATAACAAGTGTAAATCCAAAGTTTAGAGCATCAAAAACCTATGGCTAAGCATGCTCTATCAAAAGAAATAACAATTGCTTAACAAAAATCATTCAAACAATTATCAATCAAGGCAAAATAATCATAAAAATAATTGAAATAAATAAATATACCACTTTTTGTTGGAAAAATAGCTTCCTCTATCGCCTCAGCAATGGGGTTTAGCTCCTTATATTAATCATGTTCTCAAAATACATGTTTATGGCTCAAAAATTGAATAAAAGGGAGAAAAGAGTATACTGTAGTCGCTGAAAGTCTAAAAAAGAAGACTGAATCGTTGCTGAAGGGTTTCGGTCACTGCAGACAAGAACGATAGGCGTTTATTGTCACTGAAATAAGTCTGCTCCTGCGACTGTTGCATGTGCGTCTTATGTTCTTCGTGTCTTCTTCTTCTTCGCAGCAGAACAGAATTTTGTCTTTGATTTTCTTTGCTTCTCTAGTGCTCTGAACCTCTCCAAAGTGTACATCCTCCCTTTTATGACTCGAATCAACCTATATATAGCCACCAGACCTATAATCTCTCGAGTTAATCTTCGATTATTCTTTTTTTTCTTTCACCTCAAGTTTCGTTTTTTTTTTCTCTCTGCCTACGCGTTTTAGATGTTTCCAACCTTCCCTAATCTTCTCAAAAGAATCCCATAAGACATAACTTCCCTTAACTACGCGTAACTTCCAAATAACAGAAAAATTCCCTGTTTTGCCGAGATGAAAGATATTCTTCCCTGTTTCACAAAATCACCGAAAATAAGAGGATTTGATCCCTCTTTTTAACTCCCAAAACACGTCACATTCCCTGTTTAATCATAACAAGCCCATAATGATCCATATCCGTGAAAAAATCCAACCCAAATCGCTGCCAGAAAGTTACGCAGCGTGAAGAATTTTTTCCCGCCAAAAGTTAAGTTCAAACGAAGGGGATGACCTCCCCTTATCCTGACCAGGGGTGCAAATAGCAAGTGGATACCCATTAGTAATCTGGGTGCCCCTTAGTAATTTTCTCCCATGAGCGCAAAAACCACTTTTCGAGCCAATTTTCGCCGCAAAAGCCTATTTCTCCAAAAACACCTACAAAGGGATAAAATACCAAAATTTGTACAAAAATGGGTACTAACACTACACACAAAAGAGCTGAAAATAGACACATAAATGCGTCTATCACTTCTTGTACATTTACAGAATCCTTTACATTACAGAAGTCTAGTTGGTGGATTGCAGTATCTTACAATGACAAGACCTGATATCACTTTTGCAGTTAGCTATGTATCACAATTTATGCATCAACCTACTAAATAACATTTACAGCTTTTCAAGAGGATTTTGAGATATCTCAAAGGAAGTTTGGGTTATGGTATTACTCTTGGTTCTTTTGATATTATTACAGTTACAGCTTACTCAGATTATGATTGGGCTGGTTGTCCTAATTTTAGAAGGAGTACATCTGGTTATGCAGTTTTTCTAGGTTCTTCTCTTATATCCTGGACATTTAAGAAACATCCTACAGTCTCAAGATCATTTGCAGAAGCAGAATACAAATCTCTGGCTAATACTTCTTCGGAGTTACTATGGTTGTCTTACTTTCTCAGAGAATTGGCTATTTTTTCATCTAGAGCTTATACTTCACTGTGTGACAATCTCAGTGCTAGTAGTTTAGCATGTAATCCTGTTTTTCATGCTAGAACTAAATTGCGGCAATTTCTTGTTTTAGGATTTCCACGCGTTTCGGAGCTTTCCTTTTGATTCTAAACTCTTCCTTAGATAGATATCAAGCTTTGGGAAGGTTTATAGCACTTTAATCTCCCTAAAATTTCCTAAAATCGGTCACACACGTCACTTTCAATATTTTGTTGTTGAGATAAAAATCCGTCGATTGAGCCCAGTTTAATCGATTTCAACACCCATGTTAGATTCCTAGACCCATAAGGAGTCTACCCTATGAAAATCATAGGTTTAATCGACATCAAACTCCTCCAAATCACTACCACCAAAACTGCCAGAAACGTGTATATATTTTGGTTTTGGTTTCCCGCCAAAATTTAGAATTCGAACGTGAAGGAGGTGTCCCCCTATCCAATCCCGGTCTTTGCTTAGCAGTTGCTTGGAAATGGGTTACCCCTTATCCAAAATGAGAGTCCGAATAGCAAATGTCCTCCCAGGTGCCTTTAACAACTTTTCGAGCCAATTTCGCCGCAAAAGCCTATTTCTCCAAAAACACCTACAAAGGGATAAAATACCAAAATAAGTACAAAAATGGGTACTAACAATATACACAATAGAGATAAAAATAGACACATAAATGCATCTATCAAATACCCTCAAACTTATTATTTGCTAGTCCCGAGCAAATTAAAAACAGAAAATAAAATCCTAACTCACTGTCGCAGGCATCGTCGATTGCACTTAGCATGTGCAACAAGCCTTTAAATCCCTAGGTGGCCGATTTATAGTCTCGGGAGGGTTTACTAGAGATATACCCACAAAACCTTTACTCCAGACCCTAGCTGTCTACGCAAAACCTTGGAATGCACTAAAGAACCTCCTTGGTTGGTATAATTTTTTATTACGGGAGGAAGTACCCTGATGCGAAATTCCAATTGTTGTATACGAGTTTGCACTCAAGCATACTAAAATTTATATATAAGTGACAGAGCTCTACTCAGATAGTCGCACTATGGACATCAATATCCGGAATCAAACAAATCACATGAATAGATTAAGAAGATGGATATAGAAATAGATGGTTGCAAATGGACTTCAATGCCAAGATGAACCTATGACCTAGTGGATTGAGATACTGGTCTGGACTAATATAAACACAACTGGCATATACAAGGGAACCAGTGGTCGGCAATCCTAAATCTACATCAACTCAGCTGGCATATACAAGGGAACCAGTGGTTGACTTTATAATAAACCTTTATTTATTTTTATTTTTATTTTTTTAACGACATGATTAGATCTTTTGGATCCAAGCGCATGCTTCTTGTCAGCAGATTACATGGTAATTCCCGTGGATCCTGCATTCCACGCTTGTTTAGGCGACGGAGACAGGGAGAACACACACATATTGCTATCCAAGTGTTATTTATTCCGATTGGTCTAATTGGTCTGGTCTTTTTTTTTTTTAATAGTAACTCAATCACTCTATTTCAACCCAGCAGACATCAACATAAAAATTTGCAAAAATAAAAACAGAAGTAATAAGATGATTCCGAGATACGGTGAAACTATCATGTTATTTCTAACACCTGAGCTCCGTGCTTTTATGAATAGACTCTTATAGATGTTTCCATCTAGTCAGATTGGTTCCTCAACTCCTAAAACCAAAATGCTTCCATCCACTTAGATTGGTTAGTGCCATCCTTAATAGGCATAAATTTCTAGGCTCTGGAGTTTATAATGCAACTAAAAAGTTTCTCCCATACCCCCAAACTTAAATCTAACATTGTCCTCAATGTTCTAAAGATAAAATTAAAAGCATGAACAAGGAGAAACTGTTACCATTTGAAGCAAAAGAGTTAAGGAAATATATTACCGTGTTGCATGAGAATGGGTTACCTCCCAGGAAGTGCTAAGTTTAAAGTCTTCAGCCAGACATTGGAAAGGATTAGTCACCTCGAATCGTATAACAGTAGTCGGAATAACTATGGGTCTTCAAAACCAAATAGAGCTGACCAAAGGAAACTGTAATAAACCAACGAAATGAACAAGACTAGCATGCCCTTACCTAGTTTCCTGATTAAATAAATTTATATCTAATTGTGGTTCAGGTTCAGGTTCTATGAAAGGGTCTAAATAAAATATTTTCATTGGTTGCGTTTCTTCATAGGTGGGATCCGAATTATTAGGTCCTGGAGTCTGGAAAAACTCAAATAAAAACTTAGAAGCACATAATAATAACCTGAATACTTGAGGATCCTTAAAGTCAATCAAATTTGACTTACACAATTGACCACGATAAAAGTGATGGTCATTTTTAAGCAAATGTGTCGATTCTAATTTCCTAAAGCATTTAGGTTTAGTCTCACAACTTAATATTCAACACATTTGGAATATAAACGTTCCCACAGTTGGAAGAAAACTATTTGGTGGGAAAACAAAGTCAATCTGGGTATCATAGCCTGGGAAAACCACATCAACCATAGGATGGGTTTCTAACGACTGAACTTCTTCCTGGACATCATTAGGTTCAGGAAAACGAGTATGAAGGTAATCTTGTAAAATGGTCGAGGCACAGATATCAAGTCCTAAGTGAGGGGACTTTCTGAGAGTTAAAGCACATGGAGAATTATAATCACCCCCAAACTTAGAGTTTTTAGTGTCTCTAGTTAGACTAGCCAAAATCTCCCTAATTTCTAGGTCATCAGATTCCTGAAAATAGGCGATTGATTCTTCTAAGTCAAGTTCATCCTCACTCATCTCTACGAGTTCATTTTCTTTGTCTAAGACTATTATTTCTAAATCACTAGACAATAAAACGGTATTTTCAGAATAAACTCGTTCCTCTAAACCATTATTGGTTTCGTAATCAAAAGGAAATACTACATCGTCTAAAACGGGGATATCTCTAGACAAATCCTCGTCCTTTTGAATAGGTGAATAATTATTAAAATTATTTGGATATGAACTAGAAATAACATTATCATTATAAAGCTCAATTGGAGTAACAAATTCCTGATCACTATGCCTACATATTTCAGATTCTTCAGCAACACTATCCTCATCATAATCGTCATTATAATAGCATGGAAATGGTTGAACCTCATCTAAACATGTAGTGTTACCAATTCTAACCTCGTCATCTTGATTATGCAAATAACTATCATTATTTTCAAGGGTATTATTGGAAACACTGTATTGGAAATTAAGATTATTTCGAGCAAGTCTTTCGTTCGTCTTAGCCATCAGCTTGAGGGATTCCTCTATAGAAAGTTTTCTCAATGGTGCAGTTTGTCTATACATTTCCGACATAAACCTATTTGTTTGCTCAGTTAACTTCTTAAGAGACTCTTCTAAAGATACGGAAGGATCATAAATAGGAACAGAAGGATCATAATAAGGACTAGTTTTCAACAGTTTGATTGTATTGTCCAAAGACGAGGTACTAGCACTATAATAATCCTTATTTTCTTGCTCGTGTGACCGGTATGTGTGTGGATAGTAATTAGGCTCACCATGGTATGAACCATAACCTTGAAAAGGTTGGCGTTCCGAACTACTATTCCCACCATGGTCATAAAAATGATGATGTCCATATTCAAATTCAGGTCGATACTAATTGTATTGGCTTCTATCATACCAGTTCGACATTCTTAATTGCAAGGGAATTCTACACAATCACAAACAAGGCTGACTCGACCAAATCAAACCTATAAAATCTAGCAAACAACAATCATGATGGCTCCCTTAGATTGTTTCTAGACCAGCTTCTATCCTTCCAAGAGGCAACTAGGTATAGTTTTAGCAAACCTCTCTAGAACAATCCGAATAAAGTAAGTCGAAGAGAAGTAGGAGAAGCTCAGAGGATCTTTGATACCCCCACCTCTTTGGCAACGCTTCCCTGGGTTACAATGCGGCTCTAATCGACTTACAGTAATCTTCCTGAACTTTGAGTTAGGCTAACAAGATACCCAATACAGTCCTTTCAAACGACTTTCCTATAAGCTCGTTACCTTATCGGTCTCATTCTAATCAAGATTTTAGGCTTGGGATCACGTTTGGTATCGTTTTTCCTAAAGCGGAAAAGAAGAGAACGGTGATGAAATCCGAACTCTTATCTTATATGTCCAGGCCTTGCCCTTTACTAGGAAAATAAATGTTCGTATTCAATTCCTTAGCATATATGCACCTTAAGGAAGACAGTAAACCCGCTGACATGGGATTCGCGGGTGTTTAAAAGTTTACCTCCCGTACCAGACGGGCGAAGAACCGCTGTAGTCGACTCGGGCCACTGACTCCTGTGTCAATGTGTGAACCCGAGGGGCCGAGACGATATCATAATCGTCGTCCTTCCCTGCAAACAGTTTATATTTAAAAATATACCCTTCCGTAGGGTTTAAAAATAATGTCCAAAGTCCAATGTCAAAAAATAAAAAGGTTCAAAAATAAAAATTTACAAAAATAAAGTCATACTTACAATTTCTAAAAATAAAATCTAAAAAAAATAAAATAAAATAAAATCTAATTAATTAATTAAAAAAAATATCTTCGTCTTTCCTCCGTTCTTTTCGCTTTAAGCTTTAGCTCCAAGTCTTTATGAAATCACCAAACTCCTTGACAACTTCTTTTTCTTTTCGATCCAAAACCAGTAGACAAAAGACAAATACCCAAAACGTAAAATAGAACAAAATAAATAAAAATAAAAATAAATCTGAAACCCTAAAAACAAGTCCCCAGCGGCGCCAAAAATTGATGTGATTTTATGTTGTTGTAAAAAGTGATAAGTAGAGTTCGTTCAACTCGGACTTGTGAAGACTCGATTCTAGACTTATATTCCGATTAAAATAGCAAATACACAAAGATGATATCAATATTACGAGAGACTGGGACTTAGGATTCCACCAAACTTCACAATCAATTGGTTCATACGATGATTCATAACAATACTAGCTCTTTTATAGACTCTATTCCTTTGCCAAAAGTAGATTTTATAAAGCATTAGATGTAAATCATAAGCATAGTGCATCAAAAGTTCTTAGACTAAGCATACACTATCAAACAAAATCACAAATAATAATTGAAAATCATAAATCGATTGAAAAGCAATGCAAAAAGTCATAAGAATCAATTATAATTACCATCAATTGTGAAACATGGCTTCCTCCGTCATCCCAGTGTTGGGGTTTAGCTCATCACGCCGAAAACATGCTCAAAAGATAGAAACATGGCTTAAAAGGTGTTTTTATTGAATAAAAATAATAATACAGCGAATCTACAACGCTTTTCTGGCGTTACAGAAATCACCGATACAACTGAAGTGTTTTAATAAACGATAAATCAGTTCTGTAGTTGAATATAAGACTGCTTCTGCGACGGTCCGGTGTGGGTCGAAGTTCTTCGTGTTCTTCAGCAGCAGCGGGTTTCTCGCAACTTTGATTTTTCGGCTCTGTGGTGTTCTAAACTTCCCCTAACTTTCGACACCTCTTCTATATGACCCAAATAATCTATTTATATCAAAAATACCGATTAAATCTCTCAAGAATCTTCCAAAATCTCTTCCTTTCTCTTCACGGCAAAGTTGCGGCAATTTCTTGTTTTAGGATTTCCACGCGTTTCTGAGCTTTCCTTTTGATTCTAAACTCTTCCTTAGATAGATATCAAGCTTTGGGAAGGTTTATAGCACTTTAATCTCTCTAAAATTTCCTAAAATCGGTCACACACGTGACTTTCCATATTTTGTTGTTGAGATAAAAATCCATCGATTAAGCCCAGTTTAATCGATTTCAACACCCATGTTAGATTCCTAGACCCATAAGGAGTCTACCCTATGAAAATCAGAGGTTTAATCGACATCAAACTCCTCCAAATCACTACCACCAAAACTGCCAGAAACGTGTATATATTTTGGTTTTGGTTTCCCGCCAAAATTTAGAATTTGAACGTGAAGGAGGTGTCCCCCTATCCAATCCCGGTCTGTGCTTAGCAGCTGCTTGGAAATGGGTTACCCCTTATCCAAAATGAGAGTCCGAATAGCAAATGACCTCCCATGTGCCTTTAACAACTTTTCGAGTCAATTTCGCCGCAAAAGCCTATTTCTCAAAAAACACCTACAAAGGGATAAAATACTAAAATAAGTACAAAAATGGGTACTAACAATATACACAATAGAAATGAAAATAGACACATAAATGCGTCTATCATCCACTTGCAGAACTACATTTTATGTGTACAAACCAAAAATTAGGGAAAGCATTAATGTGTACAGGTGTTGGGTTTTTTATAGGTGTGTACATTGTTGTACACCATTGTGCTATCTTATTTATATATGCAGGTTTTGGGTATAGATGATGGATTTTTGTAAGTATACATAGTTACAAAGTGGATACATATCTTTGAATGCTTAGGCATCTGGATACATCGGAGCTTAGGCATCTGGATACATCCCTTTGAATGCTTGTTTCAAAGTGGTCACTTAGTAGATGCTAAAGTAAAATCATAGTTGATATTGGTCTTTGTCAAAGTGGAACAAAAATGTACACCTGATATTCTCTGAGACAATGTTTTTATTGACATGGGAACTTGCTGTGGTGTGTTCATTGGAAGTGTATTTTATGTAAGGCAATACGTGAGCCAAAGTTGTTAGTGTAAACCAGTTGATTGTTAACGTGTACATATTTGTATACCTTTTTATTTTCAATGTGTACATAGTTGTACACCTGTGGATTGTTAATGTGTACATAGTTGTACACATGCTGATTATTAATAGTTTTTTTATTCAAGTTTAATTTCGCATAAAGTACCAAATTACGTTAATAGCGGCATTGAATAGTAACATGTAGCTGCAATTTCATAATTAGGGAACCAAGTGATGCTTTCAACTGTTAGGACATTTTAACTCATTTTTGCGTCCCCATGGTTTCTTAGTTGTGCCTGAATACGTTTTGAACGGTGTTAGCTATACCTGCATTTGGAAGGAATTTATGTATATGCCCTGTGGTACCTATACTTTCATTGAAACCCTTAGATTTTTTGTTCATTTTTTGAATTTTGATGATCAGAGAGGTACTAGCTTTGGTCAATTAAGGAGGATTTCTAGTGTTGCTTAGGAGAATTATTTAGCACAATTCTAGGGAGTCTGGCAGTGGTGGAGAATGCAAAAAGGTTTAGAGGAAGTTTGATGGAGACTTCTACTAAGGCAAGGTAAATTTTTGTACTGGCTCTACAAGGTGTATTTTATGTGTACTACATATTTTTGTAGTGGCTCTACAAGGTGTATTTTCTTGTACACCAGTTACATGAATTTATTTATTTTTGTTTTGTACTTCCTACACAGGGTGTATTTGAATGTACACCAGTTATACGTAGTGCATCACAAATGCCACTACTTCGTTATATTGCTTGATGTCTTGCTTATTCATTTGTCATTGTGGATTACATTGATTGTCTAGGTATCTTCGTTTAGACACTAAGCGAAGAATTGGGATTCCTTGCTACACAGAAATAATTTTTGAGTCACCGAACACATCTTAGTATCAGTTGAAAAATCTATTTTTCACCCATTCTACTATATTAGGCTATTCCGGAGAATATATGACAGAATGTGTGTGCCTACTACATTATTACATCAATCTCTATACATAAATGTACATAATTGTACAATGGTGATTTTTAATGTGTACATAATTGATATTTGTATATGTGATCTTTAATGTGCGTAGAGTTGTACACCTATTGATCGTTAACGTGCACATAGTTATACACATAACTGTATACCTTTTAATTGTTAATAAGTGCACATAGACAATGGGAATGCTGCTTGGATGGATCAGTATATAACTGTACACCTTTTGAGTTTTAATGAGTGCACATAGACAATGGGCATGCTGCGTGGATGGATCAGTAAGTAGTCCCATGGTTCTTATTTAAGGCCGGTACAAGTGTATGTGTTTTCTTTTTTGTCTTATGATATCCATGTAACACGAACACATAAATTAGATTTGACATGGCTTGCACAGTTTTTTTTTTGTTTGAAATGCTCCTAAAATTCCAATTTTAGTTTTTAATGGGACTCATAAGCTCAAAATGGTTGAGCGCCCGGCCTATCACAAGGTTTGCGGAGGTTGATGGTTCAAATCCATCTGAGTTTCAGTGTTGTGTTTATTCAATGTGGATAGCGTTGTTGGTGTTTGGGTAGTCGATTCAAGTTGTATGTGTGTACAAACTCGTGCACCTTGTCTTGTCTCATGAATATATGGGCTACTTTGTGCGTATAAATGTTGTATTTCCTGGATTTTGTAGACGTGTACATAGTTGTATACCATTGTCCTGTCTCATGAATATGTGGCCTATTTTGTTGTGTGAATGTTGGATTTTCTGGATTTTGCAGGTGTGTACATAGTTGTACACCATCGTCCCTTCTCATGGATATATTGACTGTTATGTGAGTAAGGATGTGAATTTTCAGGATTTTTACAGCTATGTACAGTAAAACATCTATAAAATAATAACCTTGGGACTACCCATTAATTTAAAGAATAATTCTTTTCTTTTTTTAATTTGAAAAATTGTGGTTTGATTCAAAGCAACTAGGATGTGCAACCATTGACTAAATTGATTGAAGTTACTAGATGATGAACCATTGGAAATAGTAGAAATATTAATACTATACGGGATACAATGCATCAAAACCCTAAAAAAAAATCTTCGGAAAAAACGAGAATTTCCATATTAAAAAAAATAAAAATAAAGTATCTAAGGATAAATACGAAAATAGATTTTTAAAAGTGGAAAATATAGAAAAAGATAAAAAAACATTAACGAAAATATTTTTATAACGGCATGCATTTATTTTTAAAGTAATAAATCTTATTAATTTCCATGAAAAAAGATTTTTATACAGAATTTTTTTGTATGTAACATACAATTTACAATTCAGTTTAGTTACAAACCAACATTGAATCATATTTTGAGAAAATTTAATGTGTATGAAAATTATTTTTTATTTTCTAATAGAATTATTATTTTACATAATATTTGGGACCTATTAATGTTTAGGGAACTTTTGAAATGTATTATATTAAAATTTTATCGAATTTATTATTATTTTAAAATTTTATTATTTTAGCGAGACTATTATATTATCGAGTATTATTTTTAAAAAGTTTTACTGTACATAGTTGTACACCAATGTAAATTTAAAAATTTAAAAAGTGAAAATTATATGGTAATATGGGTACTCTTTTTACTCGTCTCTGAAAGAGCTTTCCAAATATATAAAGTTTGCTAATTTTGGACGAGCGGTTCAGAAGATAAATTATTTTTTTAATTATTTTTATATTAGTTAAAGTTGATGAAGTCTGATAAATCACTTTAGACTAAGTTCTAAATGAGGAAGGTTACTTGTGTATTTTTCATATTTCAAATAAAGAAATGACCAATCTGTACCTAGTTGAATGGGTCAAGACTAATTAGTATATTTGGATAGGATTTTGGGTCAAGACTAATTTGTACCTAGTTGAATGGGTCAAGACTAACCGTGACTTGTTTACAGAGAGAGTACTCGATATATAGAATAGTAAATATTATGATGAACAAACTTAGTAACAAACAGAGAAAAAATTATATTGATGAGAAAAAAAAAAGTTATCAACTTTAAACAATATCGCAATGACACTGGTCTAAGTCCTATCAGTTTCATTGCATACCTATAAACATTTTGCAAATGGTGTGTATAGTCCTAACCGCAAACCTGATTTACCTACTTAGCTAAATTAATTACTACCAAGTCAGTGATAGAATGGAACTTTGCTTCAGCCCACTTAATGCCTACAAAGTTATTGCAAATGTTGCCCAGAATGTAAAATATCCATTAAGCCAAAAATACAGTATGTTTTAAGTTTAAGTCATCATCAAGGAATCTCATATACGGCCATACAACACAAACTAATAAGTACCATATGTTTTTTTCAGTTTAGTTTAGAGAGCTAGCTGGGTGATAAAACAAGATTAAAGTGAGAATTAACTATAGAAATCTCAACTCTACCATAATGTTTTCCCTCACAACCTGTTAAAATCACGGAAACTTCTGCCATTCTAGCCAAAGTTCACAATCAAGTGGGGTCTAGAGACCTCACTTGTCCCTTATTACCTCCGTCCCTGTTAGTCCTTCACTTGTTTCCTTCCTCGAACATAAAGATTTGGTTTCCTCAGTAGTGTCTAAACAGTTTATAGCGATTCTAGTTTGTAGTTCTGATATATAGTAGTAGTTCGTAATAGTTTTCTTCGAGTTTGTTCTAAGTATTATAGGTAGTAATATCTAGGAGCCTTCTTCAGCAGCATCTTTCATCCAGCTAAACACTCAACTCAGGAGTATCACTACGGTTGAAGCAGAAATTAGAGGAGCAACTTCACTAGCTCGGGCAGCTCACCGCAGCAGCAAGATACAAAGGAATGAATAACAACTTCATTCAATTGCCTCCAACACCTCTACCATCATTTGAGTTCTTGTGGACATTACCTTGTCCATCAAAAATACAACTTTTCTTCTGGAAAGCATTGACCAAAGGCCTTCCGACCTTCGACACCAACATCCGCCTCACCTCAGATGCAATTCCGTTCCGAAGACAACTTTTCTGCTCCAATATCATGCTACTGGAAATTCATGGCGTACCAATCTTATTTTAATTTATGAATGTTGGGGTTATATATCCTCGTGTAATAATCCATTAGTATAAATTCCATGCTTCAAAAATAAAAATAAGAAAGGACTTGGACACCAGTTATTGGTCGACTTACAAGATAAAATGCATCAGAAAGAACAAAAAAGAATAAAAGAAAGGTGAATAACTCATTTGTGACCACTTAAAACCTGTGCCAGTTTTAGACCAAGGTGAATGCCGTGGAATTTGAGAACCTCTGAATTTTTCTTTTGAGCACTTGTAGTTACAACGACTAGGAGGAGCAATTCTGAGCACACCTTTATTCGTTAACAGAAAAGTATCTTTTTTGTTATCTCTTCCCATTGAGAAAACATAATTCAAGTTAAGGTTAGGATGTGTTTTCTCAAACTTACACTGCAATGGAGAGTTATGCGCGCAACTAAACGGAACCTTAGCACTTGTAAAGTTCCCGCTATTTTCTGGAATTTCAGTTCCTGCCCATATAGCAAACCCGTACAAATCTGTAAACACGTACCTGAAATTCATTCATAAGAAGAAGAAAAATGCAAACAAGCAGTTAAGTTTGTGGTAAATATGTTATCTTGCATTTATTTTATATCTTCGGAAAATGAAACTTACTTTCCATATAAGCATGGATCAGTTTTGGACCTATAAATAAAACCACCTACGATTGATGAAGATCCTTCTTTTGTATTAGCGTCGGAGTGATCATATCCCATGACATAAGAGATGAAGTTCGTGGAGTTAATATTGTTGTTTCCTCTTGAAGAATTCATAGAATGAAAAGGAAAATCTCCTTCAAAATATGGCCATCCATAGTTCCCACCCTTCGTGACTATATCCACTTCTTCATATTGATCCTACAAATTCTACTTCAAATAAGAAAGGTACATAATCGACAACTAAGAAAGATAGAACAAAGACAAATTATGATAATACTACAATGAACAAGAAATAATAACTTCTAATTAACCTTTCCAGAGTCTCCACAAAGAAAATAGGACGGCCTCTCTGAATCAAAACTACAACGCCAAGGGTGTCGAAATCCCAAGGCCCAAATTTCAGGCAGTGATTCTTTGTCATAAATATACGGATTATCTCTTGGGATAGAATAGTTTCCCCATGCACTGTGTTTGCTTAATTCTGCTGCACCTGACAATGCACTAAACTATTACCAACTAAATTATCAAAGCATGTTCATAGAAAAATAAATAAGAAGTTGTTATTTTAGGAAATTTGAATAAGAAGTTATAATTGTAAACTCGGGTAAACCTCTAATTATGATACTTACTTGGAAATTTGTCGACATCAAGCCTCAAAACTTTACCGAGCACGGATTTCTTGTTCTGGGCAAGATTGTACGGATTGAGTTCAGTTTCGCTATCTCCTGTCAGTAAGTATAGATACCCGTCAGGACCAAAGAGAATTTGGCTTGCTATAGCATTCTTGAATGCAATGCCCATCGTGAATATCCTTCTCACTTCAGATATATTGCCTCTTGTTGCCTGAAAAATATTGATACAAGCTAAATATTAATGAGTATCACTCTTACTTCAGTCAGAAGTCACACAGATATGAGTGGGGATCACTCAAAATATTACCAAGGGTGGATCAGATGCGCTACAGTTAACTGTAAACTCTGATACAGCAACATGAAACCGGCATGCCCGCGATCCGTAAAAAGGAGGAAGCTTCGAAGGATCACAGTTTACATCTGTATTACATGCACACCTTCCTGTACATCCAGACCATTTTTCCCCATCACAAATATAAGAAGCAAAGAAGCGACCATTGTGTACAAATCTTGGATGGAATGCCACACTCATCAATCCAAGCTCAGTACTCGAATGTACGGCGTCAGTTAAGTCTACAAATAGATTTGATTCATCTATCAACATCTCTTCTCCGTTTCCCTCTTCAGGAACAGTTGCCAACCATACCTTACCATGTTGGCTTGCCAAAAATACACGATTGGATCCATCAGGATGAGCATCCATATAAAGGTAAGGTCCATTAGTAACTTGCTCAAGGCAAATGCCACTTGGTGCCTGGGGATTTACACTATTGTGCAGCAAAGTGGATGACCCATAGAAACATACTAATTTATCTTCCGAGGTTCCACCAAATAATCCACAGAAATCACTCTTTGACTGACATAAATCAGTTAATTTGGAACTTGTAGAACTCACTGGAACTTTAGTTCTACCTTGTAGTGAAGGTACAAATGGGGAGTTTACAATAGGTTCAGCTTTGCATGCATCCCAGACCCTTGAACAAAAGTCATGTGAAGAAGTCTTGGACAAAGTTGATATTTCTGAAACTGTACAGAGGACAGGAACTGTTCGAGTCCCAAAATCAATTCCAAATAAATCCGCAGAGAACCGATTGCATTTCTGCAAGCCATCACATTTTGAGATTTAAAACTTTCTGTAACGCTAACTTATTATCAATAATAATGCATCTAACCGTGAACTTTTGGAGTAACCTATCTAGTTGCTAGTATTGGATCACAAACCCTTCTTTTGAACATACTAATTTAGTAACACCTTTGAACGTTGTGGCAGGCTGGCATGTTAGTACAATGCGGCAATGCCCATCCATGATTCATAACAATGAGAACTCACAAATGTGCGAAGCTACAACAGTTTTCTATATTACCAAACAGTAAAAACTTCATAAGCAGATTGAAATTCATGCTTAACAGTTAAGATTTTCACTACAGATCCATCCAACCAGTACATCTACATTGCAGAGAGCTAAGAAATATAGCAACAAATGATGTTGAGTATGCATTTCAACAGATAAAATAGCAATATAATCATGTCGTACCGTGCAATGTATTGACTTCACAAGAGAGGCGCAAGCAGGGTCAGAAATGTTCATAGATTGAAATGCTTTCTTCAATTCCAAGTCCTGGTTGGAGTCGCAGCAAACACTCTCATCGTTAGGACAAAACTCCAAAGGGATCTTTGGAGTAAATGGTGCCTCTGTAGCATTGGAAAAAAAAAAAAAAAAAAAACTAACAATCTATTCGTCAGAAGAATTTCAATATAGAGAGAGATAGAAAGAGGAGACCTACTTGAATCAAGGCACAAGGGATGAGAAGCAGAAGGGAATAGAAGTACAAGCAAGTAAGAACAAATGTGAAATATATTAACGACCCAACTCATTTCTTCAATCTCCTTTTTCTGTCTCTGTAATCAGAGGATTCACAAGAAGGCTAGCTTCGCTCTCTATCTAACGTTTAATCATCACGAGTCATGTCCTCACTCTCTACTCTCTTGAATCTCGAACTCAGTATGTCTCTTATGTGCACTCCCTGCTAGACACTCCTTCACGCATAACCATAATTTAGAAGTGTCTCTCACTTTTCCATGTTTTAGAAGGTCGCAAGGACAGAAGCTAGTCAGCAATACCAACCAATGTCATTGTTTACGGTATATGGTTTTCCCAACTTCGATAGTGTACTTAAAATATAAACGGAACACGCCGCGCACATTCCCATATTCATAAATACAAGCCTCTAAAAATAATCCCAGAGCAGTATGGAGTTGCATAATTTGAACTTGGAACGATATGTGGCAAACAAAAAATAATGTCCCACATTAACTTTTTCTTGTGCGCATCTCCCCTGAAAAAGAAACATTTTATAATTAAGTCATTTCTTAGGGAAACCGAAATATAAACATATGATAATGGAACCAAGGCAGGGAACATTAGATTAAGAAGTAGTAGACAGATCATGTTAAAAATCATATAGATATAATCCTTTTAAATCCAACCATATATATTGGAAAAAAAATGTAATTTGACAAATAATGAATAGAACTCGTAACTCTAATAAGTTTAGAATATTAGATACTGTGCTTCTGTTTGAAATTCCTAAATTATGCTTTTAAATGTGTTGTCATTATTTTGCCGAACTAATAACCAATGTTAATATAGACCTCGAACTTCAAAAGTAAAAATACAGCTAAACCTGACAACACAAAATTCTATCTTGAATAATGCATCGGCAACATACTTTTCTCTCTTTTTTATTGAAGTAAAAGAGTGATTGAGTATGGACCTTGAAGATCATCAATAAGCTCAAAAGTCGAATCATCCCAAACTGTAAGAAGACCACCTGATCTGCCTTCTAGAGGGTAGTGGATATACTGAAAATTATCTGCGCCCCAAATGTGACGAATTTGGTAATCTGCAATCTTTTTAGCTTGAGTTTCCTTGATGGCTTTGTGGATATACTTTTTCAATTTTCACCAGTTATTTCATTTCTAAGTCCACGATGATCTCCAATTTATTTTCACACTGCCATGTTAGATTGACCTTTATATAGGGTTTCAGTTTTTGAAGTTTTTCACAATCGACGCACCTGAGTATACAGTACATACCTCTCTTTATTTCACCATTATCTGCACTCTGTTAATTCCTTGATGGATTTGTGAATATACAAACAATGCATGTTATGAAAGATGTCTTCCTTTTAACACAGACTTTGTAACCTTTATGACCTTCAATTACCATTATACCGTATTGCATGGGACTTCTAAGTCAAACACAATTTAACATCTTAGCAATTTGTATCTTCTTGATTTCATATCATCTTTATTATCAAGTATATAAAAATTCCCTTATCTTCTTTCTTTCTCGTATAAACCTCTTCGCTCCTTTACAACCCCCCAAAAAAAATCCTAAAAGACTTGAACTATAAACATTTTGTAGACAAACTGGATTATAATAGTTTTCAATAGGACTTGTGTGAAAAGTCACATACAGGTGATGCTATGTTCATTAATAGTATGTAATAGTCATGACGTGTGTGAAAAGACACATTAAAGGGATGTATACTGGTTTTTGTCCTGAAAAGTTGTCTATTTGACATGACCTTATTGGTTCATAAATATAAAACTTTTAATATTTCAAAGGGTGCAAATATGTTGAAACGTCAAAACCTTGAAGAGACATGCATATGGTTGTATCTAAAAATTGACCATGCTGAGTCAGCAATGACGGAGATGATGAGTTGGAAAGGTATGATGATGTGTCTCAACTACAATGCAGAATAAATATAGCGATGACATGTGGCATTTTGGGGTCTCTTATTATAGAGAAAGATAAGTTTAAATTATATAATTATTATTACTATTCATCAGTTTATACATTTATATTAACAGAGAATGATTATGCATTCCCATATTCCTGTGACCTTTCCTCTTGATCGGGTCTCTGGGTTCGATGTTTGTTGTTTGATGGTTGCTATCAACAAGAGTAGTGTTGATCTGTGTCTTTTCCAGTGGGAAATAAAGTTGCGTTGTGTTTTCCAGCGAGCTTTCTTTGTACCAGCTGTTGAAGATGGGAATCAAGATGAAACTTTTGGTATCTCTTCTTTGGGAAGAGATTTCTATCAGATACTTGTGGTTATTATTAAAAAAGTTCTTCTTCTGAGTTGTGAATGAAGTTTCATCGATTCAAGTTTTCCCGTAAAGGCGGGTGTTGTTGTTCTACTGTTACTGTTACGGTTTGATGGTCCGATGGAGATTTTGGTTACGGGATTCGGGTTACGGGATACGGTTTGGAAGTCACTTAGTTGTAATCCTTGTTTGTTTAGGATTCTCATTGTAACTTTGGGGATTTCCCTGTTTATTTATTAAAAAAAAGAAGATTATATATAGCATGTGAATTGCATGATTTACCACACATTAGTAATGTTTAGGGTTCAGGGAATAAGAGGAATTGTATTTATAGCCTTCATTCAAATGGAGGGAAAGAGGAATGCAGCTACAAAGGACTTGTATCTCATCCAATTAGTATTGTTCTACTAACTTTTTCATACTTCATTATTTCGGCTAACAGTATCCTCCATCATCTCAACTTTAAATTAACGTTTCTTTATATATCCATTTCTTTGTATATTCATTTCTCATTTAGATTATTTTCTATCTCTTGTGCAGGGAAAATTCAAGAATTCATGCAAATATATATATAAGCCTCTGGAGAGT
This sequence comes from Papaver atlanticum, assembly GCA_023531105.1. Taxonomy (NCBI): domain Eukaryota; kingdom Viridiplantae; phylum Streptophyta; class Magnoliopsida; order Ranunculales; family Papaveraceae; genus Papaver; species Papaver atlanticum. Next base: position 1,367,465 of record JAJJMB010017052.1, read on the forward strand.
ATAGACCTTTGGCATAAACCTAATGTTGTTTAACCAATTTCATGATGCTAGCCACCAAATTTACATGCCAGTTAAAGTCTCTATGTTGTAGTCATACAGAACTAATCAATCCGCACGGGTTCATAACTCATGTACATTATATACAGTTTGGTTTCTTACGAAGTACATGAAGTTTAAGCGATATTTGTTTGGACCAAAACTGTTGGGAGGTTTTGGTCCAGCCGTATCCATGGACGGTAGGAACGGTGGAGTAATCCCCACTGTCTAGAAAGTAAAGATTAAGAATAGACTTATTCTGAAAACTGGAACTGTCCACACTGCCAACTTCTAGATTGTAGTTCCCAAATCCACCAATCATATTCGGCGAGGAAGGATTCAACTGCAATAAAGTGTGCTGCATTGTCACAGTATGTTGCATCACCCATTCTCTTGGCAAAGTTGATTCTTGGTCATGGTTGCCTAAAACAGCAGCCCAAGATATCCCAAATGCAATTGCAGAAGCAAATGCAGCACTTAATGATTTCGCTCCATCCGCTGCATCAAAGCCATATATGTTATCTCCTGGACAATGCTTCAAAAAATAAATCTGCAGGACAAGCCAAGCAAAATCCTAAAGTCTCAAAAAAAAAATAACTATCAGTTTACCCAAATTCACGGGACATCGTTTCGATTGGGAAACAACATGAATGGGTTCTTTATCTCAAAAGCGCAAGTGTTGATATTCCATCACCATAATGAATATTAGCTACTTGTAAAATCTTAAAATTTCCGTTTTTGCCAAATCTAAGTGATGGCGGTGGGAAAATCGATTTTGAGCTTACACTCTCAAGTTGAATCAAACATAAAAGCTAACTGAATAGCAGAGAAGAGAGTGTAAGTAAAGGTTCCATATTTTTGCTGCTACAAAAGTATTGGGAAATTGGATTTTCTTTCAACCAAGATTAATTTGAAACTATGGGATCATCTTTCTGGTGAACATATTTTGGATATTTCTGAGCTTTAATTTCTTAACTAAACTCGGATACAACAATTAATGGAGATTCCCAACAGCGTTTTAACCCAAAGAATCATTATATGGAGATTCCCAACAGCGTTTTAACCCAATTAATGGAGATTCCCAACGATAGCTAACTAACGGACAAATTAGCTAACATATGTCTTAGCACGATAACCGACTAACAGACTGAACAATGAAAAAGTACACTGCCTTAACACCCACAATTACATTTCATCTGCACATGTATGTCATTGTTGTGACACAAAAAATCATAAGCATTTATAAATGATAGGTAGGGAATCGAATTATCCTCTCCCTGCTTTACGGTAACAGTATCCTCCACCATCTCAACTGTCAACTATCTATTTCTATTTAGATTTTGATGGTTTTCTATCATTTTGAACCGACTAAAAAAATTAGAATTCCGCAAATGTATATATAAGCTTCTCGATCTTCGGCATGAAACTAATGTCCTTTAACCAATTTGATGATGATACCAGCACACCAAAATTACATGTCGAAATAAATAAGGTCTTAATTTATGATCGTATTTGTTCCCTTGTAAAACTAAGCTTTTTGCTATCAGATATAGGAAACTAATGCGCTAGAGGAACCTTAGCTCATACTACTCACAACAATTCACATGTTAAGTTATTCGTATATTAATCATGACGACTTTTTGTTTTAGTCATACAAACCAGTCGATTTGCAAATACAGGCGGCTTGTTTCATGTATGTCAATAAATTTGGGTTCATTTCTTTAATGCAAGAACGTTACGAGAATTGGAGCCAGAAATCAGGAATGTTGTGTGACAGAAAGTAAAATCATGCATAGAATTTTAAGATCAGCATTCAGAAAAATTACCCCAAGATATGCAAATTTTGGAACGAAACAGCATTCTATGCTTGTATATAGCTAATGCATACGGTATTGAAGGAGATCAGGAAACAAGAGAAGTAGAGACTATTACCAATTTGCCATGCCCGTGTGAGTCACTGACTCTAAACAGGTTTCGATATCCTTCTTCCTGTGAATGCATAGCTTCTTTTTGACATACTCAATATCTGGACGTCGATTTTAATCTAGCCCCAAATTAATTCCTACAGCCAAACAAGCCGCTTCCTTCTCTTGCATTCCTGAAACAGGCCGAAACAGTGGAATGAGCTCTGTTGGTCCATGTTGCAGCGAGCTGAGAGAAAGAAACCTCGTCCACCGAGACGGAATACTTGTGAGTAGACTCTGCCAGATGGGAACAGGTTTACACTTTGAAAAGGGAGAAAAAACTGTATAGCCTAAGTGTATAGATTAGTTAGAGTCGACTATGTAGCTGCGTAATTACATTATTTGATTAATTACAAACTATTAATGGTATATAATAGTTCTCTAATTATCTCTCGGATAGAGTGAGGGGAATGGATCCGAGGTTATGGTTATATGTATTTGAGAATACGTAAAGGAAAAATGAAAGAACTGAAATCATGTAATGTTACACTCCAAAATAACAATATCCTCCGTCATCTCAACTTTCAACTGTCTCTTTTTACTTAATAATACTAGAATTCCGAAAAAAGTATATAAGCCTCTCGATTTTTCGAATGGAACTAATTTGTTGAACCAATGTTATGATGCTACACACTAAAATTACATGTCAAATAATTTGAAATAAATAATGTTTTTGTGATTGTGCTTCATGTAAGTTTCCTCCTACAACCAAACTTTTCGTTATCAGTTAGTATACGGGCACCTCCTTTCATGTATGTCATTACACGCTCTTTAAAGCAACAGAGTTGAGAGCTTTGAAGCCAGAGATCAATATCGTTATGTGACCGAGAGTCAAACCATGTTTGGGTAATAATAAATTTTGTAGAGTTTTAATTTAGATCAGCATTGACGAAACTTAGCCCAAGATACGCATATTTTGGAGCAAAACTGCATCGTATACAAGCCCTAACCCCGAATTGCATAGGAAACAGGGGAAAAACATTCCTCGGCCGCTTCTCTAGCATATTTTTTTTGATCTAGTGTATTCACAACCATCCATTAGATATATGGATGAGCAAAAAATATTTGCAGGAAACACTTTGAGAAATGAGAATGTTGGTAAACATAAAACATTTAATTAGTAAGAATAGTTAAAGAAATGCAAACATCAACGAAATCAATAATTAAGCAAATTAGGCTAGCAGTGAATTTGGCCTAGCTGGTTGAGTTTGTCTAAAGATGACAAGTCTTTAGACATAGACAAGTTTGAGTAATAATTCACTAGGCCAAATACAGCTCGATTGATGACCTCTTGACACAGTAGACAGGCTGCGGGAAAGCCAATAAGCCTAAGACGGTGTTTAAATTCTGCTTCTGAACTTCTCTTGTATGCTTAATTGATTAAAACATGTATGTCATAGAGGATATCCCAGTACTGAAAATTTCAACTGAATAACAGATTGACGAAATGTGATACCCTTATCTTTTCAATGAAGGAATGGACTGCGAGCATTCATAAACGATAAGTATGTAAATATTGATTCTTGTCCATCCTCTATAATAACAGTTTCTGAAAGAATGGTATTGGTAAAGAGAAGAAAGTAAGTTCTTGATTAACCGACACAAACTGTTGACAGACAGTATTAACACAGAGAGAGGAAAGGACTAATACAGCTGGAACAGCTGTCACTGACAGATAGGACAGGACTAAAGTCAAAGATACTAAGACCAGCCTTAACTACATTATTTCTAACAGTATCCTCCATCATCCCAACTTTCAACTCTCTTTTTATTTAGATATCGGTAATCTTTTATCATTTTGTACATACTCAAATGCTAGAACTCAAACAAATGTATATATAAGCCTCTAGATCTTGGGCATAAACAATAAAACTAATATCGTTAAACTTTTTTCATGATGCTACACACCAAAACTACATGTCCAAATATAGTATTCACGATTATTTTGGAGCAAGAAGGGTTATGAATGAGCGAGGCCCACTTTGACAAGAAACAAGCCTAGAGATCGTTTCAAGACTAGTGATGTGCGTGTTCGGTGTTCCCCAAGACTAGTGATCGTTTCAAGACTAGAGATCGTTTCAAGACTATGTTGTAAAAGGCGCCTAGGAAAAAAGGCATCCAAGGGGCCAAAGTAACAGCACTGCTGTAAATTGCATAGAATTTTACAACAATGGATACAACGATGGAGATTACAAGCACTATTACATGTCATCTACACCTGTATGTCATTGTTGTGACACCGCAAATCATAAGCATTTATAATGATAGATAAGGAATCCAAATATCTTCTCCCTGCTTTATAATTTAGCAATAACAGTATCCTCCACCATCTCAACTTTCAACTATCTTTTTCTATTTAGATTTTGATGGTTCTCTATCATTTTGAACCGACTACAATAAATTAGAATACCGCAAATGTATATATAAGCTTCTCGATCTTTGCCATGAAACTAATGTCCTTTAACCAATTTGATGATGATACTGCACACCAAAGTTACATGTCAAAATAAATAAGGTCTTAATTTATGATCGTATTTGTTCCCTAATAAAACTAAGCTTTTTGCAATCGGATATAGGAAACTAATGCGCTAGAGGAACCTTAGCTGATACTACTCACAGCAATTCACATGTTAAGTCATATGTATATTAATTATGACGACTTTTTGTTTTAGTCATACAAACCAGACGATTTGCAAATACAGGCGGCTTGTTTCATGTATGTCATTAAATTTGGGTTGATTTCTTTAATGCAAGAAGGTTACGAGAATTTGAGCCAGAAATCAGGACGGTGTGTGACGGAAAGTGAAACCGTGCATAGAGTTTTAAGATCAGCATTCACAAAAATTAGCCCAAGATACGCAAATTTTGGAACGAAACAGCATTCTGTACTTGTATAAAGCTAATGCATACGGTATTGGAGGAGATTAAAAAACTGTTGCGCTAAAACCCTGCGGAAGCGATTTGCACAGCTACACAATTGTATTCTAAATATTATAAAGAACATAAACTAGAGAAGAAAAGAGAAGAGAATTTAACGAGGTTGAATCCTCAGGAAAAATAAGAGATTTATATATTATCATATGGGAGAAAACATATAAACCCTAGAGAGAAAGAAGAATTTTTGGTGTAATTTTCTAGGTTCTCTACTAGGCTATTTATATAGGTACATTACTTAGCCTACAAGACTAGGGTTTCATAACTTAGCTAGGAATTCCATAAACATTAGGAATAAGCAAACTAATAAGAGTTATCAAACTCTTAATGACCGACTACAATTCGGTTAAACCCAAATTAGTCTCACCGACTTGGAGAGTTTTAATTTCTCCAAACTTTATGTCCACTGACCTATATCTATATCCAACAATTCTCCACCTCGGATCATGAATTCATGCATGAGACGATCAATAACAAGATCGTCTCCGTCTTCCAATGTCGATTGCGCCATAGGCTACCTACGTATCCTCTACAAGGAATCAAACCGACCATAGTTCACTTATGGCCTTGCTAGAAGGCCTCCACCAGGTTCCTAAGAACCTCAACCCCAAAGGGTCTCACCAAAACGGAAGAATGTGGATCAATTTCGAGCAATGACGAAACTTGATCCCAGATACTACTTTTGTTAACATACCAGCTGGATTGTCTTTAGTATCGATCTTCACAAGTAGAATGTCTTCTTCTTCTAGAATTTCTCTAACAAAGTGAAATCGAAAATCTATATGTTTGGTTCTGGCATGATGAACTTGATTCTTAGCCAAGTAAATTGCACTAAGACTATCACAATGCACAGCCAGCTGTTCCTGCACAACCCCCAAGTCATCGAGCAAACCCTGTAACCATATAGCCTCCTTAAATGCCTCTGTCACTGCCATATACTCCACTTCAGTAGTTTAGAGATCCACAATAGACTGCAAAATCGATCTCCAACTAACCGGTGCTCCAGACAAGGTAAATCCATACTCTGTAGTTGAACGCCTCTTGTCCAGGTCACCAGCATAGTCAGAATCCACATAACCAACACACAGCTGATTGTTCCCATCTTCCTTCACAAACTCCAAGCCAACATCAACAATACCATAAAGATACCTCAAAATCCATTTCACATCTTGCCAATGTCCTTTACCAGGATTATGCATATAAGGCTAAGTCCTATGGGCTAGATTGAGCTGCTAGATTGGCCAAAAAGTGTTGCAAATCAACAAAAAAAGTGTGGTCTAAAAGTTAACACTAGTTCTCTCCCCTAGCAAGTGAGATTGAAACCCTGAAAGATTCAGCGCTGAAAAAGTGATCTCTACGCTGAACGATTCAGCGCTAGGCGAATATTCCAGGGCATCAACGCTGAAGTATTCAGTGCTTGCACAGGCGCTGTTCTGTTCAGCGCTAAAGGCTGGCGCTGCACAATTCAGCGCTTGAATTTATTTTATTTTCCTGGCGCTGCACAGTTCAACTAGCAGCGAGATAGAAACGCTGAATGATTCAGCGCTGAAAAAGTGATCTCTACGCTGAACGATTCAGCGCTAGGCGAATATTCCATGGCATCAGCGCTGAACTATTCAGCGCTTGCACGGGCGCTGTTCTGTTAAACGCTAAAGGCTGGCGCTGCACAATTCAGCGCTTGACCTTTTTTTTCCTACACCTCCTCCACACCATCAATGGCTATTTTTTTTCAAAATATGATTTTCTAAATGTTCGTCAAATGTTTGGCAATTTTGTTCCAATGGTTGTTTGTTTCAAAATTTGAGAATTTACCAAAGTAAGGGAAATCTTCCATTACATTGCAAAACAAGGTTACAATGTTCTTTTTAAGAAATTAAAAAAATACATTAAAATTATAATAACTTAAATAACTTGAAACATAAAAAAGTACATTGAAATTGAAATCCTACTTCTAAATAACTTAAAACATAAATAAGTACATTGAAATTGAAATCCTACTTCTAAATAACTTAAAATTTTACTAATATATCACTTTAATTTAGGGGATAAGTGGCAATCCATGACGGGCCAAAATCTCGTTCTTCCATATTTTGTAGAGGGTTTTTCCCAATCCTCTAATTCATTCAAGTTTTGGCGTAGGATCTTCATGTCAGCTTCTCTTTGTTGTGTTTGTGCCAAGATTGAAGAGTTTCCATGTTCTTCTTCAGGTACTCTTCCTCTGTTTCATACTTGGCAACCCTTTGTGCTTGTGCGTTTTCAAGAAGTTCGATGAGTTTATCCATTTTTTCATCTGCTTTCTGCGATGCTTTAGCCTCACGAAGCCCTTTTCTTTGCTTGATCTCTCCCTGCATTTCTAACGTCATCTGTTTGTTCGAAATAACGTCTTCTACAAGATATGTATGGGGTTTCAGAATTATGAGTAGATGAGGAGCTACCAAACCTTGCCATATTTTACAAATCTTCATCCATAGTATCATCTTTATTGTCTTGAGTAGCTTGAGTCTGTTGAGTAGGTTGAGTGGAAGTACTAGCTCCATCATAGTTATTCACCGCTGGGTTGTAGTCGGGTTGATAAGTATTCAGGATCTGGAAAACCGATTCGTGCTTCCAAAGTCTTCCAAACTCTTCTTCATAATTCTGTTGTCCATGACAATACTGGGGAAAAAAATGTATTAGACAAAGAATGAAAGGAAAAATTTAGAGAAAGAAAGAAAGAGATCAAAATGGGAAAAAAACATCAACGAAAAATTCAAATACTTACATAATCATGTTCATTCAACCCCGAAGGTTTGTTTCGGAAGTATGGCCTAACATGTGAAACATATCTTTTCACTTCGGTTCTCAATGTGTTGCACCTTGTTTGCAATGACTTTTTATCTCTTTCGGTACCAATTAGGGCCTATTCTTTTCTTGTACACTTCAATAATCTTCCTCCAAAATATTGCACCTTTTTTATCTTTTCCATTAATCGGATCGTTGCTTGCTATAACCCAACCATAAATTAATGCCTCATCTTCTTTTGTATTAAATTATGTGAAGAAGAAGAAGAAAATCAATAAAGAAGATAATCAATTGATTTTGGTGTGAGGGATGAAGGAGAAGTAGTTCTCTATTTATAGGGTAGCCTGAAAATATAGCTGTTAAGGTTTCAAACATCCACTAAATCAGAACCGTTGAGATTCAACGGTCATATTTGATATGATAGCTGAGATTGCTCAGCGCTGAATGGTGCAGCGCTGCAGCGCGAAATGGTACAGCGCTGTCTTCCCTGCCGTTGAAAATAACGGTTAGTTTTTGATCTTGCGGCTGTTAGGAAAAGCATTGTTTTTTTCAGCGCTGGGCGCTGTTTAGTTCAGCGCTTTGTCTAACGGCTACATTTTCAGCCCAAACTCAGATCATTTCTTCTCTATATATAAACTCAACACATGCACTCAAAATCCCCACCCCAAACTTGTGAAGTTTCACTCTCTTCTTCTTCTCCTAAATTCTCAATTCAAAATTCAAGCATGGTTGCATTCTCAATTGCCGAAGACAATGACTTAGTGAGAAGTTTTCGCAAAATTAACAACATAAATCCTTTCGACAAGTCTCTAACAACCAATACCTTTTGGGAACAAGTTGTTGAAGAATTTTTGAGAATCAATGGGAATGCTAATGGAAGATGCCAGAAACAACTAAAATGTCGGTTATCAAGCATCAAGTGTTATTGCAAGCTTTTTGTCATTTTATTAAGGGCATCAAATGGTAATCGTGAATATGCTATGGCTTTATACCAAACGGATCATGGGATGCCGTTCCTTCATATCACCGCTTTGGAGATATTTGGTGGAGCTCAAAGTTGATTTGAATGAAGTATATGCATGAAGAAGTATTATGAAGTTCTAGTTAAATATGTATTGTAATTGTAAACGTACTTAAGTGAAAAAAAGAGTATTGATTCCAATCTCACATGTAATCTAGAGGATTTTCTGGGACTACAATCTCACATGTAATCTGCCTCTGGAATTTCTCTGCCAAGTAACAACTAACTCTTGTGTGTTTTTCCAAGTCAAAAAATAGAAATATCCTTTTGGATACCTTTAGTGCGTTTTCATATTGTTCTCCCATAGAATACTCACTATCTTCCCATAGTTGCCAAATACATGATTCACTATTTCTAGTGTCAATCTGTGTTCTTGCGCTTGTGACTGAGTGTTTCCTAGTATCCTTTTGGCCTCCTTGATGTCCTCTCTTCCTTGATGCAATCCTAATCTTCTTGAAGAGACAGATATTTGGGAAAACATCATAATGTCCTCCAGGTGTCTGACAAAGCAAGGGTTGCATGTTGCGGAAGTAATAATAGTACCAATAATCAATTACCATAACCATGCCACCTAAATTCGTACCCTTGGTTGACCAATCATCGAGATATTTATAGGTATTACCTAACGAAGCTAAACCCCAATCATATTCCCCAACTCTATCTAAGTCAGCCAACAACAGAACCCAACGTTTATCTACTCTTCCAGTAGAATGCACTAGAAGAAAATGACCAAAACACCACATAAAGAATGCTCGTGTCAATGTCTCTGCACACCCAGTATTATCCTGGTCTTTTCTACTTTCAATGTACTCTTTCAAGATAGCTAAGGATAATGAATTTTTCTTAGAGTCCCATGCACCATTATTTTTGATATCCAAAAAATATAAATCATCTAGAACAGGATATGTTAGATCACTACCAACGACGGTATAACTACTGGTCGTTTACTAGGGTCACCAGTGGGAATTCCCGTTAACATGTACCAATCTAAAGGAATGAGGCCAATTTCAAACTCCCGAAAATGAAAGCTCTTCGTTTTTTACCACCATCTCTCAGCTATGGCTTCAAATAAGCCTCTATCCCCATTAGCGAAATCAAACTCAAAAACAGAAGAAAAGCCACAATTGTCACAATATCGTTGTGCTACCGGATTATCTTTCACTACAATATTATAATACACTTCAACATCTTTCAAACTACCTTTAAAGCTTAGTCTGCGAGGGTTTTTCGTAACATCTTGACATACATGTTTATCACAATTCTTTGATGAAACTATATCCAACCGATCTAGCAATTCATCCATACTCATACTACAATCAATAACAAACATGAAAAAAAATATCAATCATACGAACTAAATTATCATACAAATTATCAAAAATAATTGATTATCATTCATTTTCGTCAAACAAATAATCAAATTATCATACAAATTTACCTACAAATTTTACCTACAAACTAATCATATAAATTATCATTCATTTTCATCACAAAATAAAAATTTCATTTTCATCACAAAATAAAAATTTCATTTTCTGTTCATCACAAATAATAAAATTAAACCCCAAAAATTCTAAAAATCAATTTCGATTACATATCATTTAAATCATGTAAACATATCATCTAAATCATGCATTGTATCAACTATCAATCATCAATTTCATCAAATTTTCATCATAATCAAAAAAAAAAACTAAAATTTTAAATCCTTACCTCAATCAATTTTGTGGACGGAATTAAATGAAAATACTCTCAAACGATCAAGAATTCGATGGAGAACAAACCCACAGAAGGATTTGAGACAAAAATTTCTAGAATCATTGATCTTCAACATGCATTTTCGGGTGTGTTTGAGTGAAGAAATGAAATGGGGAAGAACTGAGGTAGAGGGGGTTCTGCGAGGAAGATAACCTGATTTTCAGGCGCTGCTTCGTTCAGCATTGTCAACCTAGTTGACCAAGTCAAGCGCTGTTCTATTCAGCGTTCACTTGGGAGCTGTACTTTTCAACGTTCGGCACTGTTCCATTCTGCTACTATCTGCTAGATTAGCCATCCCATAGAACTTAGGAGGTTGTCCTAGCTGACGTGGACTACTAATCTAGCTGCTAGATTAGAAGACCATAGGACTTAGCCTAACGGCTGATCATACTTACTGCATGTGAAATGTCTGGCCTCGTACATACCATTGCATACATCAAGCTACCAACAGCACTATCATATGGGACTTGGGCCATATACTCACGCTCTTCTTCAGTAGTAGGAGACATATCAAAACTCAACTTAAAATGAGGACGAAGGGGAGTACTTACAGATTTAGTTCCTACGCAGATACCAAATTTCTGTAACACTTTCTTCAAGTATGCCTTCTGAGACAAACAAACTTTACCCTTCTCTCTGTCACGTTGAATCTCCATGTCAAGAATCTTCGTAGCTTCTCCTAAATCTTTCATCACGAACTCAGTTGACAATTTGTGCTTCAAATTTTCAATCTCTTTCTTGTTATTCGATGCTATCAACATATCATCGACATACAAGAGAAAATATATGAAAGACCCATCACGTAGCTTCTTGAAGTATACACAATGGTCATAGTGACTTCTTGTGTATGTCTGGCCAATAAAAAACTGATCAAATCGCTTGTACCACTGTCTTAGAGACTGCTTCAGCCCATACAACGATTTTTTCATCTTGCATACACAATCTTCTTTTTTAGCAACTTTGAAACCACTTGGCTGAGTCATATAAATCTCATATTCTAGATCACCATGTAAGAACGCCATCTTGACATCTTGCTGAACTAGGTCTATTATGCTACCAAGGCCAACAAAATTCGGATTGATGGGTGTTTCACAACTGGAGAGAACACCTCATTGTAGTCAATCCCTTCTTTTTGGGAATAACCTTTCGCAACTAACCTTGCCTTGTAGCGTACTTGATTCATCTGAGATCCTTCTTTCTTAGCATATACCCATTTGCACCCAATGGCCTTCTTACCATTCGAAAGCTTTGTAAGAATCCAGGTGCCATTCTTGTAAAGAGACTCCATCTCATCCTGCATAGCAGCTTCCCATTCTTGACGCTCTACACTGTGTATAGCTTCAAAATAGGTATTTGGAATGCCTTCTTCAATAACTGGTAATGCATAAGCTATAAAATCATCCATCCAACCAGGTTTCCTGTTTTGTATTCTTGGTTTGCTGGTTGCTATGGTCTCAGTGACTGTAGCTTCTGTATCTTCCACTGCTTCATGTTCCTCTTCATTAAGATCGTAACTATCATTTGGAACTTCAGTAGTTACCTCCTTTGTAGACGCCATGCCTTCGGAAGCAGTCGTCACAGATGCAGACTTAGCTGGAAGTGGTGGAGTTGCATCAATCTCCACCTGCTGCAAAAGCGTACCAGTACTGGTAGAGTTCTTCACCTGCCGGGAACCCCAAGACTTCACCATAGACGCTTCATCAAATGTAACATCTCTACTCATGACTATCTTCTTATCTACTGAATTCTAAATTTTGAACCCTTTCACTCCTTTCTTACAACCCATAAAAATCCCTTTAACAGCACGGCTATCAAGCTTGTTTTCACTAACATGATACCAAGCAGGGAAACCAAAGATATGAATTGAGTCATAGTCATAAGCTGGTTTACCATACCATTTCTCCATCGGAGTTTTACTTTCTAACGCAGATGATGGCAACCTATTAATGAGGAAGCGAGCATATGTAATTGCCTCAGCCAAAAATGCTTTACCTAATCCAGCATTAGATAACATACATCGTACCTTCTTTAGTAAAGTACGATTCATGCACTCAGTTACCCCATTTTGTTGCTGTGTCTTCTTAACTGTGAAATGCCTTTGTATTCCCTCATCTTGACATACTTGCAAGAATGGATCACTTTTGTACTCTCCACCATTGTCCGAACGTAGTACCTTGATCTTTCTTCCAGTTTGAGTCTCAGTTGCCTTTTTCCACTTCACAAAGACTTCTAGGACATCAATTTTATGCCTCATGGTGTGCACCCATACGCGCCTAGAATAGTCATCAATGAAAGACACGAACCAATGTTTCCCTCCCAATGATGCATTCTTGGAGGGACCCCAAACATCCGAGTGAACATAATCAAGAACTCAAGTAGTATTGTGGATTGCTGTGCCAAAGCTTCTTCTTGTCTTCTTGTCCTTCATACAATGTTCACAAAACTCTAATTTGCAGGCAATAGCACCTTTCAACAAATCTTGTCGAATTAAAGAATGTAACGAATATCACCTAGACGTGCAAGCCGCATATGCCATCACTTCGTGGTCTGCATAGCTGCAGTCTCGATGTGTTCTGAAATAGACACATCTCCCATTTCTGTACTCCCAGTTAAGTAGTACAAGTTATGATGTCGTGTGCCCTTCATGATTACCAACGATCCAGAGATTACCTTTAGAACGCCATTTTCTGCTAATACCTTGTAGCCCTTGGCTTCCGAAATTCTGAACGAAATCAGATACTTCTTCACAGCAGGTACGAACCTTACTTCCTTCAGCTCCGGAACCATACCATCATGCATCTTAATACGAACACTACTAATCCCGATCACTCTGAAAGTATGATTATTCCCCATACGTACTTCTCCATCAAACTTCTCGAAGCTTGAGAACCAGTCCCGATGAGGACATATGTGATAAGTAGCACCAGAATCTAGTACCCATGTACCGTCAGTTACGATACAAGTTGATGGTGTCACAGTCAGTGAGAAATCTGAAGATTCACCTGAATCTTCACTTTCCTTAGCAATGTTTACCTCGGTCTTGTTGTTCTCTCTTTCTATGTGTTTACGCTTGGTACAATCCTTAGTACAATGACCAATCATGACACCACGCACATTCATTCTTCTGCAGACGCGCTCTTGACTTTGAACGCCCTTTCCCTTTGCCACGATCACCAAATTTCTTCTTCTTGTCTGTCGAACGACCTCTTGCAACAAGCGCATCTCCGTCAGCTTTGCCTTGCCATGTATTAATGCTTTAATCACGGGCTCATACATGTCAGGAAGATAATTCACCAGACACAACGCTTGCTCCTCATTATTAACCGTCTCATCATAGTTAACCAAATCAGCAAGAAGTTTACTAAACGAATCTAGGTGCTCCGTTAGAGTTGCACCCTTCTTCATGTTATAGCGATACAAATTTCGCTTAAGATGTATCCTATTCGCCACATTCTTCACAAGGTATCCCTTCTCTAGCTTTTCCCAGAGATCCTTAGCTGAAGTCTTGTGCTGATAATTAACTCTTACTGTCGTTGCTAAACACCCTCGAATCGAACCAAGACATAATTTATTCATTTTGTTCCACTGCTTGTCAGACAGCTCCGCTGGCCGACCTTCTAAAGCTTCATCTATATCAAGATGAACAAGCGCATCCATTACGTCTGTTCTCCACAAACCAAAATTATTGGTTCCGGTGAACTTTTCAACCTTCAGTTGTAATCAATGTGAATGAAGTATGTTTTCTTTGGTTTCTTTATCTTTACTTGTGGACTCCGAATGTTCTCCTAACTGATCAACTGGTTTTTTCGGATCAACTGGTTTTTCTGGTTCAACCATTGTTCACAAACAACCAAATATAGATTAAAAAAACTAAACTTTGATGAGATCAGAATTACCTCAAATAACTTCAGAAAAATACCCCCGCTGCAATATTACGAATACCCAAAATTCCAAGAACGTAACCCGAGCTCTTGATTCCAATTGTTGCGCTAAAACCCTACGGAAGCGATTTGCACAACTACACAATTGTATTCTAAATATTACAAAGAACACAAACTAGAGAAGAAAAGAGACGAGAATTTAACGAGGTTGAATCCTCGGGAAAAATAAGAGATTTATATATTATCGTATGGGAGAAAACATATAAACCCTAGAGAGAAAGAAGAATTTTTGGTGTAATTTTCTAGGTTCTCTACTAGGCTATTTATATAGGTACATTACTTAGCCTACAAGACTAGGGTTTCATAACTTAGCTAGGAATTCCCTAAACTTTAGGAATAAGCAAACTAATACTAAGAGTTATCAAACTCTTAATGACCGACTACAATTTGGTTAAACCCAAATTAGTCTCACCGACTTGGAGAGTTTAATTTCTCCAAACTCTATGTCCACAGGACCTATACCTATATCCAACAGAAACAAGAGGAGTGGAGAGTAGAGACTATTACCAATTTTCCATGCCCATGTGAGTCACTGACTCGTCCCGTTTAAGTCCAAACCGCACACTGCTGACATAAACTTTCACAGGTCAAAGGTGTGTATTTATATGCTCGTTCAACAAAACGGCCATCTGTGACTTCAGATTCTTCAGCGGCTAGGTCTAGTGTTCGTTGTCTATGTGGGGCTTCTGCCTTGAAGAAGAAAGCCTCGAAGTCGAGGAAAACCTTGGATGTGATGATAATTAAAAAACAACTTGGTATTAGGGGTGTGCAACGGACGGACGGTTGCGGATTTTGGGTCATCCGCGTCCAATCCGTCAAAGTTGCGGATTTGGGAAATCCAACCGTATCCAGCCCAATCACCCGTGGATCAGCGGATGATACCAGCCGGATGCGGATTAACCGCGGATATTTCATCAAAGAATTTTCTTTTATTCCCCACTTCTTATCGTACAATTTTTTCAGTGCCTAGTGCAGGTAAAGTTCAGTTTGTATGTCAGCATGTTTGGATCTCCAATGAAGCTAAAGCCGAAACAGTAGCTACTTGATGATCGTATCGTTGTAGTATTAACAGTTTGAATGCAGCTGAATAACAACAATAAGCATTAACAGTTTCACTTGAACTTTGTTGAACTCCTGCCCAAGAATTCGCACCTTCCACAGATCAAATGCAATGCGAATTAGTTTTTTGTAATTTTTACTGTAGCATTCTTCCGTCAGTGAATAAGTTTGAGATGATATGTACTTTGTTTACCAAGAAGGATGAAGTTTTCCCGAATAAACTAATAGGCCGCGAGTTATAACCCCAAAGTTGTCACTATCCATGCATAGAAACTCCAATAAAACAAATTGTTCACAAAAACCCCATTTAACATAAACTGTCTATATTACCCTTCTAGTTTAAATCACCCCAACAAAAACAAAAATCAACCCCACCTTTAATTTTTATTATATTATCACCACCAACAACAACACCACCACTGACCACCACCGTCGTCAACCACAACCGACAACCACCGCCGACCACCACCACCACCACAGACTAGCGCCGACCACCAGCACCACAACCGCCATCGACCACCACCACTGCGTCACGACCATCGCCCCATCACCACCACCGCCACTGCACCACCACTTCTACCGACCACCACCACCACCATGCCGCCACCACAATCGTCTACCACCACCGCCACTGCGCCACCGTCCACCACCACCGCCACTGCGCCACCACCGCCACTGCGCCAATCACCGTCACCATCCAGCACCACCGCTGCCGATCACTACCGCCGCCAACCACCACCGACCAAAACCAGCACCATGACTGCCGACCACCCACCAGCAACGACCACCAGCACCGCTGCTGCCCACCATAACCACCGACCGCCAGCACCACCGTCGCCGCCGACACCTTCCACCGACCACCTCCGTCTTCGACCACCACTTGCACCAGCACCACCTTAGTAGCACCACAACCACCACTACCATCATCTCCATAGATAAAATTTATATCACCAACGAATTGGTTTCGTCGACAAAATTAGATGAAACCAATTTTGGTTTCATCATAAATACGATTTTGGTTTCATCATAAATAAGATGAAACCATAATTGGTTTCGTGCAAATGTTTATTCAACTGCAAGAAAAATTACAAGAGGTATTATACATGTTCATTGATAGAAAGACGTCATTAGAATGTCATGGTTGACATGGCATGCCTACATGTCCATTAAAAATATATATTCAAAGATGATAAAGACACACAAATCAAAAGAACACTTATGGCGGTTATGGGAATGGTACGACAGTGGCGCTACCCAAAGACTAAGATATGCTTAATAAAGTAGTATGGCAAATGGTGACAACCCGTGTACTACTGTTCGAATATGGAAAATAAGTTAAGGAGTGAAACGTACTTATTAAACAAAACAAAAAGCTATATCAATCGAAAGTGGTTAATGTGCAAGAATTTATTACCTTCTTTTGTTGTTATCTTGATGTCAAAAGTATGTAGCTGCAGATGCATAAAAAAAAAAACTAAGGTCAGATAAAACAAATGGTAATACATGTTTAACAGTACTATAAAACATATAAGTCTACAAAATTGATAAAACAAGAGTCTAGTGTCATCAAATGATACATGTTTGCCACTTTGTACTACAATTCTCGTTATCCCCTAATCCAGAGACAGGTTCCAAAATATATAAAGCTAGGATATATCACTACTGAAATACCGCTACCCATGAATTATAAAAACATATGATACAAAACTCACAAGTTTTACTGCAATCTAAGTTTATGGATCAGTGTCTCTTAAAGTTAACCACCTCGCAAACCCAAAAATCCCACGACCGAAATAGATAGACATATAAGTGTTTTTGATGCAAACAGAAAAGATGAGACTAATCCAAGATGCTTGCTGCCGTAATCAATCCATCTTTGTGACTGAACCAAATGGGTGTCCATATCCTTCAAATGAAAAATATTTTGTTAACTTTAATAGTTCTGTTTTGAAAATTATCTATACTCAATGGTTGTGCCAGCATACTAAGTACTAACAAGATACCCGTCAAGTTATTTAATCTAATATTGTATAAGGATTATTAGTGTATTACCTAATAAAGCTACAACTCCTATAATCTGCAAATATTTTAACCTACTGTTGTTCTTATAAACAACAACAACAAAAGCTACTGTATCAACCTTGCTTCCCATTACTTGACTACCACCATTAATTGGTAGGATTTCTCAAGAAAATTCAGATGAAATATATACTAGTTTCAATATACAAATATTTATCACCAACAAAGTTGGTTTCACCGATAAAAGTTAAAACAAAATTAGATGAAACCAAAATCGGTTTCACCAAAATTAGATGAAATCGAAATTGGTTTCATCATAAATGTACTTTTGAGTGTTTCATAATCGATGAAAGATGGTCGAACTAGGGCGGTACTCTCCAAAATATAGAATGACCATACCGATCCATCAGAGAGGCATGGGTGTAGATAGTTTTCCTTCTCAAATGAAGGGAAAGAGCTGTAACTTCTTCCCTCGTAGTAGCTCGCTTGTTCTCTTGGAACTAGAAATCTACTGTTTGGGTTAATCTCATTGAGCTCCACAAGTGCATGAACAACTGCAGTATATACTTCCTCACCTTGTTCATTCTTCCAGCCTTTCAACAATTCGTCCTCCTCGATGATCAATTCCCACAGCAAACAAACATACACATAAATGATCCCTAAGTAAATATTCTCGGTATCTATTCGCAGTATAAACAATAAGATTGATTTTCAACAACATAAACTCGAAAACAAGAAATAAAAATTAGACGAAACAAGAACTGGTTACAAAAAAAAAAAAAAAACATCATATCTCCAAAAGATTGGTTTCGTTGATAAAAACTAACAAAAATTATATGAAACCAATTTTGGTTTCATCAAAATGAAAGGAAAAAAAACCCAGATGAAACCAAAATTGGCTTCGTGCAAATACCTCATCATCATCTCTAGTGAAGATATATCGACTTGTCTTGTACCTGCAAGATAAATTATAACAGGTATTATACAAGTCCAGATGACAATTAAATGGTTTAAGAGAAGCACAAAACTACACATCATATCTAGTCACTTTCTCGAATTTTATAAAATCAAGGTATGACGTGGAGAAAATGCAATTTTCACAAAAGTGAAACAAAATCATATAACACCACAAAGATCTATTGGATATCCTGTAGATAGTTATGTACAAATTATCTAACTCTTTGAAATGGCATCATTGGTGTATTATAGTTAAAACTAACCTGTGTTATTTTTCCAAACTAACAATATTTCAACTTGCAGCATACTTGTCAATTTCCGGTACCAAAACTACCAACAACTAAACTACTAAATGATTATAATCCCTCTTACGAATAAATGGAAATCCATAAATTAACTAACAGTCACACCTTCGACATTTGCATATATGTCAGGAAGTATGACAGTTCCTTTCTTGTTAAAAATCTTAACTAAAAGGAAGACCAAACAAAATTCACATCAAGGTTAACAAAATGACTAGTAAAATTACCTTGTTATGTATCAGGACCATTGATTATAAACGAAAAAAAACGAAGATCAAGTTTAATTCTCCGTCATTCTTCAATACCCTAGATCTAATTCATTAAATCAACAAACCAATTAAAATTTGTGACCAAATTTTTTGACATTCAACTTTAAAATAGATAGATTGAGAAGAAAAATTACATTAATCATACACTAAAAATTAGATCTCTAGATTTAGTTTAATTTTTACCTTTTTATATTCCCCAATTCGCATACTCGATCTGTATTTTATATACGTTGAGTAAAAGGAGGAGGTGCTGTTGTCGGTTGTGGGGAAAAAAAGAGACGGAGGATCAGGATATTGTCGTCGATCTGGTGGTGGTGCAATAAGGAAGAAGAGGAAGTGCTGCTAGTAGTTGGAGAGGAGGAGGCGGTGGAAAAAAGAAATGAAGAAGAGGAGGCGACGACAGAAAACAGGAAGAAATAAACTATGGGAGGGTTGTTATGGAATTATTAGAAAACTTGAATGATCTAATTTAAACTTTATAAAAAAATTGGGGTTTTTGTATCACTTTTGGGAAAAATGGAGTTTTTGTAACTCTCAAAATATGGGTGAAGTTTTTGTACCACAAGTTTGTTCACCCTGGTGTTTTATGACTAGTTTGAAAAAAAGAAAGTTGGGTGAAGATAGCATCACCATAAAAATTGGGGTCCATCAATGTTTTGGTCAGCCAAAACTAGAAGAGGAACGATCTTTTGGAGACTACTCAAAAAAGGTGGGGGACTACTCTTCTATTTTGGGGTGGATATTTGAAGTAAATTTGAGCCACCCCTTAACTTATTTTTTTTCTAATACCAAACTTGCCCTTGGTGATTAAATTAGTTAGTGTAATGATTAATTAGTGTTAGTGTAATGATTGATTAGTGAGGTTAGATTAATTAGCTGAGTGTTTTTAAAAGAATAATTTTTGAGAAGAAAGGGGTTTTGGTTTTTTTTTTAAGATGGTTGATTTCGAAATGAGGGTTTTGGGTACTTAGGTATACTTCAAATTTAGTTAATGTTGCTTGAATTGACAAAAACTTTCGAAAAAATGAGAAATTTATAAACTGATTTCGACCATGGAAATGAAGTTCGGATACGACATCTGAAGAACAAGTAGCCGAACTCATCTGCAAGTGTAGTTCAGCTAATGGGTCTGAAGACACAGGTAGCCGAACTCAGCTTTAATGGAGTTTTTGCTTTCAAAGAAAAGTTCGGCTAGGAAAAAGAAAGTTGCGACGTAACCGAACTAAAAGTTCGGATGGGAATTTTTTTCTCGACGTAACCGAACTCAATATATAGGTTTTCAGAAAAAAGTTTGGTTAGTAGAAAAAAATTGCGAAAAACCGAACTAAAAATTCGGTAAGGAAAAAAACGAAAAAAAGTTGCGACGTGACCGAACTAAAAGTTCGACTGGGAATTTTTTTTTGCGAGGTAACCGAACTTTTTTCTGAAAGAAAAAACTCCATTAAAGCTGAGTTCGGCTAGTTCGACAAACTGTTTCACATAATTCCTAGCCGAACTTCTCTCTGCAACTTTCATTTTCAACTCATTTTGATGATTACTTCTCATTTCTTCAACCAAAAACGAATGACAAGTAATGGGTTTGTGAGAATATCTTTGTTAATAATTTAAATTAAGCTATATACATAGAGGTGGTTGTGGTGATAGTTGGAGGTGGTAGGTGATGGGCGGTGGTGGTGGGCGGTGGCGGTGGGAGGAGGTGGTGGTTATATATATATAGGTGGTTATTAGGTTGGTTTTAAATTAAATTAGGTTAAGGGTAGGTTAGTCATTTCCACACTTTAGGACACCCCTTATAAGTATAGGGTAGACATTCCTATCACAAAATAGTCCCCCTCCATTTTTGAGTAGTCCCCAAAAGTCCGTTCAAATTTTAGGAAAGTACGTGGGTTTCATGTCCTAGGTTCACGACATGGATTGGGCCGGGTCTCCTTATGGTTTGCCTAATAGGACGTCTACACTAAGCAATCAAGCAAAACAAATTAAGAATTTATGGTAATAGCCGGTGTGGGTGAATCCGCGGACTTCAAAGTCCAACCGCAACCAAACCGCTAAAAGTGCGGATTTGAGAACCTCACCCGTGTCCGGCCCATAAATCTTGCGGATTGGGTTTCACCAGTAATTTTACGGACGGATACGGATGAAATCTGCGGTTCCGTACTTTTTGCTCACCCCTACTTGGTATGAAGTATGATGAATTAAACTTTGAATAGGGAGAAAAAATTGATAGCCTAGGTGTATAGATTAGTGAGAGTCGACTATGTAGCTGTGTAATTACATTATTTGATTAATTACAGACTATTAATGGTATTAGGCGGAGCCAAGGGTTGACTAACCCTGGCTCTAGCCCTCCCTAAATTCCTAGAAACTGTATAAAAACCCTTTGTTTTTTTTTACCTTATTTTTATCATTTAGTCCACCATATATATAATATTGTAAGAAATACCATTTAGTCCCAAGAATAATGTATTAGAGCTAATTTGGTCCAGTTGACCTAGTCAACTATCTGTTTGGTCCATTTTTAATATATATATATTACTGTTTAGTCCTATAAATTATGGTTTGGTCCTAGGATGACGTCATTAATGAGGTCATAATTTTTTAATAGTGGCAGAAATATCCTTCTGTTTCCATATATATAGAAAAAATCAAGAAAATATCTCATCTTTTAGAATTATTTTCTCTTTCCTCTGTTTTCAGATCTAGTTTTTATTTCTCTCCCTTTTTTCTTTTTCTGCTGGTGATGATGAAGACGATGATGAATAATGAAGATTTTAGGTTTTTTCTTCTCTGATAGTGCTGTTGTTGTTGAAGATGATGAAGACGATGAAGATGATGAAAACGACGTTTTGTGTCTTCGCCTATGTTGTTGTTGTTGTTTTTTTTTTTTGTTTTTTTTTTTTGAAAGAAAGGGTTAAGATGATATTATTAAAAACGGGCACTAAGGCCTCAAAACACAATCACTAGCCCAAAGCTAGATCCAAGACACAAATACAATTTTCATACGAGTCTCAACTTGAAACAATCAGATTTGCAATTATCTTTAACCTAGAAGAGCGCTCCAGTTCATTACTAAATCTGGAAAGCTGTGGAATTTAAACCAAGAATGCAGCTCTCCCTACTGGTAAATTGATGTAATTTTAGTAGTGGTAAGAATGAGGTTCGTAAAACTTGTGAAAGCAATTGATTTTAGACTTATTTAGACTAAAAGTAGAGAAAATTTAAATCCAAATTTGTTTGTTTTTTTTAAGATTGAAAATAACCAAGACACTAGATTCCACTATTACACATGAATGAATGATGGTAAAAATTCCAAAACTCTAATTATTTTTAAAATCTCTTTTTATTAATTCACAAATTATCATGCATATTTTCAAACATTAATTGTATCCCTTAAGCATAGATTATCTAACCAAAGTATAACCTATCTAATTGAATCACAACTAATTAGGAAAAATTATGCAAACAATTAAAATTCTACAAAGTAGTGATTGAGTGAATTATAAAATACAAATTAGAGAAAAATAGAATAGTTACCAATTATTCATGCATAAATAGCTTCCTTCGTGCCTTGATTACGCGAGAATTAGCTCATCATTATCATGGAAACATGCTCAAAATTCATCTTTATTAATGCTCAAAAATGGTTCACAAATGATGAAATGGGAGAAAAATGAATAAAACCGGGTTTTGTAACACTTATATTTGTTACAAAATCAATTGTTACAGAAAACGATAAAGGAATACCGTCACTGGCACTGTTGAAGAACGACGGTCTTTAAGGGTCTTATGTTCTTCGTACCTTCTTCACCAGCAGAAAAATTGTTTTTCCTGTAACTTTTTTTTCTCGATTTTTTTATGCTCTAAACGTCTCCCTATTCTCTCCCTGAACTCCCTCCTCCTTCTATGAGTCTCCTAAAGCCTTTATATAGTCACAGGATCAAGAATAAATTCGTAATAACTCAAAAATCTTCTCGATATCCAACCATTAACTCATGAATATTTTCTTTTATGTTTTATGTTCTTACGCATCTTTTCGACGTATACACGCTCCAGAACTTCCTTGTTTGACTCCTCCACACTTCTGCAGCAACCAAACTCCATCACAACTCAATCAAAACACGTTCAAGCACGATAAACTATGAGGTTGCATATTTCCTTCACGACGAAAATTTAGCCCAACTGAATGCATTAAAACACACATACCACCATTGTTTGGGCATATCACGTCTTTCCCAATCAAAATCAGTGATTGAATCTCACTGAAACTACTCCAAAAATCAACCAGAAAATTCCGCAGAAAAATGAAAAATTTCACGCCAATTTTTTTTTTCAAACGATGAAGAAGGGTGTAGTGCCCTAAATCCAAAACGCGGGTGCCTTTAGCAGCTCGGCTGCCTTGGGGGCGCCCTTATCCATTTTTAGGGTGCCTTTAGTAATTTTGGTGGTTGCCTTTAACACTTTTTCTGGGGTGTTTTCAACACTTTTTCGGGGTTCCTCCGATGTATTTCTGGGGTGCTTCCGGTGCATTTCTGGGGTGCCTTTAGTACTCTATCCTGGGGTGTAAAACACCACTTTACGAGCCAATTTCGTCGCAAGAGCTTATTTCTCTAAAAATACCTACAAAGACATGAAATAACAAAATAAATACAAAATCGAATACTAACAATATATACAATTGAGACATATTAGACACAATAATGCGTCTATCATAAATCAATCTTTTGATTTCGATGACCACCATCTCATTTACTCTGCTTATCTTGTTAGCCATCACCCTCCTATTTCTTTCCCCCCACAGAGCCCAGCAAATGGCAAAGGGAAGAATGGACCATACCTTTTTGGCTAATCCTTTACATGTTGAAGTGTGCCAGTGAAGAAATTGGTCTTGAATATTAGATTTATGAGACCACATCCTGTCCAGAGAGTTTGCAAGCTGAGACCAAATATGTTTAGCAAAACTGCAGTTTAGTAGAATGTGGTTGACCTCTTCATCCACTCCATTGCAGAGGCAACAAATAGTGTTTGTAATCTCACTACCTCTTTTGTTGAGGTTATCCACCGTAGGGATGGCATTCTGTAATGCTAACCAGACAAGCATTTGAGCTTTTGGGGGAACTTTGTTATTCCATATGTGTTTGTACTCGTTTTCCCTTCCATTGTGTTGTTATTGCATCATCCATTTGTAGCCCTCCTTGGAAGTGTAAATCTGTGCTGTATTGTAGCTGATGGAATCTGCCATAGGCACTAGATGTGGAGGAGCACCAATAATAGATAGAATGATATCCAATTCCTCCATGACTTCTTCACTTGGATGCTGAATAAATTGTATGTCCCGCTGTCCATTGTGCACCAAGCCAGCTATTTTAGCATCTTTCTTCACAGCTGCTTTGAAGGCTTTTTGGTGTGTTTTGGAGAAGGCCACTTGTGATTTCCATGGATATATCAAGAATTTTGTTGCTTTTCCATCTCCAATATGCACCTCCATGTTCCAGTGCACTATTCCTTTCTCATTGTCAATTCCTTTCCAGAATCCAGTACCATAAGAATCTTTTCACTCTTTGGGAATTAGATCATCTTTCTCCGATACAGTTTTATGATGTATGATTTTTCTCCATAGAGCTTCTTTCTCCTGGGAATACCTCCAACTCCATTTACTAAGAAGTACTTTATTTGTTGCTTTGAGATTTCTAATGCCTAATCCTCCCAACTTCTTTGGTTTGCAAGCTCTTTCCCATGGTATCCAATTTATTTTTTTCTTATCGTGAGAAGACCCCCACAAAAAACCTCTCATATGCTTGGACATTTTCTTTTCAACGGAAGCTGGCATTTGAATTAGTGACATGAAGTATATGGGTAGACTGGCAAGTGTACTGTTAATCAGTTCTATTCTTGCTGCTTTTGATAGAAATCTTCTTCTCCATAATGCAAGTTTGGATTTGAATTTCTCTAACACTCCTTCCCAGATGCTTTTTTGCTTTCTTGATGCTCCTAATGCCATTCCCAGATACTTGAGGGGGAGAGTTTCTATTTTGCAGTTTAGAATTTTTGCTAGATCATTGATTTTATTGTCTGCACCCAGGCTGATTATTGTGTTTTTCTCTAGATTCACTTTCAGCCCTGTCATTGCTTCATATATTTGCAGCACCATGAGCAAATTTTCCACTTCCTCCTCCTTTGCATCTAGAAAGATGAGGGTATCATCTGCAAATTGTAGATGTGTGAGCTTTAAATTATTTGTAGCTTTGAAACCATGTTGCATGTTCAAATCTTCTGCTCTTCTTAGTAATCTGGTAATAGTTTCAGCTACCAAAATGAACAGAAAAGGGGACAAAGAGTCTCCTTGTCTGAGGCCTTTTTGTAGCTTGAATTTGTTTGCGGAACTGCCATTAACCAAAATAGATGATTGTGCAGAGGATAAGCACCATTGTATCCAACCTCTCCACTTGTCTCCAAAGCAAGCTTCTTTCAGGAGATAATCTAGACAGAACTAATTGATGTTATCAAAAGCTTTTTCAATATCCAATTTGCACAATATTCCTGGAATTTTTGCTTTTAGCTTAGAGTCAATAAGCTCTCCTGCAATGAGTATGCCGTCTTGGATTTGCTTGCCTTGAATAAAAGCTCCTTGATGCTCACTAATTAGCTTAGGCATTACCACTTTAAGTCTTGCAACTAATAGTTTAGATGCTATTTTGTAAACACTGCCTACTAGACTAATTGGTCTGAAATGTTTGTGGTAGACTAGCTTCTTCTTTTTTAGCTATGAGACTAATGAAGGCTAAATTCATTCTCCAATCCATTTTACCTGAGTTGAAGAATTCCTTAATAACCTCCATCAAATCCTCTTTGATGATCTCCCAAGCCACTTTAAAGAACTCCATTGGGTATCCATATGGTCCTGGAGCTTTATTCTTGCCGCATTTTTTTATTATCCCCCAAACTTTATCTTCACTAAACTCCCGTTCCATCCAACGCTGCTCTTCAAGAGAAATTTTTGGGCAATTTGGATCATCCAGCTGAGGTCTCCAGACATGCTCTTCTTTGAACAAGTTGGAAAAGTAGTTATTGAAATTGCTTTTTATATCTTCTTGGTTAAAGTTGTCTTCTCCATCAATCACCAGTTTGTGAATTGTGCTTCTCTTTTTCCTCCCATTAGCCATTTGGTGTAGATACTTTGTGTTTTTCCCACCATTCTTTAAGGAGAAAGCTTTAACTCGAGATTGCCATTTCCTGAATTCATCTAATCTAATTTGTTTCAGTTGTATTTTCCACTGAGCTCTTTCTGCGAATTCTGCTATCTCTAATCTTCCATCTTCCTCCTTCAGAGAGAGATCGTCTATTTTGACAATTAACATCCTCTTTGAATCACTTTGGTTCCCATATTGTTCTCTAGCCCACCTCTTGATAAAAAAAATCAAATTTTGTAGCTTCTTAGCAAAGATAAAGCTTGGAGACCCACTGAAAACCATAACATTCCACCAAATTTGCAGATTTTGTAGAAAAGTCTTGTTATGCAGCCAAAAGATTTCTAGTCTGAAAGGAGGATTGAGAAGGACACATTACCAGTTGTGAGAAGCACGGGTGAATGGTCTGACACATTTCTGGAGAGTATGACTTGAGCTGCATTAGCATATTTTTCTGCGAATTACGGGGAGATAATAATTCTATCCAATCTGCATAAAATGGGATCAGCTTTCATGTTGGACCATGTGTAAAGTCCACCCCCTGCAGGCAAGTCTATCAAATCATGACTTGACATGAACTCATTAAAGAGTCTTGTTCCAATCCTGGATCCACCTTGTCTGTTTCTTTCCCATGATATTCTGACTGCGTTGAAATCACCTGCAATAATCCAGGCCTCAGTGCACCAGGTTGTTAGACTATCTAGTTCTTCCCAAAACTCAATTCTTTCTTCTTTATCACAAGGTGAATACACATTTGTTAATGTCCACACAAAATTGTCATTTATGTTTTTTAATTTGTGACAAATAGTATTTGCTGAGAAGACTTCATCCATACAAACCACTTTTTCAGTGTCCCAAATTGTCAACATCCCTCTACCCAGACCTTCTGAGGCTATCATTGACCAGTTGTTTATGTTATTTCCCCAAATATGATTCACCAGCCAGTTTGTTATTTTCATCATTTTAGGTTCTTGAATGCATACAGCTACTGGATGACGTTGTTTTATCATAGCCTTTAGATTATCCATTTTATCCACTCCATTTAGGCCTCTAGCATTCCATGTAATGATATGCAAATCTTTTTTAATATCCATCAACACTTCTCTGATCTTTTTCTTTCTCCTTGTTGGATGTATTCACCAAATTCACCAGATGCCTTTCATGTCTATCAATGATTTGTGAAAAAATATTATGAACAGACTTTTTTTTCCCCATGTTGTTTAGACCAAAATTGCTGCTTACATCCATGAGCAATTCCACTGTGTTGAAGATAGTATCCACATTTGCATCATTTGAGAGTTTGCTCAAGTCTATTATCACTTTACCATTCTGGACTTGAAGATGATGTTTACCTGGTAACTGATTTACGGAATGCTGAATGATTCTTTGACTCTCCAGGGAGAAAGTGCTGATTTCCTCCAATCCTTTTGAAGCTTCTGCATTTAAGACTGATGTTTCCACTGATTCCGGCACGATTTCCGGTTCTTTGTCGGGATATGAACAGTGTTGTCGTTGATTGCTGGTACCGTTTCAGGTATCATCTCCGGGGATGAGTCTGTAATGAGTTTGGCATCGGGATGTTTTTCCCAAAATTTTGCTAAGAGCGCCGGTAATTTGGATACTGGATTTGAATTTGAATTACCTGGTGTGGTGCCCTGAACCTGCTTCCTGGTGTTTTTAGTGAAAAACATTTTCTTCCCTTCTGAATTAATATCAGAATTTTGAGTCGTTGCGTCTGACTGTTGTGTCAGTTTTTCTAACTCAGAAGAATTTGAAATTTGAATTTTGAGCCTTATCCAGTTCAGCAAGAAGCCATCTGTATTCGTTCACCGACGGCGAGAATTTCTGGCTAAATCCGTTCTCCCATCTGATGTTCAATAGATAGAAGATACCGTTAATTTCAACATCCAGCACCACCGGAATCTTCTTTAGATCTCCGGTAATCTCTAATCTGCAAATATCTGGATTGCCTAGACAAGTTTCTCTATCAATCGAAGCAAGCTCCCCAATTTTATCAGCAATGAGTTTGAAGTTCTTATGTGACCATAGGTGAAGTGGTAACCCTGTAATCCTCATCCACCATTTACATCTATCCAGTTCTCTTCTGGGTAAGAGTTCGTTCTTCACAGATCTTTGCCTGACTTAAATTTTTGTTCCATTGACGGACCATTTGATCGGTTGCCATGTTTGCATCCACTCCATATCTGAGTCAGGATGAAAAACTGCTTCTCTTTCATCCGATTTACTTAGCTTGATGAACCGACTCCATTTCAGTTTCTGAGCAACTTCCTTTGCTACTCTATTCCAATTTAAAGAGCCTTCCTTTTTTACTAGTATTGTTCTAGACATCCTAGCTTTTAAATCTGAGGTTTTGGGTTTAATTCTTTCTCCAATTTGATTTTCCAGTACCTCTCCAAAACTCCACCAACCACCATCATTATTTCCCCTTGGTACACAGTTTAATATACTCTCCTCTGTCATTCTTCCTGATTTCAATCATGAGTGAATAATTTCCCTCTCCCCTTGTCCACCGTGACTCATTTTCTTTAATCTTCTTTTCAATGATCCGTTCCAACGTGTCTCGGATCCAAACACCAATATCCATTGAGGTTAAGATCCAATATCTTTTTCCTTCTTTCCCCTTCTCCTCTAATCTTAATCCCTGCTTCTTCCCCATCTTAATTTTGGATACTTCAAAGGTTTTCCAATCCACCTGAAAAAAATTCATTCAGTCAGACATGAGTTAACTCAGAAGGGGCCGATCCACGGACTTTGCCGGCCTTTAACTGTTACGTAACCAAACTCAACCCGTCACATCTCCTATTCACCACATGGAGTTCTGTTGGGCGTTGAGAAACTGGTGTATTTTTGCTTGTCGCGCGCCTCTGTTGTTGTTGCTGCTGCTTTTGAATATGATAAAGACGATGAAGATGATGAAGCTGCTGCTTTTGAATATGATAAAAACGATGAAGATGATGAAGACGACGAAGATTTTGTGTTTTCTTCTTCTCTGATGCTGTTGAAGATGATCGAAATGATGAAGATGATGAAGACGACAATTTTTTTATCAGGTTTTTGTTTTCCGATCTGTTTTTTGTTCTTCGATCTGATTTTGTAAGGTTTTTGTTGTGTGTTCATTTAAAGAATGAACTCTATTTTTAGATCTTTTTATTAGGTGTTCATTGTTTCAAATGAACTCTGTTTTTGTTCATAATAATGGATGTTTTGTTGTGTGTTCATTTAAAAGAATGAACTCTGTTTTTTGTCATAATAATGAAGTTTTTGTTGTGTGTTCATTTTTAAGAATGAACTACTATTTTTCATATTTTGTTGTGTGTTCATTCGAAAGAATGAACTCTGTTTTTTTGTTCATGATAATGGATGTTTTGTTGTGTGTTCATTTGAAAGAGAACTCTGTTTTTTGTCATAATAATGAAGTTTTTGCTGTGTGTTCATTTGAAAGAATAAACTCTGTTTTTTGTCATAATAATGAAGTTTTTGTTGTATGTTCATTTTTAAGAATGAACTACTATTTTTTTCATATTTTGTTGTGTGTTCATTCGAAAAATGAACTCTGTTTTTTTGTTCATGATAATGGATGTTTTGTTGTGTGTTCATTTGAAAGAGAACTCTATTTTTTGTCATAATAATGAAGTTTTTGTTGTGTGTTCATTTGAAAGAATGAACTCTGTTATTTTGTCATAATAATGAAGTTTTTATTAGGTGTTCATCTGAAATAATGAACTCTGCTTTTGTTCATAATAATGGAAGTTTCTGTTGTGTGTTCATTTTTAAGAATGAACTCTGTTTTTTGAATTTGTTTTCGTTTTTGTTTTGTGTTCATTTGAGAGAATGAACTCCTTTTTATTTCAGGATAACAACTTTTATTATGCGTTTCACTTTTTAGAATGAACTCCTTTTTTGTTTTGACTATGCAGCAATTATGTATTGTAAAATTAAGATTTTCATTAAATGTAATGAAGTTAAGATTCCATATTTATTATGCACTTTTTAAAGTTGTTTCATCAAACAAAATGAACTCAGATCTACATAATCATGACCAACGCCTAATAGTTCATCAAATAAAATGAACCCATGTACAAAAATAAGTAGGAAGTTCAGAGTTCATCAGAGAGCATGAACTGAAATAGTTACGAGAATAAAAAAGTACGTAAATTACCGTACGGAAGGATATTTTAGTCCATTTTATATTTTTAAATAATTATGGACCAAACACGAAACGCCTTTTCCGAAAAAACCAAACAGACTTGGGACCACTCAAATAATGACAAAACGATTATTTCCCCTATAATATTTAGCCCACTGTAAGTCCCTACATTATGATAAGTTCTTTTTAGGCCCCTAGAAGAAAAAAAATCCGCTCCACCACTTTGGTATATAGTAGTTCTCTAATTATCTCTAGGATGGAGTGAGGGCAATGAATCCGAGGTTATGGTTATATGTATTTGAGAATACGTCAAGGAAAAATGAATAAACTGAAATCATGTAAAGTTACACTCCAAAATAACAATATCCTCCATCATCTCAACTTTCAACTGTCTCTTTTTACTTAATAAATCTCAATGTTTCTCTATCATTTTGTGCTGAGTATAATACTAGAATTCCGAAAAAAGTATATATATATATATATATATATATATACTGATATACATAAGCCTCTCGATTTTTCGAATGAAACTGATGCTACACACTAAAATTACATGTCAAACAAATAATGTCTTTGTGATTGTGCTTCATGTAAGTTTCCTCCTCATACCAAACTTTTCGTTATCAGTTAGTATACGGACACCTCGTTTCATGTATCTCATTAAATGCTCTTTAAAGCAACAGAGTTGAGAGCTTTGAAGCCAGACATCAGTATCGTTATGTGACCAAGTGTCAAACCATGTTTGGGTAATAATAAATTGTAAAGAGTTTTAATTTAGATCGGCATTCACGAAACTTAGCCCAAGATATGCATATTTTGGAGCAAAACTGCATCGTATCCAAGCCCTAACCCCAAATTGCTTAGGAAACACGGGAAAAACATTCCTCGGCCGCTTCTCTAGCATTTTTTATGATCTAGTATATTCACAACCATCCATTAGATATATGGATGAGCAAGAAATATTTGCAGGTAACACTTTGAGTAATGAGAATGTTGGTAAACATAAAACATTTAATTAGTTAAAGAAATGAAAACATCAACGAAATCAATGACTAAGCAAATTAGGCTAGCAGTGAATTTTGGCCTAGCTGGTTGAGTCTGTCTAAGGATGACAAGTCTTTAGACATAGACAAGTTTGAGTAATAATTCACTAGGCCAAACACAGCTGGATTGATGACCTCTTGACACAGTAGACAGGCTGCGGGAAAGCCAATAAGCCTAAGAAGGTGTTTAAATTCTGCTTCTGAACTTCTCTTGTATGCTTAATTGATTAAAACATGTATGTCATAGAGGATATCCCAGTACTGAAAATTTCAACTGAATAACAGATTGACGAAATGTGATACCCTTATCTTTTCAATGAAGGAATGGACTGCGAGCATTCATAAACGATAAGTACGTAAATATTGATTCTTGTCCATCCTCTATAATAACAGTATCCTCCGTCATCCCAACTTTCAACTCTCTTTTTATTTAGATATCGGTAATCTTTTATCATTTTGTACATACTAAAATGCTAGAACTCAAACAAATGTATATATAAGCCTCTAGATCTTGGGCATAAACAATAAAACTAATATCGTTAAACCAATTTCATGATGCTACACACCAAAATTACATGTCCAAATATAGTATTTACGATTATTTTGGAACCATTTTTTGGGACCATGGTTTTTTTGAGGGGACCATTGTTTTATAAGGCCGGCTACCCTATAATTATAAGGGATGTCCTAAAGTAGTGACATTACCAATTTTCCCTTAACCCTAATTAAAATTACAACTAACTAATAATACCAAAGTTTAGCCTAATCCTAATCTATTAACAAAAAGAAATATCAGACCCTCCCTTTCAACATCATCTTCATTGATTAATCGTCAATTTTCTTTTCAACCATTTTTTGGGACAAATTCTGATGGTAAAAGTATTTTTGTTTAATGTTTTGTTGGTTTAGAAAAGACCTCGTAATTACTCTTGGTTTTGGTTTAGTTGGTTTGATTTTGATTCGTTTAATTGAATAGAAATCATCAAAATAGGGTTCAAATGGAAGTTAAAGTGCCTTGTACGGTTTGGACGAGTTTCAAAAAAACCTTAGTTTCTTAATCGAACTTCCTGAAAGGAAGAACACGAAAAACAGTTCGGTTCCTTAGGATTTAAAATTAGGTTACCGAACTGCCAGTTCGGTTGGTTCGCAAAGAAGGCTAAAACTATTTTCTAACCGAACTTCACCAATATTACAAAAAAAATAATCAATGTAACCGAACTGTGCTATTTTTCCCACTATGTTGATTTTGGTTTAACCGAACTTTGCCCACTATGTTCGGTTGGTTCGCAAAGAAGGCTAAAATAATTTTCTAACCGAACTTTACCAATATTATTAAAAAAAAAATCCAATGTAACCGAACTGTGCTATTTTGCCCACTATGTTGAGTTTTGATTTAACCGAACTTTGCTCACTATGTTCGGTTGGTTCGCAAAGAAGGCTAAAACTATTTTCTAACCAAACTTTACCAATATTACAAAAAAAAAATAAAAAAATCCAATGTAACCGAACAGTGTTATTTTGCCCACTATGTTGAGTTTCAATTTAACCGAACTTGTCCCACTATGTTCGGTTTGTTCGCAAAAAACCTTGACAAACCGAACTCTTCACTAATTGCATACATGTGGAGTTCGGTTAGATATTGGTTGGTATGAAGTTTGCGAAACAACCGAACTTTGTACACTTGGTAAAATCTTAATCAACGCGAAGTTCGGTTAGATATTGGTTGCGAACTAACCGAACTTTTAAACCCAAAAGTTCGGCAACATTGCGGGCAAACCGAACATTACCCTGTAAATTCTATAAACAAAGTTCGGTAACATGTCTGTTAACCGAACGACTAAAAACCTCCATTAAGAGCGAGTTCGGTAACCTGCGTGTTTGGAAAAAGTAACCAGACTACACTTTCAGATGTGTTCGGTTACCTGTTATTCACATAAGGTAACCGAACAAGCCCAAATCTACTTAAAAAATTTACATTTTTTTGAAATTTTGGATCAATTCAACCATCTAAGAAATAACTCATATCCGGATCATTGTGAAGATTAACGAATACTCTAGGAGAGGAAGGAGAGGAAGATTCAGATGAGCTATCATCACTTGAATACTCAAGCTTAGTAAACTCAAAAACCCATCTGATTTTTTAATCTCACTAATTATCTTTAACTTAATTATTTCACTAATCATTATACTAACTATTATTAACACTAACTAATCATTACCCAAAATTAATCAGGAGGGTAATTTAGGAATTAATATAAATGTCTAGATAAGGGATGACCTAGATTTACTTCTAATGTCTTACCCAAAATAAAACAATGGTCCCCAAAAAGGCTGGTCCCCAAAAAAATGGTTCTTATTTTAGAGCAAGAAGGTTATGAATGAGCGAGGCCCACTTTGACAAGAAACAAGCCCAGAGATCGTTCAAGACTAGTGATGTGCGTGTTCGGTGTTCCCCAAGACTAGTGATCGTTTCAAGACTAGAGATCGTTTCAAGACTATGTTGTAAAAGGCGCCCAAGGCCCCAAAGTAACAGCACTTTTGTAAATTGCATAGAATTCACAAAAGTTGTTCAATTACTTATGTAGGAACAAAACAGCATTGTGCACTTATATCTAGCGAAGCAGAACAAGAAACAAGCAAAGCAGAGATTGTCATCGGCCATGAGGGATGTCAATGGGACTCCAAACAGGTTTCCGTATCCCACTGCTTTTGTTCTTCCTGTGACTAATACATAGCTTTGTACATTTTGTCATACTTTTTGGTTGTCGGTTTTAATCTATCTGCAAATTTGTAATGTACAGATTAACAAGCCCCTCCATTCTCTTGCATTCCTAGAAACAGGCAGTGGAGCGGACTCTGTTGCTTCATGTTGCAGTGAGCTGAGAGAAATTGCATTATTTCAGGCACTTCTTGTACCAGCTTCACCAACTGCATATGTAATGCAGGAGTTAATGCCTACATATGGAGGGGTAATTGTTGATAGTGCTGCAGCACACACGCAGCTTATCTCAGTGGCACGTGATTTAAAATTGCAGAAATGGAGACACGGATAAATCAGTGGATTTTTTGCCTTGTGTTCCAAAACAAAAATGTCAGATATAATAGGTGCACCAACCCATCTGATAAATCGTGGTCTTTTGGATATACTACAAGTTGTACGCTAGGATTTAGTAGCAAACATGTGATGGCTAATGACCACTGGAATAAAATTTAAGACTCCGAAAGTAAATTTCAAAAATTCAACTAAGATTGAAGAGACTTACTGACAGAGCTCTTGGTCCATAAAACTTGAGCATCAGTGGGAGTAAGGTGTTCATCATCTAGATGCTTCCATGTTCTGATGGACTTAACATCACCCCAACCTCCCTTTTCTGTTTTCTCTAACGTCGCTAATACTACTCTAGCCCTCCTATCCCATCCGGCTTTCCCATAAGCATGATAACCAAAGCCTCCAGCATAACAAAGGTGAATACCGGTTAATTCACCACAGAAATCATTAACGTGATCATGTCCTACGAAGACCGCTTTAACATCCCCAGACTCAACCATGGTCGTGAAGAAGCCTGAGTTTACAGATGCTGAACTAATCCCCTCTTGTTTCACGCCCGTAAAATTCGATGAGTCAAAGCTAGCATATTCAGGTAATGGTATGTGGAAGTAAGCTAACCCTGGTGCAGGCGCCTTTTGAGCCCCAGGTTTGTTTGTGTAGGCTTTCTGCATTAGAAATGAAATGAAGCTAAGATAATAGGAATAAGCAGTAACTCTTCTTAGTTGTTTTAACATAACAGAACAAGTACCTGAAGTTTAAGAGATGTCTGTTGGAACCAAATTTGTTGGGAGGTTTTGATCCAGCCGTATCCTTGGATGGAACGAACCGTGGAGTAATCTCCACTGTCTAGAAAGTAAAGATTAAGAATAGACTTATTCTGCAGAATGGAACCATCAACTCCACCAACTTCCAGATTGTAATTTCCGAAACCATCAACTGTATCCGGGGAGGAAGGATTCAACTGCGATAACGTGTGCTGCATTGTGACAATATGTTTCATCACCCCTTCTCTTGACAAAGTTGATTCTTGATCATGGTTGCCTAAAACAGCAGCCCAAGGTATCCCAGATTCAATTGCAGGAGCAAATGCAGCATTTAGTGATTTCACTGCATCTGTTGCATCGAAGCCAAATATGTTATCTCCTGCACATACCAACCAAATTGTTGAAATCTCCATACATAAAATTCGTTTCGTTTCGGAAACTTTATGAATTTTTACAAACACCATGGGTTCATCAAATTTTCCAGAGTTCTCCAGTGAAAATTTTATAGTTAGACAGAAATACTCAGAAATTAAAGCACTAGAAACAACCAATTCTACACCTAATTGATGAATCAAATGAAATAACTTACCAGTGAAAACGATGAAATCAGGACTCTCCGCCTTGATCATTCGATTCAAGAACTGAGTAGTATTAAGATCAGAACAACCCTTAAACTGATCAGGTAGAACATCCTCACATGGTGTTGATATTCCATCAGCATAATGCATATCAGCTACCTGCAAAATCTTAAATTTCCCATTTTTATCAAATCTAAGTGATGGTGGTGGTGGAATAATCGATTTTGAGCTGATACTCTGAAGTTGAATCAAACATAAACACAAACTGAATAGCAGATGGTGTGTAAGTAAAGGTACCACCATTTTTTTGCTGCCACAATTGGAAACTTGGGTTTTCTCTCAAACAAGATTTTTAAGGTTTTATTTTATTTTATTTTGAAATTTTTTTAAGGTTTAATTTCTAACTTAAGTTCGGATAAAGCAATGGATATTCCCAACAGGATTCAACCCAAAACATCATTATATGTCACCTATCAATAACAGTGCAGTTAAGGACAACACATGTACTGACAAATGAAATGTTAAACACCCTTTATTTTTACTCTTCATTTACACCTCTAATAAACTAGGTTTAATTTTTCCTAAATCCCATCCAACTACAGCGATTATAAAAAGTTTTCCTAAATCTCATAAACCTATACCAACTGTGCAAAGTAAATTTTGAATAACTCTTTTTAGGTAGGGAAATAAAACACACCATATCCCTATCATACTCTTCATCGACCATCTTCTTCTTCCTCTCTCTCCTATCTCAACATAATTTTAATTACTGCAACCTTGTAACTCAGTGCTTTGTATTGGTATGATTAAAACTAGGTGTAAAAGAAATATAACTGATTATCTTTGAATGTTTAATAAAACATTAGGTTCCCAAAATTCAACAAATTTATATTAATGAATTCCTTTTATCTTTAGCTATGCACACTATTATAATATATAGTGAAATATAAGTGACTTTTGTGATTCGATCCCCAAACCTGATTAAGATGGTGATTTGTGTATTAATTTCCAAACCTAGTTAATTAGGCGATCGTGGTGATGATAGTGTAGGTTAAGTATGGAAATTAGGAAATATACGAGTGAGTATTGTTTACCCAATTTAAAAAAAAAAAATTGATACCCAATTTAAAAAAGAATTATACAAAATTTAATTTCAACTAGTTCAACAAAACCAACAAATATAACCCATAAGACGGTCGTAGAGTCCATTATAAAAGCATTCCCGTGAACACCATCTACATGATAGGTATAACAGTATCCTCCATCATCTCAACTTTCAACCGTCTTATTCTATTTAGATTTCGATGATTTTGTATCATTTTGCACAAAGTAAAATGCCAAAATTCATGCAAATATATATATGCTTCTAGGGTTTTTTTGTTTTTTTTATTGACACGAAATAGACAAGTATACAAATAAAATAAAATAAAAATAAAAATTAATAATCATTATGCTACACACCAAAATTACATGTCAAGATGAATAAGGACTTTATGATTGTGTTTCATGTAAGTTTCCTTCTAAAACTAAACTTCTTTGCTTCCAGATAAAAATTTTAATACGAAAATAATGCTCTAGACTGAGCCTTAGCTGATACTACTCACCACAATTCACATGTTAAATGGATTATGATGACTTTCTGTTTGGTCATACAAACTAGAGAATTTGTATATTAGGATTTGGGTCGTATATTTTTGGTCATATTAGAATTTGGGTCGTAGAATATGTTGTCGAAGCATTTTAGTCGTAGACTTTTTTTGACAGCGTGATATCTTACTAAAATACTGTAATTTTCTATATCATCCTTTAACTATTTTCTAAGGGTATTTCAGTAAAAAATCATACGGTCAAACTGAGTCTACGTCCCAATTTCATCAACCGCCTAATATGACCAAAAACATACGACCCTTTTAGAAAAATTCTCTACAAATTAGTCGATTTCCAAATACATTCAACTTGTTTCATGTATCTCTTGTTAAATATTGATTTCTTCGAAGCAAGTAGGTTATGATACTTTGAAGCCAGAGATCAAGGATGTTGTGTGACCTGAAGTTAGAGGTGTAAATTGGTTTGTGCTAGCACAATCTCAGCCCAACACATCTTGATAAATTTTGAGCGCGGCCCATCCCAACACATGACTTGGACCAGCATGGCACAACACGTTAGCTTCATTTGAGGTGTTGGGCTAAACTCATCAGCGAAGTGGCACATCACATCACACGGCACAAGCAGATGGCATAGCACAACACCGCATGCTAACAAACTATGCAATAACATGCATAAAACACTACACAATATGGTACAATACATCACATTTCACATATATTTCACAAAAGAGTCTTTGTTTGAGGCGATTTTTAAATTTTTTTAATTGTTATATATGTTGACTTATTTCTTTAATAATACACATAATATCTAGATATATGGAAAATATTTTCTTTGAAAAACATAATATAAATGGGTCCGACAAATCACGGTAAAACACGTTTATTTTTCTGGCACAACACAACACGTCTTTTAGCACTGTACAACATGACATGCCTTAAGTTTGAACTAACAATGATGTAACTTCATTAACCGGAAGAGAGTGAAAAGTCAAGGGTTAGTGTGGCGATTTTTTGGCGACATTGAGTCGAGTCATGTTTTGTTTTCTCAATTAGATTTGGGGATTTTCTTCTCAATTTTTCATCTGTATGCTTGGATTGAGCTTAATGATTGGTGTTGGTTAGTATGTGGTTTGGATTTCTATCTAATGGGAGGATTTGGGATAGAATGATTTAGGAAAGAATCTTAAGTGTTCTGCTTTGTTATCAGTTGAGAAGGTTGTGAATATTTAAGATCCACTAGTGTATCAATATCCATCTATGGTAGAGGGTGCGAAGATGATGGTGTTTTCTGTAGAGGAAATTCAAACGAATGAGCGTTAATGTGGAGATCTAGTTATCGGTTATTTTGTTGGTAAACGGCTATCCTTTCAACTGGCGCGGAATACAATTAAAAGGGTTTGGAAAGTGATAAATGATTTCAAGATGATTCCATCTTTGTATTTGAGTTTGATTCTGATGAGGATAGGATTATACTGCCCTAGAACATGGACGTTGTTTCATTGCAGCTCAGTTGTTTGTTGTTCGACCATGGACATTGTTGATTGAGCAAGAGTTGTCTGAACTTAAAATAATTCCTATTTGGGTGAACTTAAGGAAACTTACAAATTTCATTGGAGTACCTTTGATGTTGGATTTACAAACAACATCAAAGTCCAGGATGGCTTATGCAAGAGTTTTTGTGGAGGTTGTTGTAGACTCTGATTTTCCATCTCACATAGATGTTCTAATAGGAAAGGTGAGAATTCAAGTGTCTGTGGAGTATAGGTGAAAACTGCAATATTTTTGGAAATACCTAAGTAAGTGTCCTGCAGCAGCTGCTGCTTCTGCAGCTAAATTGGTGTTGGAGGCTACTGCTCAGAAGGATAAATCTACTATTGAGTCAAGTGGTGGGCAAGTGAAGACTCTTAAAATAAGTAGAGGTATGAATGGTAGCAAGACTAATGAGGCTAGTAGAGTTGGAATAAATGGTGCTTCTAGTAGTAATCCAGCCATTGGTTTGGATGCTTCAGTTCCTATGCAGAATAAGTTTCATCATCTTGAGGGAGAGGATACTGAAATGAACATGGGAATCCCAGTGACATCTGCTTCAAAGGAGAATAATTTTCTTCAAGAAATTGGAGGGAATATGGAGAATCAGATGATTATGGAGGTGGTTATGTTACTTGGTGAAAAGCAATGGGGAAAGGATATCCTTGCAAGGGCTGGCAATGAGGGTGTTGGTTTTGTTTTGACTCAAGTGGAAAAGCTTGATGATGGGAAGAAAGGAGATACGGTGGAGGGTGCAAGAGCTCACTTTCTCTCTAAAACTACAGGAGTTGGCAAGGTAAATTTGAGTGTGAATGGAGCAGGTAGACCTGTTAAAGGGAGGAAACCAAACCCCCAAAATATTTAATATGATTAAAATAGGAGTGGTGAGTATTTTTGAAGGTAGGTTTCATGGTCCACCTCTTTACAGATTTTGTAGTTTTGGGGTGAATAAGCCTGACTTTATGAGTATTGTGAGACAATCTTGGATGGAACCAATGAAAGGTAACCCTATAATGGTGTTAGTGAATTAACTTAAGAGGCTGAAGAAGGTGCTAATTAAGTGGGAAAATGAAGGATTTAAGAGGTTTTCAGTGCAAGTGTTAACTGCAAAGTCATCCATGGATGAGGTGCAAAGATAATTGCAAGCTCAGCCTTTGAGAAATGATTTAGCAGTCAAGGAAAATGATGTTGTCAATACTTATGCTAGATTAACTAAGTATGAAGAGTCTATTAATAAGGAGAAGTCTATGGTTTAGCCGATGGAGGCTGGTGATTTAAACACCAGATTCTTTTATAGTTCTTTGAAGGAGAGTTCATCGATAAATAATATTTTTCTTTTGACTTCGAGGATAATGTGAAATTGGAGGGGGATAAAGAGATAGGGGAAGAATGTGTGGATTATTTAGTAGTCTGTTTGGTGTTGGTTCTGATCATGAGGATGTGCAAGAGGTTATTAATAAGTTGCATTTTGATAGAATGATTACCCCTTCTGATGCTGAAAAGCTGGTGCTACCAAATTTGGATTTCCAGAGTTGTTGGTGGTGGACACTACATGAGGGACCCGTGTGGGAAAAAAGACTACACGGGGGACTGTCTTCCGTATAACAAAAGGTAATTGTCCTACACAGGGGACTATCTCCTGTGTAGCAAATAAATTTTCCTTGGACGGGAAACAATCCAAAGTGTAGGGAATTTTAGGTTACCTTATTTGAAACTACCCGTAGCCTTTGCTCTAAGGGACATATGATTGAATTCTCATTGTATTCAATTACATTTTCAACGTAATCAATTATATCCAATTTTAATAAGTTTTGTTAATAGATTATTTTTCAATCCACATACTGTCATATTATTTAGGGAAATAAAAGTTGTTTTGCAATTCGATCTTCAAACTTGAAGGAAATGGTGACGTGATAATTATTTTCCAGTCTAATCTCCGATAATAGAAAATGAGAAAGTGAGTTAGATTTATCCAATTTAAAAAGAGTCATAAAAAATTATTTGGTTTGTGTGGTTGAGATCGGAATTAGGGGGAATCCATGGACAATCTCGTACGTACACTATCTATAAAAAAAATTAACCAATTTTTTTTAAGAGTCCAAATGAAAATTAATTTGGACCCAGTATTTTGATGATACGTTCCCTCTTATAAGAGCATAATAAGATTAGGTTCAATCTTGATGGTGTACATATAAGATTGTCAATAAATACTCCCTCATTAGGGAAAATGGGTAATGAGAACGAGTATAGGAATCAGGTAAAATCTGTTAAATAATTATTAAAGGAGGTGGTAGTGTTAACACATAGTGTGAACACATAAAGGAATTTTCAGGTTCCTTTTCTTTTCTTCTTTCTTCTCTTTGCTTTTCCTCCTGACTCCCTGCCATGCGTGCTATCTATTCTTTTATCCCTGCCATATTTTCTTATCCCTGCCATGCGTGTTATCAAGGATAATTTACTGCCAACACGTTAAGGGATGTTTTTATCCTTTCTAATCTATATATACCCACCATATTGATGAGAATAATATATGAAAATAATTCACTTCGATTTCGAAATTTAACTGTGAGTGAAACTTAAATTTGAGTTGGTATCAGAGCTTCCATGGTGAAGCTGAGTATTTCTATATAGAGTGAGTGCTTCTTATCGATCATTATTCTGCTGCTATCTTAAGGTTCATTTAATAAATTTTCTTGATAAGATTATTTTATCTTCAGTCTCTTATTTTATATCACTAATTTATTGTGATATTTATTGTTCTATAATTGAAGTTATTGTCCTTGATCTACTAAGGACGTGAGTAAAATTAATTACTACTCTTAGAAGTCAAAACTGTCTTGATTTCTTTATCGTAATTATTTTTCTATTCGACGTTTATTTCATTATGGCTACTGGTGATGAATCTGGAGCTGTTATTACTTATATGATGAATTCGGTATCTTCTCAGGAGCCGACTTCGATTCCTTATGGTGTAAAATTGAATGACAACAATTTTACCCTTTGGTCTCAAATTGTATCTATGTTTGTCTCAAGTAGAGGAAAAAATGGATATTTAACTGGTTCTACCAAAAAAACCACTGAAGGTGATCCGACATATAATGAATGGTATATGAAAGATTCTCTTGTAAAAGGTTGGCTTGTTGGTGCTATGGAGCCAGAATTAATGAATGTATTCATTTGTTTACCTACTGCAAAAGATGTTTGGGACGCAGTGAAACATCGATATTATGAAGGGGCTGATAAATCAATTCTTTACGATTTATCTCGAAAGGCTATTGATAGACGCATTTATGTGTCTATTTTCATCTCTATTGTGTATATTGTTAGTACTGTACTAATTTTGGTATTTTATCCCTTTGTAGGTGTTTATGGAGAAATAGGCTTTTGCGGCGAAATTAGCTAGAAAAGTTGTTAAAGACACCTGGAAGGACATTTGTTATTCGGACTCTCATTTTGGATAAGGGGTAACCCATTTCCAAGCAGCTACTAAACACAGACCGGTACTGGATAGGGGGAGGTCACTTTCTTCTCAAAATTCAAATTCTGTTTTTGGCGGGAAAATACAAACACATTCTGGCAGTTTTGGTGGTAGTGATTTGGAGGAGTTTGAGGTCGATTAAACCTCTGATTTTCATAGGGTAAACTCCTTATGGGTCTAGGAATCTAAAATGGGTGTTGAAATCGATTAAATTGGGCTCAATCGACAGGTTTTGATCTCAACAGCAAAATATGGAAAGTCACGTGTGTGACCGATTTTAGGAAATTTTAGAGAGATTAAAGGCAAGATTTTCTTCCCAAAGCTTAATATATATCTAAG
Organism: Papaver atlanticum; assembly: GCA_023531105.1. Lineage (NCBI taxonomy): Eukaryota > Viridiplantae > Streptophyta > Magnoliopsida > Ranunculales > Papaveraceae > Papaver > Papaver atlanticum. The sequence continues at coordinate 1,410,243 of JAJJMB010017052.1, forward strand.
GAAGAATTTAGAATCAAAAGGAAAGCCCAGATATGCGTGGAAATTCTAAAACAAGAAATTGCCGCAACTTTTCCACGAAGAGAAAGAAAGAGATTTCGGATGATTTTGGAGAGATTTAATCGCCCTTTTTGATATAAATAGATTGGTTGGGTCATATAGAAGGGGTGTCGAGAGTTTGGGGGGATGAGAAGGGCTGAGGAGTGAAAAATCAAGACGAACAGAAAGCTATCTGCTGCTGTTTTCTACTGGTGCGGAGCTGAAGAACACGAAGAACATAAGACGCACATGGAACAGTCGCGAAGAACACGAAGAACTTCGACCCACAACGAACCGTCGCAGAAGCAGTCTTATATTCAACTACAGAAATCTGTTATCGTTTTTGACTGTCTTTGCTTAATACTTTCAGCGACCATTACCTTCCTTACAACAAGCTTTCTGTAACTATAGCTCGTCCTTTCTAATAAAAACACCTTATTTGATCAATGAAATCAACTTTTGAGCATATTTCTAATATGAGGAGCTAAACCCCAACACTGGGATGACGTAGGAAGCCCTATTTCACGCATGTGGTAATTCTAATAATTATTTTATGACTATTTGCATTGATATTTAATTGATTTATGATTTTTATTGAATGGGTGTGATATGTTTTGATGATGTATGCTTGGTCAATGTATTTTTGATACATCATGCTTTTGATTTACAGTCATTGCTTTTCAAAAATCTACTTTTGGCAAAGAATAAGAGTCCATATTTTTTAATATTTGAGCTATAATTGATTGGAATTATTATTTGAATAACATGAATGAATTTTGGTGGAATCCTAAGTCCCAGTAACTCACGCACCTTTGTCATATTTTCGTATATATTTTTATTAAATTTAAAAACTCGAATCTTCACAAGTCCGAGTGAACGACAACCTTACTTACCACTTTAAAACCACACCAGCTATGGCAACAAAGCAAGCAGGTCGACCCGTGGCTACTTTTTATTCTGATCTTACGATTTTTTGTCAAGAACTTGATTATCGTAAACCAAATACTTTTACTCAAGTAGATGTAATTAAAATTCGCAAAGCAGAGATTGATGAAGAGCGAGTTTATTTATTTCTTGCTGGTCTTGATGATTCTTATGATTCTGTCAGAGGAGAAATACTTCGTAGTACTCCACTACCTAGACCTGAAATGGTTTTTTCTATTGTGAGGCGTGAAGAACAACGTCGTAGTACCATAATGAATCAAATTGTTTCCCCTCAAATAGCAATGACAGTAAACAAATTTGGGAATTTTTCGCAAAAATCTTCATCACAAAATATTGGTGGAAAATGTACTTATTGTGGAAATGGTAAGCACCCTGTCGAAAATTTCTTTAAGAATAATGGTTATCCTGAGTGGTGGAATACTCGATCAAAAATCGAAAAAGGAAAAGGCAAAGCAGATATTTGTTCTACTGAGATTACAACGTCAACAACAACTACTCCAATAGTTGATGAACTTCCTTCCGTTATAGATCATCTTGTTCCCAAAGAATCAGGTAATATTGGCTAGCTCTAATAGCGTCTAACTCAAACAAGGATCATGGTTGGATTCTTGATTCCGGTGCCACTAATCATATGACATTTGAAGCATCTATTTTGAAAGATGTCTGCCCACCTTATTGTTCAACGGTCTATAACGCCAATGGAGTTCCATATCCGGTTACTGGAGATGGGATAGTTGATTTGAATTCTTCCTTAACTTTAGAACATACTTTGTTGATTCCTTCCCTTTCTAACAATCTTTTATCCGTATCACAAGTGACTGCACAATTAAATTGCATAGTATTAATCTAATCGAATTTATGTTTTCTTCAGGGTCTCGGCAACGGGAAGATAATTGGGGTGGTACTAAGAGAGGGGGGTTGTATTATGTAGAAGATGTGTGTGAAGGGAGGTGTTTATCATCTAAGGGGTCCTCCCATACAAATGAAGATCAGATAAAATTATGGCATCACCGCTTAGGTCACGTTTCTTTTGAATATTTACAGCATTTATTTCCAACTCTATTTTCAGGCTGCAAACCTTCTGATTTTAATTGTGAAACTTGCATCTTAGCAAAAAGTCATCGTACTACTTATCCTGATAGTTTTGACATAAGATTCGTTCCATTTTCTTTGGTTCATTCTGATGTTTGGGGTCCTTGTCGAATTACTAGTAATTCAGGTTTTCGTTGGTTTGTTCTTTTTGTTGATGATTGCACTCGTATGACCTGGCTTTATTTGATGAGAAATAAAAATGATGTTGCTGGTATTTTCAAATATTTTCATATTATGATGCAAACACAATTTTTTACCACTCTAAAGGTCATTCGTTCTGATAATTGAGGAGAATATATCAATGAAACTTTACAAGGTTATTTCCAGGAGCATAGTTTAATTCATGAGACTACTTGTCCTTCTACGCCACAACAAATTGATGTTGCGGAAAGGAAGAACAAGCAATTATTTGAGATTTCTAGAGCTTGTTTAGTTGGAGAAAACATGAGGCTACATTTCTGGGAAGAAGCTATCACTAATGCGGTGTATCTTCTTAATTGTGTACCCACTAGTGTTTTGAAATTTCAAACACCTTTGGATAAATTTTCTTCGTTTGTGGCAATTCCTTCTCAACTTAAGCTTCCTCCACGAGTGTTCGGATGTTTTGTTTATGTCCACATACAAAAACATTTGTGCAACAAGCTTGACCCATATACTCTAAAGTGTGTATTCGTTGGTTATCATCCGTTTCAAATGGGTTACAAATGTTATCATCCTCTTTCTCACAAATTTTATGTTAGCATGGACGTTACCTTCTCTGAGCATGAGAAGTTCTACTCACCATATGATCCTAGCTCTCCTCTTCAAGGAGAGAACAACATTAAAGAGTCGAATTGGATAGATTTGTTTCCAGTTAATAATGAGATACACCATTCCATCATTAATGATGGTTCAAGCAATTCCCCTGCTCCTACTGATTTCGGTCCGACTACTATGCAACCCTAGGAAACAATTCAAGAGGGCGAAACGCTTGTTAAAGAAGACCCCCCTCTTTCTGCAACAACAGTACCTACAACAAGTTATCCTCCTGATGATGTTCCTGAGGTAAACATAGATTTTGTGATTAATACTGACAATTTTTGCGAATTAATTGAGACAAACAGTTATCAGTTGCCACAACGGAATAATCGTGGAGTGCCACCATATCGTTTTTCTCCCGAACCAATAAAGAAGGTGAAATACCCCATTGCGAACTACATGTATACTCATAGATTGTCAGAAGCTGGAAAAGCATTTGTCAACCAGATGGCAGATGTTACCATTCCCAAAAATGTAGAAGAAGCATTACGTGACCCAAAGTGGGCTAATCCGACGAAAAAATAGATGGTCGCACTAGAGGAAAATGGTACATGGGAAATAGTATCATTACCAGAAGGGAAGAAACCAGTTGGCTGCAGGTGGTTATATACTATCAAGCATAATCCAGATGGATCTATTGATAGGTACAAAGCAAGACTTGTGGCTAAAGGGTTTACCCAGACTTATTGTATTGATTATCAAGAGACATTTGCTCCTATCACGAAAATCAATACTATTCGAGTATTGTTGTCTTTAGCAGCAAATTTAGGCTGGCTGCTACGACAATATGATGTAAAAAATGCTTTTTTACATGGTGATTTGCAAGAAGAAGTCTACATGACACTACCTCCAGGTTATAACGCACCGAACATTGCAAACGCGGTTTGTAAGCTAAAAAAGGCCTTATATGGTTTGGAGCAGTCTCCTAGAGCTTGGTTTGGTAGATTTCGTCTATAATGAAGGAATTTGGGTACACGCAGAGTAACGCTGATCATACCTTGTTTCGGAAGAGAGTAGGTGACAAGTTAACTACGCTTATTATCTACGTAGATGATATGGTGGTAACAGGAAATGATCCTGGAGAGATGGATAAACTGAAGAGTTGTTAGTATTTTGAGTTTGATATGAAGGATATGGGTGGACTTAAATACTTCTTGGGTATTGAAGTTAGTCGATCTAAAAAGGGAATTTTCTTGTCTCAGCGAAAATATGTGATAGATTTGTTAAAGGAAACCGGTATGCTTGGTTGCGAGCCAATTGCTTCTCTTATTGAACAAAATTATGGTCTTGAAGAGTGTTATGATCAAGTACCAGCTGACAAAGGACAATACCAGAGGTTAGTTGGGCGTTTGATTTATCTTTCCCATACAAGACCTGATATTGCTTACGATGTAAGTGTTGTAAGCAGATTTATACATAATCCGGGTCAACAACACATGAATGCAGTCATAAGGATACTAAGATATTTGAAGTGTGCACCGGGAAGAGGGTTGTTTTTTTTCAAATCATGGACATCTCGATGTATCGGGTTATACTGACTCGGATTGGGGAGGCAAAGGTGATTTGAGAAGATCGACATCTGGGTATGTTACCTTCGTCGGGGGTAACGTAGTAACTTGGAAATCTAAGAAACAACATGTTGTTTCCTTGTCCAGTGCTGAAGCAGAATACAGGGCAATGGTAAAAGGCATTCGTGAATTTTTATGGTTGAAAAGGCTTATGGGGGAGCTCGGTTTCCCTGCCGAAGGAAAGACTATGAAGATATTTTGTGATAACCAGTTAGCAATCAAAATTGCATTAAATCCTGTACAACATGACCAAACGAAGCACGTGGAAATTGATAGGAACTTCATCTATGAGAAACTCGAAGAAAAAAATTATTGAAGTACTATATGTTCGTACGACACAACAACTGGCGGACATTCTGACCAAGACCGTATCAAATAATATATTTAATGATTCACTTATCAAGTGGGGCATATGTGATATATACACACCAACTTGAGGGAGAGTGTTAAATAATTAGTAAAAGAGGTGGTAGTGTGAACACATAAAAGAATTGTCAGGTTCCTTTTCTTTTCTTCTTTCTTCTGTTTGCTTTTCCTCCGGACTCCCTGCCATGTGTGTTATCTATTTTTTTTATTCCTGCATATTCTCTAATCCCTGTCATGCGTGTTATCAGGGATAATTTACTGCCAACACGTTAAGGGATGTTTCTATCATTTGTAATCTATATATACCCTCCATATTGGTGAGAAAAATATAGGAAAATAATTCACTTCGATACTTCGAAGTTTAACTGTGAGTGAACCTTAAGTTTGAGTAAACCATAATGTTTGGTCACATGAATTCTTATAAAACTGGATTTTGCCACTAATTGGACTGGCTACATTTGGTGAACAAATGTTGTACTGCGTGAGCCTTTATTTCATTATTTCATAGGTATCATCTCATTTTTATTTTTAAATGCCAAATGAGGTCCATATGTTTTTTGTTTTGATAAGAAGACGGGGAATCCCTGACGTTGTATACGATAATTCTGGGTGTTTCGACTAGTAATTCAGAGAGTTAAAAAATGAATTACCGGACCAACACTTAGATAAAACCTTCGGCCATATATAGCGCCGCTAAACTCCTGAGTAACACTATTTTCAAGAGATGGAATTATAGTTAAAGTTTTAATTCGGGTTATTTAATATTTGGTACCCAACAAATGACCAGCACATTGGTTTGGTATCCAACATTTCAAAAATTATGGGATGGTACCTGGACCTGTTATTGACTGTCAAGTCAAACCCTTTACCTGACAGACCGTTACCTGGATGGTTAAAATTATCAATAAATATCAATTTATTTTTAATTATTTTACGCCGTTGACTAAATGTTAGCACGTGAGTTGAAAAACAATTTTTTTACACATTACAGCCGATTCATCCGGTTATAATTTCATTCGATTCAGTCGATTCAACCGGTTATAAATCATCGAAACATATCACCATCGTCACTTTTGATTCATCAAAATTAGTTGCACAATCAACAATAGAATTGTAGTACAATTTTTGTGATTGAGATGGGAACTTTGAATAAAAATTTCCAATTTGCACACAACCATTATGAACAACCTAATTCGTGGTTTTCATTCTGCGATTTGGGTCAAAAAATTCCAACGTAAAATTCATCTTAGTCTTCCCCTAATCTCCTCTGATCTTCTTCCTAAATCCAGATCCCATTCACATGAATTAAAAAAAAGAAAAAAGAAAAAAAACCTAAACATATAAAATTGTAATGATGTAGGAGAGAAAGACAGAGAATCTTAAACTACAATACACGGATCTCCGCTTACATTATAGTAAAACATTGAAGATAGAAGTAAAATCTGCTTCAAAGTTTGCCACTCAATTGGCCTTGAAACTGTCTTGATTTTATCTTCGAATCCCAAATATGATGATACCCAACTTAAACACTAGTAGATCTAGCGAAACCCTAAGATTTAAAAAGATAAATATGACAGAAATCACTCGATTCCACTGCTCATGTTACAAAATCTCCTGTCTAGTTTTCCGAGCGATAATTTAGGATAATATAAGAATAAATGGGTTTTCATGGTTGGACTAGATTAATCGTGTCCGTTAATTTGTGTGACATGTATGGATGAAGACATTATCACTAACTGGACGTTAAGAAAATCTCAGTCATTTATACCATTCGTAAGGATAATAAGGTAACACGTGAAGTTCAGTTACAGAAGTTACAACTTTCTATGGTCAACGTGTTGACCTGACAGTCAATGACGGGTCTAGGTACCGTCCTTTAATTTCTGAAATGTTGGGTACCAAACCAATGAAACGGTCATTTGCTGGGTACCAAACATTAAATAGCCCTTTTAATTCTTCTTACACATAAAATGAAATTGGCTGTGTTTCCTTCGTGCAGCTTAGTTGAGTAATTTTTCCGTAACTTGCTTTCTTCATTCTTAGTAGCTTCAAGAACTTTCAAGTTACTCGCCCTCAGTTTGAACCATCTGAACGATTCCAATCTTTTGCCCACTTGATCGCCTGTGAAGCTAGCTGCTTTCATTTCTATTTCTCGACTCCTTCCTCCGGTGAAGATATACTCCCCACATGACAGTAGCCATTATTTCAGGCCAATTAAATATGCCTCTGGTACTAATGTCCTATCTGATGAACCAACGGTGCCCACCCACTGAAATGAACCTGTTCATTCAAAACAAAATTGATATTCAGTCTAATGCAGCTGAAAACATTAGGAATAAACTGACATTGCATAAAGACATGGGTTAAGAGTTTCTTCATTTTCCCCACATATGGGGCAATCTTTGTTAATTGCCGGAAAAATTCTTGCAGTTCTTTCATGCACACATTTCCATATAAAGGTCTTTATCCTTGGAATTGTGCTCGTTTCCCAAATCTGTCTCCAAAAGACCTTGGATTGGTGCTCTGCTCAATATGATGCCCTCTTGTACAATCTAGTTGTAGAGAGACTTGGTAGTGAACTTCCCACTCTTTTCAAGTTTCCACCCCAAAACAAATCTCTGTATATCCTACTTATTCTATCGGATATTACAACCGGAACTTTAAAACAGTTCATTTGGTACAAATGAGGTCTATATGAAATTACTATTGTTTTTTTCAAGTTTTACTCATAAGAAACTAGTCGTGTGACTAATGTGCACGCGTTCAGTTAATAACCAATTTACATGGGGATCCCAAGGATTAACACGAGCTGCCATATGATACGAGAGAATACTCACCCAAGTGATATTTGCTAAATGACCAATTTTCTCCATTCTCTTCTTCATAATTGCCTTAGTAGACTCTAACGAAATTTTCAATCAGAGTGCTAGATTTATACTGTTCTTTATGCAGGCTGGCCAGTGGGCTGGAAGATCGGACCGGAAAGTGTTGGAAGTTAAACCAAGATATGGTGATTTGGTTAGTGGATCAACAAGTATTGTTGACGCAGTATGAAGAAGAGTTGGGATCAACTACTGCAGTTGACACAGTCAGTTTGGATCAACAAGAGAAGTTGACACAACGTGTCATATTTGGAAGTCTAGTTAACTTGAGAAGCAAGTTGTGCCGGTTGCCGGTTTTAGAGTTTTACTATGTTTAGAGTTTCTTTGTGTTTCTAGAAGTGTGCTTTATTTAGAGTTTGATTTTATTAGGAAAGTGCTTTGAGTAGGGCTGTCAATGGATAAATATCCGCCGGATATTGGCCATACCGATAAGGTTAAGTCTAAGGGTTAGCGGATATCCAATAACATCCGGTGGAACACAAAAATTCCAATTCGATAAGGTTAAGGTTAAGCTATTGGATATCGTATTTTTATCCATTAAAATACGGTTTTGTGGGAATATAAGCAAATGCTGAAAATTTAATAATTTAACAGAGTAAAGAGTTTTTTGTTCAGTGTAACCTGAAAGACAAACCACACAAACACTACTCCCAGTCTCTCAATCACATCACACATGAAGAAAAAAAACTACAAACAGTCTGCAAACTAAAGTACACAACAGCAAAAAAGAAAAAACCATGTCTTCTTGTAACAGACTAATTGACTAAACAACAATGTCAACTTCTTTGGCTGCCTGGTTGCATGTTGCATCATTGCATCAACTTCAGTCGACGACTTCCATATCTGCATTCACAAACAATCAACAGTGCTTAGAAGTAGGTGGACAAATACTTAATCAAAGAAAAGCAAAGTGGGTATTAGAAGACACAAAGAAAATCACAACTGCAGTTAGCAACTTTCTGGGGTATCAATTCATTCCTACAACTGGAAACAACTCGGTTGATTTACTCAAAGAGGCAACAACTTCTGTTTTGTAGAACTAACATAATTTTAAGGAACTATGTTTCTGCAACATTGCCAGCGGGGGTGCCAGTTAATTGGAGATGCTGAATCCTTTTCGCAGAAATTAAACATGTACAGTACATAGCTATCAACAACAAAGATGACACCAGCAAGAGGAATGATAAGTCAAGCAATTCAATGTAATTATATTGTCATCAGTTCCATTGTACAAACACTTCCATCACTTAGTACCCTTACGGAAAAAGGAGTTACTGAGTTACAGCATAACATGAATACCAACAAACTTGTAATGCCAATAAGAAGTCACTCATAGAAACAAGACGCTATAACATCCTTGTTTGATTCATTCACATATAACCAACAGTAGATGGCAGCATCAAAACAATAAAAGAAAAAGAAGAAGCAACTAAACTAAGCAATAGTGAAGAAGCAAGAATTTCAGCTGCACTTTGCAATTTTCATTCATTCACATAAGAAACCCAATCTAAGATAGAAATTGCATACTCTACTGAATGCAGACTCAACAAAAGAACTCTGACTTCTAAATCAATACCAACATCAAGAAGAAGATGTTCAGAGCTGTGACAAGCAGTGAAATCCAGAAGAAGAAAAAACATATCAATGTTGAACTCCCTCTCTCTCTCTGTGTTCTTATACACTAACTTACACTTTACTTCATCAACTAACTCATAGGTGTAACTTTGATAGTGTTCAGAGAAAGAGAGAGTGATGGAGCTAAATGAGCATGGGTTCCTGGAGGAGTTACTAGAGCTAAGAAAGGAGACATGCCAAACTTTTCCTGCTGGAATAAATGACATTCATCAGTTTACACGTGATGGGTCTACTAGTTTCAATGGTTTCAGTTATTTTAGTGAGTACCCAAGTTAAAAAACTGCGAAGACATGGCGAAAAAGGGCATATGCTGAAGATCTGGATCAAAATCAAGACTATTACAAGCAATATGATGTGCATTGTGATTCGATTTCCACCAAGCAATACAAATCCCAGATAAACAATTACCAGTAAGCACTTGAGCAAATCGATTATACTCTGGTGATGACATAATTTGATAATTTCCTGGATCATGACCTAACCAACCACTTTGAATCCATACAAACCCCATCATTCCACCACAACCAAGATGAACCCAGACATTAAAATACCATAAACAGTTAGAAACAGAAAAACCACAATAACAATCATAGAAATTGCAACCCCATGACCCTTTTCTCATATAAACCAGCTTTAGTGAATTCAGAAACCAATTTCCTATAATCTCTAGAAACTTCGGAAACTTGATAATCTTTTAAATACCCCATGAAGAATTGATCAAGATATTTCCATGCTGAACCAGGATGAAATGCTACAAATGCATTAGTAAACCTAATTTTCTCTGGAAAAAATTGATTCTCAGAATCTCAAAATTAAACATAGAAACATTCATGACTTACTTAGGGTTTCGATTAGATTAGAAGAACATCAAAATATGCAATCGATTTGGGGGGGAAAAGAAACGTAACTTTGAAACAATAAATTAGATTCATGACTTACTTCTCTGAGAGTCGCTGATCATCAAACTTCTTGATCAAATAGATGTAGATCACTCAGTTCCTCTCTCTCAATCTTCTCAAACTTCTCGAATCTCTTCTGTGTTGAGTTTTTTAGAATGAAAAAACGCCAGTAAGAGAGACTAGAGAATAGAGATTCAGTAGAGAAGTAGAGAGTATTAGGTTCTCCGACAGTCGATAGATAATACCTAGGGATAGGAAATTACAAGTACACCCCTAGGCTATCGGATGTCGGATATTAACCTAACGGAAGCAGCCTATTCCGATTCCGATAGGGTTAAGAGGTAAAATCCGATAGAATATCCGATTCCGATATCCGATATGTCGGATTAAATCCTATAGGATGTCGGATTTTCGGAAACGGATCTCGGATTTCGGCTATCCGTTGCCAGCCCTAGCTTTGAGTGATCGTCAAGTTTGTGAGACTATAAGTAGGCTATTGAGCCATAAGAATTGTACACCGAATTTGATTATCAATGTAGTCGTTTTATTGCTTCCGCGTTGTGCTCTCCTCTCTCTTGCTCGATCCTACATTTGGTATCAGAGCAAGGTGAGAGGAAGGGAGAGGAGAAGGAGAAAGTGTTAAAGAATTTTCTTTGTTCTTTGGTTGCTGGTTTTTGGTAAAAAATAGTTGTTGAGAAAAGAAGAAGAGAAGGTTGCAGTAAAAACAAAAAAAAATGCAGATTTCTGATTAACTGGCGTTTTGTTTTGCTGGAAAGAAGGCGTAAGCAGGCTAAACCTAGGGTGGTCCAGTTCGTTTGGTTGAACTGTCAAAGCCAAGGAACAATGGCTCGAGCAAGTATTAAGAATTGTGGTTCAGATTAGATTTCACCACTACAGAAACGCACATTGTGCTAGGTCAAAGCTGGGTTAGCAGAAGTGAGAAAGCTGGATTGCTGCCGTAATCAGATAACAAGACGATCTAGCTGCCATTGATTGATGGCTTTAAAGAATGGATTCATGGAGTTTGCTGTGGATTGATGATTATCGATGGATGGATGATAACGGATTGCTGCCATGGTTTCCATAGATGACAGTAATGTTGGTTGATAATCGATGACGATTGAGTTGTTGACAGAAACTCGAGATTGATGGATTTGTTGTTGTTGTCTGTAATACTCGGTGATCAAAAAAAGAAAAAAAAAAAGAAAAAAGGGAGATGCAATGCTGCTGCGAACATTGGCAGTGAGGAAGTGTTCGTCTGAGTTGGAGATACGGCTGCTGTTTAAGGAAGCTGAGATAAACAAGGAAACTTGGGTTTTATCTCAAGAAGTTCAGTTGCGCAAAGAACTGAACGAGATGTTGTTGTCGTCCTGATCCGTGATGCTGAAATTAAGAAAAACGAGAGAAGAACAACTTTGCAGTCGTTACAAAAAAGGACTTGAGCTGCTGTTGCCGTGAGTTTGTGTTTGATAAAACGATGGTTTGTGAACTGTTTCGAGTTGCAAGAAGTATGAAGACAGAGTTTGGTCGAGAAAACAGTGGAGGAAGAACTGATGGTGTTTGATCATGATAGTAGTTATTACTGATGGTCAAGAAACTAAACCGGTGAATCAGGAGAGTTTGAAAATAAGAACGAGATAGTACGTGGGGTTTTACGACCTAACAAATCTGGTGAGAACAGATACTATTGCGCATCTGGTGTAGTGGTATCATAGTACCCACCCACGGTAATGACTAGGGTTCGATTCCCTAGGTGTTGTCATTCAAAAAGGGATTGGAGCTCAGCTTGTTGCGAGACTCCCATCCAATTCTTGTAAACTCCTTTCTTTTGATGAGGATTAATAAATTTTAAATTAATTTAAAAAAAAAAAAACTATTTTGCGAAGAAAAAATAAGGGGGTTATTTGGGTGCTGACATGAGAGTTCAGAGAAGAAGGTTGTTATTGCTGTGGATTGGTTGTTTTTAGAAGGTAAAGAAGCTTTGGGTGAGTGGTTGATTCAAAGAGTTAAGTCATGAATTCGAAATCAATGAGGATGGAGGATCAAAGATGGTATTGCAGTCAGGAGGACTGGTACTGTTTGATGGAGGATCAAAGGTATTGCAGTCAAGAATGACTGGTACGGTTTGATTAAGTTGATCGAATTCAGAAACTTAGAATGACAAGGAATGTTGGTGATGTTTGAGCTTAAGGAAGGAAGGTAGCATGTTGGAGTTTAAGCTCAAACATGTTGGAAGAAGTAAAGTGTGGTTGAAGAGTTTGTGGCAGAAACTTTGAAATCCTACAAAGTGTGGCAGACTTTGTGATAGTTATAGCTTGTGGCAGAAGCATAACAAGAGAAAGATTGTGAGAGAATCTTGAGAAAAAAGGAAGAAAATAGAAGAAGAAACAACAACAAGGTTGTGAAGAAAGAGAAGTAATCACCAGGAGGTGATGAAAGAGTGAAGAGAAAAGACGTCACAAGGGTGTGATCATGAGAAGTGAAGCAATCCCAGTATGTGGATTTGAATAGAGAAGTGAAGCAATTCCAGTGTGGAATTTGAAGAGTGTGGAAATCCTTCCTGTAAAGTAGGTTACATATTGCGAGTGAAGTAGTTTGTATGGAAATCCTGCGAGTGAAGTAGGTAAACAAGAGATGAGGATGAGATATAATGCTCGGTGATGAGTTACAGAATTTTGGTTTCGTGTTTGGTTAGCAAGTTGAATAGAGCACAACATTAGTGTTTCTAGCTTGTTAAGGATGGTGTTCCGCTGCGATAAAGATGAAAAAGGAAAGAAGTTTGTGATGGTTGCTATGGTATGATAGCAGTACGAAGTAAGAGTTTGATGATTGTTGTTAAGCATAAGAAGAAGATTGGTTTGTTAACTGAGTTGCAGTTGGTGTTGCGGTTTGTGAATTGAGTTTGTTGATTGGATAATGATGACGGAATTCTAGTAGGATCATGAAATTGGGATAAGCTATTATTGAGTATCAATGAGTAAGGGTTTGTTGGTGGTATCTTTGAAGATGAGAAAAGACAAGAACGTTCTACTGCCACTATTTTAATAGTGTTGTATGTTGACGTTTATCAATAGAAGAAGAGGAATAGAAAATGAGAAAAGACAAGGACGTGCTGACATCGATTAATGGAAGAAGCTGAGGAGTAGAAGAGGGTTATGGAATTCTTGTTGAATGATATCTTGGTTTAAGGGAGGATGTTGGAAGTTAAACCAAGATATGGTGATTTGGTTAGTGGATCAACAAGTATTGTTGACGCAGTATGAAGAGGAGTTGGGATCAACTACTGCAGTTGACGCAGTCAGTTTGGATCAACAAGAGAAGTTGACACAGCGTGTCATATTTGGAAGTCTAGTTAACTTGAGAAGCAAGTTGTGCCAGTTGCCGGTTTTAGAGTTTTACTATGTTTGGAGTTTCTTTGTGTTTCTAGAAGTGTGCGTTATTTAGAGTTTGATTTTATTAGGAAAGTGATTTTAGTGATCGTCAAGTTTGTGAGACTATAAGTAGCTATTGAGCCATAAGAATTGTACACCGAATTATTATTTTTGCTGAATCACACTTTTTTATTGATTGAAAAACAAAAGTCAAGATGACTAAATACAGGACAGATCCATTGCTATTTTAATAGCAGAAACAGAACTTACAATAAAAAGAACAAAACAAAGCTAGCAAACAACTTAAATCTTATAAAAAGAAATTATCTGATTTTCATATGTCAGCCCAGATCTGCTTCCTGTCATTCTATACCCCCCTTCATGGACCAGTTGAATGATTCTGCTTTTAACTTTGTTAAGATTTTGTTTAACCTCACCAAACAGCCTTGCATTTATTTGAAACCATAATTCTTTCATTATGGCATATGCTATTGTTAACCAATTTTTTTTAACCATGATGCTTTTATTCTTAACTTCCTTGCAAACATCAGTGAAGGACTTAGGATTTGTGAAACCAAACACATCAGTTAGCCAATCCCATACTGCAACACTAAAAACACATTCCCAGAAAGTGTGTTGCATACTATCTTGCTCTACACAGCAAATGCAACAAATTGAGACCATTTCATAACCCCTCTTCACCATAATAACATCATCCACATACACTTCTTGTTGCAGCTTCCATACATTACTAGTAATGCTAGGATGAAGAAAATTCTGCCATATGTATTTTGGCCAAGACAAAACAGGTTCTCTGCTTCTTATTTTTTCAACTGCAGTAGAGGTTGAAAATTTACCATTTTTGTCAGCTGCCCATATCCTTTCATCAACTCTACAATTAACAGCAGGCAAATTGGCACTAGAAATAAATTGTTGCAGATCAGTTGGAATGATCCACTGACCATCATATAGTAATGCATTAACTTTCAGGCCAATGTTCTTCTTAACATAATCTGTATATCCAATAGCATTTATTAATGGACTCTCTCCCAACCAAATATCAAACCATACTTAAATATTTGAACCATCCCCAACTCTCCACCTGATATCATCTTTTAAAGCATTCCATGCCCATTTCAGCCCTTTCCAAACTGTTGACTGTCTCAAATTAGATGTCCATTGTCCATTTCTATCCTTGAATTTTGCAGAGAAAAACAATGACCATTCATCATTTGAATTTATAATTTTCCACATCATCTTCATTAACAAAGATCTATTGACTACTTCTAATCTTTTAATACCAAGTCCTCCTTCTTCATATGGGGTACATACTCTTTTCCAAGAAATAGTTTTGAATTTCCTAGTATCTCCATCTCCAGTCCACAAAAAATTCCTAATGATCTTTTCACACACCTTATTCACAGATGATGGCCATTTGTATACTGACATGTTATAGATAGATAAACTACATAGAACAGATTTAACAAGAACCAATATATCATGAAAAGAGAGCAATTTACCTTTCCATGCTGCCAGTTTACTTTGTAGTAATTCTACTATTGGCCAAACCATTGTAGAGGTAATTTTTCCTGGAGCTAGATAAACCCCCAAATATTTGTCAGGAAAATTAGCCACTTCCATATTTGTCATATCACCAATCATTTGTCTTCTCAGATGTGAAGTTCCATCCATAAAAAGCTTACTCTTGGTTCTGTTAATGATCTGTCCAGAAAAAGCTTGATACTCATCAAGAAGCTTAAATAAATTTGTTAAACTCTTCTTTCCACCATTACTGAATATGAAGACATCATCTGCACACAAAAAATGTGTTGGATTAATTTTATTCCTTATAACCATTGGCTGCATTTCTCCTCTTCCACCAAAGCTGAAATGTTTCTACTTAAAACATCTTCCATGAGTACAAAAAGAATTGGAGAAAGTGGATCTCCCTATCTCAAGCCTCTTCCAATAGAGAAGAATCCACATGGACCTCCATTAACCAGCATAGAAATCCTTGCTGACTTGAACAAAGTGATTAACCACTCACATCAAGAAGCAGAAAACCCATATTGTCGAAGAACTTTAATCAGAAAATCCCAACTAACTGAATCATAAGCCTGAGAAATTTCCAGCTTAATTCCTACATTACCTCCTCTTCTTTTGATCTTCATTTCATTGACTAACTCTGAAGCAAGTAGAACTTGTTCATGTATGCTTCTCCCCTTGATGTAAGCTTCTTGCTGAGGTGATATTAGCTTCTCCATTAGACCACTCATTCTTTTGGTGATTATTTTTGTGAAAATCTTAAAAACCACATTACTCAATCCTATTGGCCTGAATTGATTGGTAGTTTTTGCTCCTTGAGTCTTTGGCAGTAAAAACAGAAAACTTGAGTTCATTCCTTTAGGTATGAATATTCTCCTCCAGCGGAATTGAATAGCTGCTACTAACTCATTTTTGATGATATCCCAACAGCTTCTAAAGAAAATACCAGAAAAGCCATCTGGACCAGGAGCACTGTCTGGATCCATTTCAAATATAGTAGTTTTAATCTCTTCCTCTTCTGGGATAACATCTAATTTTCTTTGATCATCTTCACTAATAATTTTTGGAATAATTTCTAACAATTTTTCTGCTCCATCAACAGGCTGAAACTCAAATTTATTTTGAAAGTGATTCACCAAAACATCAGCTATTTGATCTTGATCTGCAATTACATTTCCATTACTGTCTTTAAGCTCACTAATCATATTTCTGGCATTTCTTATTTTCATTTTAGTGTGGAAAAAATTTGTATTAGCAGATCCTTCTTTTATCCGCTTGACTCTAGCTTTCTGTCTCAGTAAAGTATTTGCTTGAATTTCTCTCATTTTGAGCATTTACTAAATTATTTAGAACTTCGTCATCAAATGGATTACTATCTGATGCTTGAGTTGCCAATTTAACTTTATCTTCAGCTTCCTTTATCTTCACTTGAACATCCCCAAACACATTCCAATTCCATTCATTTAAAACTTTTTTGAAGATCTTTAACTTTTGCATAAATTGAAAAGCAGGATCTCCCGCAATTGGTTCTGCCCAACAATCAGTTACTACTTGCATGAAATTAGGATGACTAAGCCACATTTTTTGAAATTTTCTTGGAACATTTTTTGGCTTAGGGATACTAGCACAACCACCGAAAAGAGGAGCATGATCTGACACAATTCTCATACCAACTTTATAACCCCAATCTCCATATAATTGTAACCATTTTTTATTGAATACTACTCTGTCCAAGGTACATAGAATCCTCGTACTACCATGCTGACAATTGGACCATGTGAATTGCAAACCAGTTTTGGGAGATTGAAGTAACTCACACTGATTTAAACAATCATTAAACTCTAACATTCAATTTCTATTAGGTAATTTACCACCAACCTTCTCATCTTGAGTTAAAACTGCATTGAAATCACCTAAAATAATCCATGGTTTATTGATATCACTTATTAACTTCATTTCAGACCATAAAAATCTCCTATGAACAACCTTGACATGTGCATGAACTCCTGACACCAACACATCCCCAATGCATACATTTATCATTTGACTAGAAGCTGAAATAACTTGAGGCTGAACTATACTCTTGTTCCAAAACAACCATATATTTCCTTTACTACCAGGACTAGAATTATGAATTACCATTTTTTCCATTCCAGGAAGATTTAATTTATGACAAAAAGATGCATTACAAACTACTTTTGGTTCAGCTACCCAAACTAATGAAGGACTAAATTGATTTACCAGTGACCAAAGTTTGTCCTGAGCCCTTAATCTTCTTAGGCCCCTGACATTCCAAAATATAATCTTCATTATTTAGTTGGAGGGTTTCTGGTACTCCTTTACCAGGATTCTTTCTAAAGTTATATTTATTATTAAGTGGAACTTGACTATTTACCTTTGATGCAGCAGCTGGACTTCTAGAAGCAGATGTACTTACTGAAGTAGAAGTAACCATTTCTTTCTCAACAATTTTTGACAATGAAGTAACTTGAACTGGCACATCAACTACTGTACAATTTTTACCATTAACAAACTTGATACTACTATTGTTCAAATTTTCTTCTTCAACTACTTTTAGAATTTTAGGAACTTCCAATTTTTCAGCTTCAGAGATCCTTTCATTCTCAACATTTTCTAAAACACTGAACTTACTTTGCTGTGAAATATCTTCTCCACTTTCCTTGCTTGCCTGAACTGTAACTTTGATAGTATCTACCACTTCATCAACTTGCAATGGAGTTTCACAAATATCAAATGGAACTGGAGTAGGTTTCTCCTTCCTTTGAACAAATTTATGAACAGTTTCAACATTTTTTCCATCCTGACCTTTGTTCTTCTCAAATCTACATTCAGAATTCAAGTGTCCCATAATTTTACATGAAGTACAAAATTTTGGACAATCTAGTATTAAAACATCTTGAAAGAAGCCTCCATATTTGGTACCAATCCATACCCTACTTGGAATGTGTTGTGCAAAATCAACTTCAGCTAATACATTTGCATAATATCCCATTTCACATTTTGCAGTAGCATTATCAATCTTGATTGGATTACCAATTTCTGTACAAATTTTAAACAGAATCTTTTCACTCCAAAATTCCAAACCTAAGCCAGGAAATCTTACCCAAACCATTGCTTTTGAACTCCTCTGACTTGCAGGACGGAAATTAGAGACCCAATTTCTGATTTGTAAAACTTGATTCAAAACTTCCCATCTCTGAGATTTGATATGTTGTTTATCCTGTTCATTATCTAGCTTAATAGTGAAGAAACCTCTTCCCAAAGGAATAAGTCTACAATCACCTACCAATTTCCATTGACTTCTTAGTATAACTGAAGCATCAACAAACTTAATCTTCTGTAAATCAAGTCTACCAATTAAAGAGAATTTCCACAGATTCAAACTTTCTTCAAGCAAATCATCAGGCAATTCGATCGAAGGAAATTTTTTTGAAATTTTCTCATTACTTAAAACTTCCATTTCAGAAATATTTTGATCAATCGAAGTGATTTTAGGACCAGAATCCATTTAAATCACCTGAATTAATACTCAGCAATCATTGTAATACAAGAAACAAGAAAGAAAAATCAAAAATCAACACCTGAATTACTGCTGTGAAGTACGAGGATCGAGATCTGAGAAGATAAAAAAGTCGCCGTGTTTTAATTGTTTCTTGTAAAACACTTAACTTGTACACCAAATTTGATTATCAATGTATTCGTTTTATTGCTTCCGTATTGTGCTCTCCTCTCTCTTACTCGATCCTACAGAAAGAAAACAAAAAGAATAAAGAAAACAATATTACTGAGTAACAAAATTATTGGATTTCTCAATGAGTAATTGGCTTTAATCTTAAAGTTACATCACAAATTTTGTGTCACTGGATAACTCTTTGACCACATAGTAGAACAATTGACTATAGGTGTGCCCCCTTGATAGTAATTGTCGGTCTTAAATTTCAATGTTTAACCAATTTCTTTGTTTAACTGCAGTAGAGAGCTTGGGTATTTAAAATTGGTTAAAACAGTTTCCTCCATTATTTCGGCCAGAAACTATTTTATTCTATGTGGTTCTTCTTTTGTATACTTGAGGTTCTTTTATCTTTTAAGATTGAATTGAACATCAAGACCCTTGTGTATGTATAAGTTCTGGGATTTATATGGTGGTGAACCGTAAAACTAACATTGTTGCACCTTCATTTCATGATGCCTGCCGCTCACCAAAGTTACATGTAGGATCCAATAAGGTTTCTATGCTTGTTTCATACAAATTCTTTCTAAAACTGGACTTTTTCAATCTAAAAAATGATTTTGTTACATGAAGAAAGATGATGTTTGAATCTGAACTTAATGATACACCCTAAAGAACACAAGTTTCCAGAGTCCGCAGAAAGGTGTAAACTCTTCAGTCAGGCAAAATATTCAGAAGTGAAAGCCTCTCTGCCTTAATCCTTCAATTTAAGAAATCAGGATTTTGAAACAGTTCTTGGACTTAGGCCCGGTACCAAATTATGCAAGTTATATCAGAGAAAAAGAGACAAGGTAACATCAGTCGCAAGTTTTCTCTTCATATATCAGAAAAAACTAGAAACAATCGTTCCACTCATTTTTACAGTTCTTTTCCTTCCTGGCAGGTACCCAAAATAGTACAAGTTCAGCCCTTAATTAGATGCCCGGACCAGGAAAGAAAAACATACACATACCAAATCTAGTAAATTATCTAGCTAATGCTTACGACATTGGAGAAGACCGAGAAACGAAATAAAAATTGGAGAAGAGGGAGCACTCCAGAGATTTAGTGTTTGATAGTCAGTTCAGCTCTTAAGTGCAGGATTCCGTTGATGAAGTAAAGACTGTCGTCAGCCATGAAGTTCGTCCATGGGATTGCAAACAGGTTTCTATATCCAACTGCCTTCCCACCTGTGAATGTATAATTTCCTTTGTACTTGCTGACATACTCTTCTGATGGTTTTGATCTAGCTGCAAATTCATAGTCCACGGCGAAACTGACTGATCCCTTCTCTTGCATTCCTAGAAAGAGGCCAAAACAGTGGAACGAGCTCTGTTGATCCATGTTGCAGTGAGCTGAGAGAAAGAAACCTTGTCCACCAAGATGGAAAGCTTGTGAGTAGACTCGGCCAGATGGGAACAGATTAACACACTCTTCACGCTTGAGATCTAAATAAACCACACATTGCTGACGTGGAAGCTCGAATTCCACCACTTTCACAGGCCGGTATTTGTATGCTCGTTCAACAAAACGACGATTTGTGACTGCAGATTCCTCAGCGGCTAGGGTTCGTTGTCTATGTGGAGCTTCTGCCTTGAAAAAGAGAGCCTCGAGGACAACCTTGGATGTGAGGTCATGGTCAAAGTCATTGCAAGTGAGAACCTTCTTGAGCTTGCGACAGGTCATGTAAGGGAAACGAATCAGGCGACCAAGACGTGAACCAAGAACCTCACGCCTGTCCTCTATCTTTGGGTAATGCATTTTTGCCCACTTCAAAACAAAATCATAAACAGCATCTTCGGATGCAACCTGGAGATCATCGCTAGACAATACTGCCTCAAGCCCAGCCAAGGGTAAGTTCAGCACCTCCTCCGAGAACCTACTTAGATTTGAAAGACAACAGAAGCACATCAAATTATGTGTTTGTTGTTTGAGACCATAATGTATCCAAATCCAAATATAAAATAGAAAACAGATAATGTGATCAATACATGTTAATCAAAGAAGAAAAGCCATATCTCATAAGCTCTTTGCTAGGACAGAACAGTTGAACAGTTAAGGTGTGGCATGCATGTAAAGAAAAAACTCACTTGGTAACATCTTTGTATCGTGCAGCAAGGTATTGCTTAGCTGCATCCGTCAATGGCTGGACTGCCTCAGCCATTAAAACACTGGAAGGAAGCTCTAGATAAAGCAATGCAGAATCTGGTGTCATGGGCATGTTACGCAGAAGCCGACTGCAATACCTCATGCACGAGGCAACCTCAAACTTATCAGCAGCCATGAGCACATCCAATAAACCCGTAGCTGTGGTAACTGATAACGTGTTGCTGTACATAAAATTTAGGAGGTCCATGAGAGCAGCTTCCTCTGTCCAAAAGGAAACAAAAGAAGGGGATTGTGAGGTTGATAATCTGTGCAAAATATCATGGACGTTAATAATCTGTGCAAAATGTTATATCTAGTTTCAAAAAGAAAAATATATATAGCAAAGCTTTAGTGTCTTCAGAACCTGCAAGAGCTTCACCGTTCGAACTCAAATTGTACAGAAAAGGTAAATTTACAGCATCTACTGCTAGTTATCTTACAAGTTTACAACAGCGCAATTCAATATATGAAGACGTAAGAGAACAGAAGGCAGGAAGACATGAAAATCCTAATCAACACAGCAAAACCAAATCAACAAAAAGAAAACTCAATTCCTAATCAGCCATTAAAAAACCCTTTCAATTCAACTTCTTTCCAAAAAATCACTATTATCAAAATCTTTGCTGCAACATCAATTAGATACCGTGGAAATCTTCTTTTTCTTCTCTATCTTCTTTAAAATGTTCTATCTATACTTTACAAGAGCACAATTCAATATATGAAGACATAAGAGAACAGAAGGCAGGAAGACAAGGAAAAGAACATGACAAACAATATGAAAATCCTAATCAACACACAAAAACCAAATACATATAGAAAACCCGTTTCTACAACATCAATCACATACCCCTAAATTCTTCTTCGTCTTTATCTTCATACATAAACTCTAATACAACCATGATTGAAGCAGAAAATGAGAAGTGGACGAATCACGAGATTAGGAAAGAGATGTTTTTTTTTCCCGATAACTAGATAAGTTTGTTATGGTTATCGATCAAATAAATAGGAAAGTTTGTTAGGGTATTAGGGTTTGTAAGGGCAAGCATGTAATTACGCCACATTTTCTTTAGCTGTGGGCCTATTTTGTTTAAGTTCAGAATAACGGGTCAGGTTATCAAATCCGGTGTCAATTTTGGGGCACTTTCAACCCATACCCATTAAGTTTTTTAGTAACTTACCAGAGGCATTAATTCGCAGAGTTACATGACGTTGTTCTGATTCCCTCATGCCATTCGAAAAGAGCTTGACAAAAACAAACAAACAACAATAAAAAAATTAGAACTCAAGGCATCCAGAAAAAATCACCTAGAGAGGAAGGATCGAATTACCTTATAAAAGAATGGACTCTTTGCAGCTAGAATCGGAGAACTAATATGCATTGTCTTAACTCTAAGCACCGTTGAACAATCCATACTCCATGATGAATCATTGCTGGGTACAGCCTCATCACCTACAAAAGCGCATAGAAACAATTTAGAGCAGCAATGAGCAGTTGACTAACTTATAAGCCTTTGCGATTTTAAGCATAAGAGGAAAAAGTAGAAGGCTGTGATTGTCAATAAAATGTGAAGCAACGTCTCTTTAGAATCAAGGTTTCAAACGCTATAGTGTTCTAAGTACCCACAATATTTTCAGCCAGGCTCCTAGGAGAACTAAGGTAAGGCAATCTTAAGACGGCAAAGTCCAAATGAAGATTTCAGACCCAAAAACCTGTCAACCTCAACGCACCAACCGCATGGAACTTGTACACTGTGTAGCAATTGATGAAATTTAACACAGAACTAAGGTAAGGCAATCTTAAGACGGCAAAGTCCAAATGTAGATTTCAGACCCAACAACCTGTCAACCTCAATGCACCAACCGCATGTAACTTGTACACTGTGTAGCAATTGATGAATTTAACACAGAACAAGAACAACTATAACACCAAAAGGAGAACATGGCATAGAGAAACAATCCAAACCTGAGTGTGATTCTTCAATCATTGCTACAGCTTCCTCGTCCTGATTGTCATACGCAACTCCATCAAGATCAGGCACGTCGTTCACATTCAAGTTCAAAATATGCTCATCCCCACCAAGAGAAAATTCTGTGGCTAAACAGTACCAAAGCAAAATATAATCAGTACAGCTTTTCTAGACATGCATAACACAAAAGTAAACATACTCAGCCTTCAATTAACAACATAATTTCTTATCCATTAAATCAAAACAATACGAAAGTTACCCAATGAGTGCATTTTCAGGTCATAGACATGGAAACCTTACGCATGCATATGCACTCGCAGTAGAATAGTCTGTAACAACACATCTCATGCCTATATTCAACTCATCCATGAATCTCACAACATGCTCATGGAATCAATCCATAGTACCTTCAATTCTCAATACTCGAACCCAACATATCAATCAAATTCAAGAGACAATATTTTAAGAGCAAAAATAAAAAGAACCCAATTCGCCATTTTTGAAACAACAAAATGCTCAAAATCTCCATAGTGCATGAACCTTTTTACAATCCAAGATGATTTAACTCCTCAGCCACCTCCCAATCCTCACCTCTACCACCACCAATTTGAGGTGGTAGGCGGCATTGGTGCCGGCAGAAAACTTGCTGGTGGGGCTGGAGAGAAGGCAGTGGTTGTTTATAGGTGCAGGTGAGGGCTTTTGATGTTGGAACTGATGTGGGTCTTGGGGTTGTTGTTGTTGGTGGTGGTGGTGGTGGTGGTGGAACTGGTGGAGGAAATGCAATTATTGAACAAACAACCCATTTCGTCAAAAAATGAAAAAAAAAATTCCCACAAAAATTGAATCTTTATATCATAATTAAAACAAAACTAACAACCCTAATTCTCATTTCATTCCAAATCAAAATAAAATCTCAATTTAACCCAAAACCCAAATTGAATAAAAACTAACCAGAATTATTCTTGGTTTGATCTTTTTTAATATCTTCTCTTCTTCTTTTCCGATTTCTAGCCCAATCTGCAAGACTAGTACAAGTCCCACCTTCTCCATCAGATTTACTCCCTCCATCTGATAACCCAGAAGCCATGATTTCAATCTTTAAGATTCTATCAGAGAAATTACTATCATTAAACGCAAACCCAAAATCACCATCAGTATTACTCCTATTATTAACATCTGATGCTGATGATGAATCCATTATCGTTGTTCTTGGATCAAATAAATCTGTATTCTTTGATTCTTTTTTCATTTCTGCCTCTCCTCCCCCTTCTCCAACAACATTGAAAGATGAAACCAAACCCTAGGAAAAAATCAAGTCTTTTGACCAACAAAAACCCTAATTTGATGAGTCTATGAATCTTTTTGTGTGAGAATTTCAATGGTTCTGAAAAAAAGATTGATTTTTATTACAACAAAAATAAAATGACAAAAAAGGAGATTATAGTATATTTGTATGGTGGAGTTACATTATTACCCTTATATTTCGATTTGAATATGAATTTTAATAAATGCATTTTGAATTTAAATAATTAGAGTATTAATGTGTTTTGGTTGGATTTTGGCAATTTATTTGATGCATCATCATTAACGACCCCAAATCCTTCTAAATTTGGTTATAAATTTGTTGCTAAAGAGGGGCGATCAAGAATCATGTAAATTTAATTCAGATATCAATCGGGTAGATTGCTAGGTTCATTTACTTTTTGATTCAAATGTTTTAATACTTTCTAACTTCAATGACTCGCGTGAGTTAGCTTATTTATCATTTAATTTGAATCTCACATTTCATATTTGAGTCAGAAAATTGTAAAAGAAAAAAAAAATTGTATCCAACCAGATATGTACAGACCACATCAAATACATTTTTTCTTTCTAGAGGGAGATTACAAGAGGGTGTGTGTAGGGATGCACAAAACCGACCCAACCCACCAACCCAACCACAACCGCCGGAAAATACCCGTACCCAACCCAACCCGCCTAGGCGCGGGTCGACTATGGGTGACAACATTCAGAACCCGTCGTTCGTTGGGTTGGGTGCGGGTGACAACTTTCGTCACCCAATCCAACCCGCCCACCCGCCTAAATATTTTTAAGTTAATTATAACCCTCAGATTACCTATCCTAGATGAACCACAACCGTTGAAGTGATGATATATAATAAGTCTAACCCTAATCATCGCTAACTTTTCTTCAATTCACTTCAGCGGCCTCTGCTTCTCTCCCTCTCAGACTCAGATTCTTTTTATCACTTTTATGATCTTTTCTTTGTAAATTAGATTCGCTTTGTAAATCAAATCACTAACAACAAACAATCAACGTCATCACCTGTAGCAAACCAACAAAGGAAGACGAGACTAAAAATCATTGTAATTACTAATTAGGGTTTGTTTCTTATTTCAATTTGTTCTGGAAATGATTTGTTTGTTTTTTCTTATTTTTTCTTAATTTTCTTATTTCGATTTTGTAATTGTTTCTTCTTCGCAGTACCATATTACTAATTAGGGTTTTGTTTCTTATTTTCAATTTAGTTTTGCAGTACCATATTACCATCAACTGAAGCCGCAATATATGAAGTAGAAACTGCAAACAGAATAAGGTAATCTTCAATTTACTCTTAGCCTCTTACTTATCAGTCAGTGGGTTGTCAATTATTTATAAAAACTTGATCAGTGATTGGATTCATTTGTGTTCATTTGTATTCATGAAAGCATAGCTAAAAATGTTAGTTGCAGGATAACACTCTTAAGCCAGTAGCGTTATTGTATTGCAAGTTGAATGTAATTTTCTAAGTAGGATAGATCAAAGTTTTTAACTGATGTTTATGCTCGGTTTGTGTTAAATGAATTCATGTAACTAAAGTATTTTGTTTTGTAGGTTAAAAGAATATGTCTCTTGTAGTTGTAGTGATTTCTTATATGTAGTTGTAATTTCTTGTATGTAGTTCATTCCCGGTGAAATCATGGTGGTAGTAGTAGTAATTTCTTGCAATGTCTAGAGATTATGCTGGCCTTTGCTTTACATCTTCGTCGTCTCCTGATTTATGCTGTTTGAAATGCTAATTTTCCTTGAAATTACCCTCTTAAGTAATCATCTCCACTTTCCTGCAAAGTAACTGAATTGATATCATCTCTTGAAAAGTAATTAAATTGATATCATCTCTCAATATATCCTCTTTGCTTGTTGCAGAGCTATTTAGTGACCTTGCTGCTTCTTCCATCATCATAAATGATTGATTTCTACTGGGTTAGACATGGTAATGACGCCAAGGGTCACCGTCAGTAGCTTGATCTTTCTGAGTTCAATGTTTATCTGTTTCATCTTTGTTATTATCACTAATTTACATACTTTGATTGATTTCAGGCTTTCATCGCATTCAGGGGTAAAACGTGCACATCTTTCGGTGGAGGAAGCTGGTCTCTTGGTCGCTTAATATGATCTTTCTTTTCTGCAACTGATAGTATAGTTACTATAGTAGGATTTAGTATAACAGGCAACAGTAATGCACTCTTTTATCTTTTGAGCTTTAAACAGTTGAACTTATTTCTTGTTATTGTTAGCTTTATCACTTTGCATGCAGTTTGCAACTTTGCACCAACTTCTCTGGAATTTTATTTTGTAAACACTTTTAAGTAATTTTTTATGATGCTAATTGTCTACAATTGACTTGGGGTAAGATTTTTGATAAAAGCTATTACATCTGATTTGTAAGAGTTTTAGTTATATGTATACATGTAAGATTAACAATAAGACAGTAAATCTGTAATGTTCATTGTATTTTATGACGGGTATACCCGCCACCCACCCGATCCAACCTGTCGTAATATGGGTCGGTAATGTTGGGTTGGTTGCGGGTGACAACTCCTATTACCCGTCATCAGTGGGTTGGGTGGTGGGTGAGACCAAAACCGACCCAAACCAACCCATGTGCAGCCCTAGGTATGCGATATCCCAAGATTTAAATACATAACTGCACTTGAATCAAAGACATCCGAGTCAGATATGTGAATTGGGGTAGGTCACGAGTCAGATTTTGGAAGGAAAAAAAGATTTAACATCTGAATTAGATTAAGATCTCGAATCAAATCCAAACAAACAAAGTTGTGAACGTGACCATACTTGCCCTCCTTTACTTTACCCCGTTGTGCTTAGGCCTGCAGATTAGCAACCAAGTATTAGATTGCAAGATAGACAATGTCTTCATCTTGTTTGACCAAAAAGAAGAAATGTCTTTACTCATTAACATCAACAATCATGCTGCAATGCTATCATTCATTTACTTACCCTTTTTCAACTTTGATTTTTTCTATTGGATCATGACCGACCGGCTAAATTATTGACGTTAAAGCGAGTAACATTATTTGTCTTTCTTCGAACGGTTCGCGAGTTATAACCCCAAAGGTGTTACTATTCATCCGCAAAAAACCCATCAAAACAAAAGTAGCACAAAAACCCCATCAAAACAAAAGTAACACAAAAACCCCAAAGAATTTGATGAAACCAATTTTCGTTTCATCATAAAATTTGATGAAACATCATAGAATTTTGGTTTCATCAAACAATTTGATGAAACCAATTTTGAAATTTGGGGTTTTTGTATCAATTTTTAAAAATTTGGGGTTTTTGTATCAAATTTGTTTAAGATGGAGTTTAATGGATCCCAACATTTGAATGGGGTTTTTGTACCACAAGTTTGGTCACCTTGGGTTTTTATGACTAGTTCTGTTCTTCGAACCTAAAACAACTGCATTACAAACCCACGTTTTGGCCATAAACTAGTTCTTATTTTTGGTAGGGAAAACTAGTTGCATCCGTAGTGGTGCATTCTGATAACTAAGAATTTTCGGAATATATAATTAACAACTCGTCAATGGCGACATTGTGGCATGGAATGAAAGGCACTTGTTTTGTCATTGCCTCTGTCCACTTGACTTGTTTCTTTGGTTTTTGCATATTTCTTGAGCTAACTTTTTCTTTTTGATAGAAAGAGTTCCAAGCAAGAATGTACATAAAAGTGGAAAAATACGCTATCCACATGGGAAAAAAGGAAAAGAAAGTGGAGAAACAATAGCAAGAATGCACCATGAAAAAACAAAAAAGGAAAATCTCACTCGATAGCACAATTGCTGAAGGCGGATACCAAAATTAGCGGGATAAGTATCATTTGGGGTGATCCAACGGCCATAAATTTTTATAATCATTTTGTCTTATATAATATGAAATCCACCCCATTAGTTTTGGTACCAACCTTGAGCAATATGCAGATTTAGACTCCCACTCCCAATCTAGCAAGTAACAACGAATATGAAAAATCAATGGGAAAGAAGGACCTGGACTAGAGGATTGGAAGTCCATAATCCATTGATCATTGGGTCTCACTCACTTGTGATCTATCACCAACCAGTTATCCAACAGTCCATTTTAGGAAGTGATCCTACCGTTAGGTGGGGTGGATAGAGGCTACTGGTGGTGGACCTGGTGGTAGCTAGAGACAGTAGAGGTTGACGGGGGTGGGTGAGGCGTACTCCAACATTCCTAGATTGAGAAGAACTGAGAAGCAAGAGCCAGTTATTTTGGATTTTCTAAGCTCATAGCAACTACAAAAGATACGTATCTTGGGCAGGGCTATAAGCCCCGACAGAGCACATAAACTTTTGGGGGGAATTCTAACCCACGCACCACACCGGATAACGTTCGGAATATGCCTAGCGGATGTGGTTATCGTGGGGAACATTTTGGAAATGCGTCCATAGAAGGCTCAATTAAAAACTGTGTTCGGTATGGGGCGAATTAACAAGTGTGCTAGGACAAATTAATCTACTTCGTTCAAATGCGCTTCCGTTACCAACTATCGCTTTTTTTCATCCCCGGCTTGGCAAAGCTAGTTCTAGCGCTGCTCGTGAACAGTAAAAAAGGAAACCTATCATAGGGGCTCCAAGAAAAGAGTTTTGAGGGCTCCTAAAGATTCAAATATCCTACAATGAAGATAAGGGGATCTAATTAATAAGAAGGTTTTAATGCATGGATAAGCGGATTTGATCGAATTAGGTTTTTGAAAAAACAGTTTCAGAACTATCTACGGTTGGGAAACAACACCGTAGACAGTACCTACGGTTTGGAGTTCTTAACTTCCAAACCGTATATTCTGGGTTTTTAAATCCTACGGTTTGAAAAAATTATACTTCCATACCGTAGACAATGCCTACAGTTTGGTTTCCCCACCATATATTCTGGGTTCAAAATTCCTACGGTTTGAAAAAAATCATACTTTCATACCGTTCGAATTTGGGGGTTTTCAGAAGGAAAAATAAGTGATGGGTTTTCTTAGTTTTTCCTTTTTGTGATCGTCATCTTCATCGCGACGGAGAAGAAGAAAAGAGAAAAAAGAATGATAGGGTTTTTTTTTATGATCATCATCTTCATCATGATTTATGAATGAAAAGATAAGGAGAAGATAATAGATTTAGTTTTTTGTATATGATCATCACCTTCATCATGATAAAATTATGATCATCATCTTCATCATGATTTAAGAATGAAAAGAAAGGAGAAGATAATAAATTTAATTTTATAATTCATGGAGCGTATTTTAACGATTACAAAAATAGTTGGATATGGGTTTTATTGATTACTATTTCATAATCCGATTTTGTCATCTTGTGAGCCTTCAAAACCTAATGTTTGCAGCCTCTATAATAGGTTTCTAAAAAAGTGGGTCATGATCTACGGATTTAGTGTTTTCTTAATTACCACCGTAGAGTAGGATTTTGTTTTTCGCCGAGTCCTGGCTCCTGCAACTCAATCTTTAGCTTCGGCACTGGTTTTTGTTTGTTGTCGACCTTCTTTACCCCTTGTTAAGCTTGAAGGGACTGTCTATATGAATAGTTAATTTCTTGTTTGACCAAAATGAAAAAAGAAACAAAGTCTTTACCCATTGGAAACTCCTTCCAATATCAACAATCGAGCATTGGTAATATGTCACTCTTTCAAAACTTTGATTTTTAAATTGGATCATGACCGGCTAATATTATTGACCCTTTATGATAACAACACATTATTTGTCTTTCTTCCAAACTACGTACCAAATTGGATCTGCACGTTTAACCCATAAACTCTGTTGTTAGGTCTACTACCTCTTGTGGTGGTAGGTAAAGCCTAAGGCCAAGTTCGGAATGATCCCAGCGCTGGGAGGTGGTAGATAGAGCCGATAGAGGCTGGTGGGCATTTACTTGACTGGGGGTTGGCTGAAGTGTGATCCTGCAACATCCTTGATTGACAAGGTTAAGCCGAAATTGCTTGGGAAGACTTTTATTTATATATTTTGATGGTTGGGAAGACTTTTATTAGCTCGCACCAAAATTAACCAAAGAGAGATGTTACATCTTCTCTCAATGCTAGCTGCGAGGAGCTCAATGCTGGCTGCGAGGAGATATCCGAGTACTTTGAATCGTAAAGGTAGGTTATCTCTAAAAAGGAAATTGCCAACAACAACAAAAAATATATAAGAAGGGAGAATTTGAGTCGTGTTAATACAAGGGAAAGAATGAATTTGAGGAGAGAAAGATTACGAAGAGGAAATTAAAACTTAAGAGGACGGATCGACCTTTTGAAAAGTGAAATGTCTTTAACATCCTTGTCATTCAATTTAATATCCAAACAAGCACCGAAAATCAATGGAAAATCTCAAAATACATCTTCTTCCCCTAGAATATAAGGTCAAAACTAATTTTTTTATTTTCATGATCAGATCAAAACTAACCTTAAACCGTCAAAATGTTTCAAGTTTCTTAATCTAATTAATAAGCACCAAACAAGGCGCCAAATCAATAGATTGAGACCATCATTACATTTTATTGTGGTGGCGAGTCTTCTAATAATTGAACACTATATATTGAAATTATGATCCACTCTAATAATAACCATAAAGACCAATGGATGCAACTATAAAATAAAAGATCTACTATCTACAACAAACCTCGATGTATTAATTATTTATTCTGGTATGCAGTCTATTTGTTTTGATGGCAATATGTAGCGTTTTATGCGTATCAACTTAATCGATTTTCAAGTTTTTTTTTTTTTTTTTTTTTTTTATACAATCAGCTGGGCTAAAAACCCAAAACCAAAAGCAAAAAAAAAAAAAAACAAGATAAGGCCAGAGCCTTAAAAAGAAAAAAACAAACTACAAACAACTATCTACCTCCGGTATATTTTGCCACTTCTATCCTCTAATAAAATAAGACTGAACTCAGAGCGATACTGTCCAGAAGACAGTCGAACAAAATTGCATCTGGGATGTAAGCTAGCTAACCAATCAGCAGCACGATTAGTTTCTCTATAGAAGTGGCTAACTCTGACTCTCTAAAATTTTCCAGGTAGAGCACAAACCCTTCTCCAAAGATGAACTAAATTCCAAGGTGGCTTTGGATCAAACTTGTTTAGAAGAAGAAAAATGGTCATAGAGTCAACATAGATATGCACTTTAGGCAGCTGTTTTGCAACAGCCAATTTAAGACCCAACTCAACACCCTGTAACTCATGAGCAGCAACAGACATAGGTTCACAACCACCAATGGCACAATCAATAACATCCTTTATGATCTCTCAGTAAAGCACCAAACCCAGCAGTAGTTTCCTTGAGAGAACCATCTGTGTTAATCATAACTTCATCCTCCTCAGGACCCATCCAACTACATTGCTTCCAAATTTTGACAGTAAAAGTGCACTCAACATTCCAGTTCTGAAGAAATCTTTTGTTATCAGGTGTATCACTGATACTTCTAGGGTGAGCACTCAATTTCAGCTGGATATCATTCACAATGAGAAGACTGACCTGATGGGGAGATTGTTTTTTTGCAGCAAATCTGGTAGATAAACCCAGTAGACACAAGTTTTTTAATTGAGCTTATCAAATAATTTCCTTCAAAGAAAGTAATGCACCACTGAATTTCAACCTCCCAAGAAGTATAAGGACCTCTGTTATAACCCATTTTAAGAAGTAAGCCAGCCCAAATAAGAGCAGAAAAAAGGCATTCAAGGAAAAGATGAGCTTCAGATTCTCTACCATTATCACACAGAACACAATTATCATTTTCACTGATTCCCCATCTAACAAGCTTATCTCTAGTCTTCAGTCTTCCATGGAGAGCCACCCAAGCAATGAAAGAATGTCTAGGTATATGCAGCTTGAACCAAACAATGGAGTGCCAAAAGATAGGATTATCATGAGGAGAGATAGCCTTGTAAGTTTCTTTCATAGTAAACTTCCCTGAAGTACTAGGTCTCCAAATAACAAGATCTTTTTCAGTTACATTAATATCCACTTTAGAGATTTGGTGGAAAGCAGTGAGAGCTTGGTCAGAGCAAGGAGAAGGAAACTCCCAAACACCATCAACCACATAATCAGACACTAAAGCATTATTATTAGGGAAGTACTGAGTAATGATCTCAGGATCAAGACACTCAGATAATTTACCTTTGGGATGCCAATTATCATGAAGAAAATAAGTATTAGTTCCATCACCAATCACAGAGCCAAGAAGCTTTCTAGCAATAGGCCTATGCTCAAGAACTCTTCTCCAGCACCAAGAAGAATCTTGGGGAGTCTTCATCTCCCATAAATTCTTGTGTTTAATCAAATTGTCCTTGACCCATTTTGTCCAGATAGAACTCTTATCAGTCACTAGATCCCAAATATTTCTCAAATTACAAGCTATGTTAGAAGCAGCAAGATCCTTGATTCCAAAACCTCCTTCTTCAAAAGGTAAGCAAATAGTACTACAGCCTATAGGATTATGCTTCTTGCATAAATCAGAACCAGACCAAAGAAATCTTTTAAAGATGCTAGCCAATTCTAACAGAGCTCTTTGGGGAAGGATGAAGCAGGACAACCAAAAATGAACCATTCCAGTAAGCACAGCTTTAATAAGTCTAACTCTACCAGGAAAAGCTAAGTGGTTTGCTTTCCAAGACTTAATTATAGCTCTCACTTTAGATATAAGAGGTAGACAATCAGCATAAGAGAGTCTAGTAGATAATAAAGGCAATCCAAGGTACCTGACAGGAGGCTCACTAGAAGTACAGTTGAGACAAGCAGTGATATCTGAGAGAAAAGAAGAATCTGTAGCAGAAGCATATAAAGCAGTCTTCTGATTATTCACTTGAAGGCCAGAACAACTACTGAAGTCATCTAAACAAGTTTTAAGGACTGTAGCAGCTTCAAGATTTCCTTTGAAAAAAACCAGAACATCATCAGCAAAACATAAATGAGTTAGCTTAGTAAGGGCACACCTAGGATGAAATCCATATTTTCCTTGATTCACATAACTTAGAAGAATGTTGTTGAAGACTTCCATAACAATAACAAATAAATAAGGTGATAAAGGACAGCATTGTCTTAAGCCCATAGAAGCACCAAAGAAGCCATGAGGGGAACCATTAATAAGAATAGAATATTTAGCAGTAGACATACAAAGAAAAATCCATTGTAAAAACTGATATGGAAACCCCATCTTCTTCATAGTGTTTATAACTGCTTTCCAGATCACAGTGTCATAGGCCTTCTTAAGATCAATCTTTAAAGAACATCTAGGAGTACCAGAAGTCCTATGATAATTTCTCACTACTTCATGAGCCACCAAAATATTGTCTTGAATTACTCTACCCGAGACAAAAGCAAATTGATTTGCACTAATTAAGTCTTGTAAGATTGTCTTCATCCTAATATAGATGATTTTAGATATGCATTTATAAATAACATTACAATGGGCAATAGGTCTATAATCAGTAACTCTAGAAGGATTATCACATTTAGCTACCAAGGTTAAGAAAGTGTTGTTAACCTCCTTTAGCATTCTAGACTTGGCAAAGAAATTTTGAATAGCTTTAACAAAATCATCTCCAACAATAGACCAGCAATGTTTGAAAAAATGACATGAAAATCCATCAGGCCCTGGAGCTTTATTAGAACAAATAGAAGAAAGAGCAATAACAATTTTATCTCTAGTAACTTCCTTAATAAGATCTGCAGCAGCCGAAGGATTAACCAGAGAACTGAAATTCAAATTATCAATAAGATCACTATTACTAGTCTTAGTCCCATGCTCATCAAATAACTCAGAATAGAAATCAATGCACTCTCTAGCAATAGGCTCATCTTCATCAAGAACTTCACCAGAAGAAGAAGTTAAAGTTAAAATATTATTCCTGGATCTTCTTTCTTTGATAGAATTAAATAAAAATGAAGAATTAGAGTCCCCAAGATCCAACCACTGCACTCTAGATTTCTGTTTAAGCATGGATTCTTCATATTTAACTAGAGTATCATACTTATGAACAACAACTCTTTCATTCCTAGCAAGTTGAGGACAAAGAGGAGAATCTTGAACTTGCTTTTGTATATTCTGCATTTCCTTTTTAGCTTCTAAAACTTTAGCAGACATATACTGGAATCTTTCTTTTTTCCATTGAATGAGAACTTTCTTAAGTCTTCTTAATTTAGTAACAAGAACAAACATAGGATTGCCCTGAAATTTATGTTGCCAATTGTTTTTGACTAACTCCATAAAATCAGGTTCTTCAGTAATAAAATTGTAAAACCTAAAAGGAGGAGGACCATGCTTTCTTTTCTCAAAAATCATAGCAACAGCTGGAAAATGATCATAAATACCTTGAGTTGAGAAATCAGCTTTAGAATCCTCAAAAATATTGATCCACTCCAAGTTGACAAGCACTCTATCCAATTTAAAAGCAATTCTCCCAGAACCTTGCTGTTGATTCCACCAAGTGAAGAAGCAACCAGAGTAATGGAGATCAAACAGACAAGCAGAGTTAACACAATTTTGAAAATCATTCATTTGACTAGAAGTAACCTCAGCCCCTCCAACTTTATCATGAGAATAGAGAATAGAGTTAAAATCTCCCATGACCATCCAAGGTCTGTCATTAAAATCAGCAAAGGCAGTTAATTCATTCCACAAAGCAACTCTCTGAGCAGGGTCATTAAAAGCATATACAACAGCTAACACAAAATTAGTCCCACTAACAGTAGAGACATCAAGAAAAACAGCCTGAGAAGAAGTATGTAAAACAGTGATAGAAACCTCCAGAGGGTTCCAGCCAACCCAAATTCTGCCAGCTTCATTATTCATATAATTATCTAAAAATCTCCACCCATTGTGAATTTTATTTCTAATGCTATCTTTATTAGGATTATTATTCTTAACATGAGTTTCTAATAAGCCAAAAATGGACAACTTATTATCTCTAATTAACCTACCTACTTCCACTTGTTTAAGAGGATCATTCAACCCCCTTATATTCCAAGCATCAGCTTTAAACATCTTTAATAGGTGGAATATTAGGTTTCTTCAACCTACTGACCTTTTTAGGATCAGTAGCTCTAACTTGCAGCCCTGGAGTAATAGAATTTGAAGTAAAGGGCTTGTTATTAAAATGAGATCTTACTGTAGAACCAGGAGGGACATCAGTACCACCAGTTGAGCTTGAACCTTTAGAGTTATTGACTTCTACCACAGAGCCATTCAAATTATGAGTTATATCCATCAAAACTCTAGAAGAGTTTAACACTTTTAATTGGTTATTGGTTTGTAAAGAAACTTGTTGCATCAAATTCTCCATATGACTGGGATTTTCATCATCACTCATAGCTGCAAGAGAATCAGATTCACTAGCATCAGAAATAACAACCTCATCTTCTGTAGAAGGATCTCTAGCTCTCTTAGGAACTTTAGACTGCTTTACTACCCAAACCTCCTTGACTTTTTGTTTTTGCTTCTCAATAGCAACAGCAGCTTTCATTGCTTTCTCCATTTTATACTTAGAGCAACCATTTTGTGTATGACCAAAAACTTGGCAATGAGTACACTTAGGGGGCTTCCAAGAATATCAACATCCACAGGAAATCTCTTCACACCATCAACCACAACTGGGATAGAAGTAGGGTAGTTGAACATAACATCAACTTCTACACAAATACGAGCATAACTCATTCTATATCTAGTTAAGGTTTGATTATCCATCATAGTAGGTCTTCCCAAATAACTAGCAATACTACTCAATCCATCAGTATCCCAAAAATGTAAAGGAACCTTTCTGAGATTAACCCAAATAGGTACAGATTTCAATTCAGCAATTTCACTCTCAATATCTGGATGCCAAGGTTGTACCAGAAACAATTGATTTGAAATATATAAATATCAATGTTCAAGAGCAGTAAATCTATCCTCATCATTATCAAAATCAAAGATAAACTCAGATTCACCATGGATAGTAAGAGTAAAATTACCTTTCGGCTTCCATACACGTTCAACAACCATTTTCACTAGAGAATAAACCTAACGTTTACCAACAAATATACCAACCACCAAATTTTCACATCTCTTGATTTTAGAATCAAGATCAGCACCCTTAACAGAAACCACCCGTTCTCCATTAACCAGATCAGTAGGAAAAACTTCATAGAAGCCTCTTGAGAAATGTTATTCTTCGCCGGAAAAAGAGAAGAAGATCAAGTCTTCGAAGTAGTTACTGGAAGTGAATCAACTGCAGAATTAACATTAGAAGAACCAGGAAGTGAAGGAAAAGTAGATCCATGTAAATCTCTTATAGAAGAGCCAGCTACCTCCTGAGAGATGGATGATAGCGGCGGAAAAAGTGGTGGAGCCGTCGTCTCCATTCCACCTGACGGTGGAGAAAAAAGCACAAAACCCAAAAACCGTTAGATCACACCACCAATAGAAAATCGCCCCACCTCACAGCTTCTCTCTCCTCATGTAAAAAGAAGGTTGTATCTACAGTCTTTCCAACTACTTACAAGTGAAAGATGTTGTTTCGATTTTCAAGCTTGCTCACAGATAAATTAACAATTAGGGATTTAATTAGGGATTAGTTAGCAGTTGTATTAGGTTGTTTGCTTTATCAATTCTCTATGTTTTTTTACTCCATACAATAAGAACAACAGGCAAACATAAGGGAGTTTTTGGAGGCAGGGCAGTGTTTAGCGATTAGGTTAAAGGAGTCGGGTTGGTATTTCTAAAATATTTCTTACTTTCCTGTTAGCTTACATTTAACCGAAGTTTGACTTGAGTTTAGGTGGATTTTTCCTTCCTCAAATCCATTTTTTCGCTTCTATTAGCAGGACTCGAGAATTTTATTAGAGAGACTGCAAAAACTATATTATCTAAAAGAAGTAGAAAAGGTAAAAGAAGAAAAATTACAAGAAACAGTCTTCCACTCTAGCGTAAAATAGAAAAGGAGAAATTTTCAAGTAAAAAATGACCGGGCGTGTTTATCTGGATTAATAACAAAGATCTCGCCTCAA
The DNA here is from genome assembly GCA_023531105.1 of Papaver atlanticum. Classification (NCBI taxonomy): domain Eukaryota; kingdom Viridiplantae; phylum Streptophyta; class Magnoliopsida; order Ranunculales; family Papaveraceae; genus Papaver; species Papaver atlanticum. Next base: position 1,447,563 of record JAJJMB010017052.1, read on the forward strand.
ACGTCACCAATAAACTACCATACGAACCAAAAATGTGCCTGGTGGTTATAAATCTGCAATGGGTTTGTTTAGCTTACAAAAATTCCAATACAAGAAGAGTTGTTTCTTTGACAATCCAAATCGCAAAGATGTATAATATCATCTGCTACTAAGGAAGAATAAATAGTCGTCGTGTAAAGTTGCATATGGATGAGGAGGTGCAAAAACACAACTTTTTTTTTTGTGATGGCCAGAAAGTATTCTAGTTTTCCAAATCGAAATCCGAAAACCACCAAAGTTAAGGCCGGTTCCTATGGGGGTTGGCTAAACCCCCCAATTGCCATGCCAGCTGGCCTGGCAAACTGGTCGCGCCACTATAGGAAAAAAGTTAACCGATCGAGTCTCCACCGCTAGCGATCTTCATAAAACCGGTCAGTCTTGTAATTGTCGCTTATTAAATAATGAAGTAGCGGCTATTTCCCCCCACGTCTCCCTATAAATTCACCCCATTCAATTCAATTTAATCACACCTCATTTTCTCAATAACTCTATCATCTTACTCTTTTGTACCTTTAATCCTCTGTTTAATTTTTATGTTCAACTCAATGGATTCTTCTGACGAAAAAGTGCGTATTCATATGGATCGATTTGAAGAACAACAACGAATATTCGTTCAGGCGTTTCAAAAAATTGATGATGAGTCATATGAAGATAAAGAACTTACCAATAATTTGTTGAATCTATATTCATCGGGGGAAATACCTAGAGATCCAGAGCCAAGAGAAGTGTTCACAAGAAGATATACGTACCGGGGTCGGGATGAATGGCACGAGAAGCTGATGCACGATTATTTTATTCCTGACTGTGTATTCTCTGATGAAAATTTCCAAGGCCGATTCCGCATGCCCCTACATTTGGTGCTAAAGATTATTGGTGAGCTTTGTCTGGTAGAACCTCAATTTAATTATCAGTATGATGCACTGGATATGGCAGACCTCCAGATTCTAATGATGAGTACCTTCGCATTGGAAAAACAACTGCATACAAGTATCTTTCATTGTTTTTCGAAACAATGATTAATCATTTTGGTCCAACCTATTTACGAAAACCAACTGACGCGGATGTTAGAGAAATATTAAAGAAAAATCAGGAAAGAGGATTTCCCGGAATGCTGGGTAATCTTGACTGCATGCATTGGGTATGGACCGGATGCGCTACCTATTGGGCCGGTCAGTATAAGGGTTGTTAGAGCACTGCTCGGTCGAACTCGCAAGCGTTACTATCTCAAGCTTGTTGTCAAGTTTAGTTTCCAAAACTATAAGTCTTGATTTCTAGTCTACTTATAGCTAAGTCTCAGATTAGGATAGTAAGTGTAGTTGAGCATTAGACTTCACGACGTTCATCGATTGAAGACGAAGAACAACTAAGGGGATCTTTTGGAACTTCATCAACAAAAGGTATGTGGAGACTTGAACTCATCTATCACTCAAAAGTCTATCTACTTTATCTCCTATTTGAGACATCTTACATGATTTGTGTGAGACAGTCATTTGATGTAGACTCGGAATATTTCATATTGATCATTCGATCACTTGATAATTGCTTTGAAGCTAATAGTTTGTGTGTCGTCTTCCGAGAATGTTTCAATGATTGAAATAGGAGTTTAGAACAAATAACCATGCGATTGGATATAACACGGTATGCGTACTTGCATATGTGTTGTCCAAGTCGGGGAACCATAGTATGCATACCGGTATGCGTACTGGTTGGTTATGGAAGTCCGGGAACTTAGTATGCATACCGGTATGCGTACTGGCGTGATTTTCAAGTTCCGGAAATTCAATTGAGTTTTGGAAGGTATGCGTACCCGTTCGCATACTGGCAAACCCAAACTTGGTCCGGCCACTTAGGTATACATACCCGTTTGCATACTTGAGTAGGTTATGTTCAAAAATCGGTTTGTTCATGAACTAATACATTTATATAATAAGGAATGCAATCTTTTGCAAACCGTGGCTATAATGTTCATGAATTGATTCGAGTGAATCAAAATAGATTTTGCTTCAATTGTGTCTTGTATACTTCTATGAGAGTATAAACAATTGAACAACTCTAGAACTAGTTTCATTTGAGTCATTTGAACTAGTTATGGTTAAGATGAATATGGTTGATATGAAAGTGTTCATATGGCTAACTTCGGTTAACCATTGTTGAGCCAACAAGGTGTACATGTTTAGGTATGGTTACCCATATCTAAATGAAGTAAATTTTCATTTGTGTATAACAAGCTAAGTTCGATCTAACGGTTGAAACATATTAGCTTGAGTCTAATCAGGTTTTCATGTAACGGTGAATATTGAATGCTTTGTTACCAAGGTAACATTGATTGCAAACCATGATTTGAAGACTATATAAAAGAGAACTCAAGCAACTGGGAAACCAAATCCCCATACCTCCTGTGTGATACTAGTTGCGACTAGAGTCGATTCTCCTTTAACCTTAGGTTTTTCACGAAACCATGTAGGTTAACGACTTCATTGGGATTGTGAAGCCATACCCAACTACTTTCTCTATAGTTGCGTGTTCTGATCTTGCTGTTTTCTATCGTATTGAGTACTATCTTCTCTAAGATTTGCTCGAGATTTATTCTCCGATAGGCAAGATAAAAAGTAGTCACAAACATCTTCGTCTCATCGTTTGTGATTCCACAATATCTTGTTTCGCTACTATATGATTAAGATTATTGTGAGGTGATTGATATTTCTAGGCCTTTCTTCAGGAATATAAGTTCGGTATATCAATTGGTTCATGTTCACCTTGATTTATCAAAAGACGGAACAAAAAATTCTAGGTATTTCGGTGGGAGACAGATTTATCTATTCAATAGACTTTTCTGTGTGAGACAGATTGGTTTATCAAGTCTTCGACTTTGGGTCGTAGCAACTCTTAGTTGTGGGTGAGATCAGCTAAGGGAATCAAGTGCGTAGAGTCCTGCTGGGATTCAGAGGCGTTAAGAACACGACTGTACCTTGATCAGTGTGAGATTGGTTTGGGCTCAACTACATTCCAGTCCGAAGTTAACTTGTAGTATGCTAGTGTCTGTAGCGGATTAATACAGTGTGGTGTTCAAATCTGGACTAGGTCCCGGGGTTTTTCTGAATTTGCGGTTTCCTCGTTAACAAAATTTATGGTGTCTATGTTATTTCTTTTCCGCATTATATTTTCTATATAATTGAAATATCACAGGTTGTGCGTAAGTTCAATCAATTGTGAATCCGACCTTTGGGTTGTTGATTAAATTGATTGACACTTGGATATTGGTTTTTGATACCATCCAAGTTATTTCTTATATTCAATCGGGCTCACAAATTCCTATTTGTTTTATTGCAGATTGAATTGAGAAATAGAAATATAACTCTTGGATATACTTTTCTTAAGATTGAGTGTGACTGTCTAGTTGAGTCTCTTGAAAGTATATTGGAGTTAGTCCATACAGATTGCTAAGCGAAATATTGGGTGTGGTTGTTAGACCCCCGCTTTTTCAATTGGTATCAGAGCAGGAAAACACATTTAAGACCTCATAAGTATGTGTTTGTAGCGATCTGACTCTATGGATAGAGGTGCTATCTCTATTAACGTACCGCCAGTCTTTGATGAATCGAATTACTTATGGTAGAAAATTGTTATACGTTCCTTTATTCATGCGCGTGATTTTCAATCTTGAGTTTATGTTGTTAATGGCTATGATCCTCCAATGGTTACAGTAGACGGTGTTTCTATTGCAAAGGATATTGGTAGATATGAACCTAACGAGATTCTCGCTGCAAAGAAAAATTCTAACGGTTTAAATGTTATCATTCATGTCATTACCCCAGATCTTCAGCACCATGTGACTACATGCACTCGGTCTAAAGATGCGTGGGATATCTTAGAAACTGTATTAGAAGGGAATACCTCTGAAAAGGAAGCTAGGCTTCAAAGTATAAATTCTGATTGGGAAAACCTTCGTATGGCTGATGAAGATTCTTTTGATGAGTTTAATCACAAAGTGTCTGAAATTGTTAATGCATCTTTTTGCATTGGGTAAGACTATTCCTGAAAAGGACATTGTGATGAAAATTCTCAGATCGTTGCCAGCCAAATACGACTCTAAGAAACATGCCATCATTGAAGAAAATAAGCTTAATACTTTATCCAGAAATACTCTGGTTGGGAAGTTAAAGATCTTTGATCCTGCGCATATATCCAAATATGGAAAGGATATTGCTTTCAAAGCACTAAAGAACACTAAATTACTTGATAAAAGTAAAAGTGTTGGCATCTCTGAAGATGATCCTTCTGAGACTGATTCATCAGATGAAGATCTTGAAAAGTCAGTCTCTTTGATCACAAGACAGTTTAGAGATATTCTTTTGAATAGAGGTAAACGGTTCGTCAGAGATAAACCTAAGCCATCAGATAAATCTCATAATCGTGTTCCTCCTAAAAACAGAGATACTGACGATACTAATGACGAGGATATGCCACAATGCTTCAAGTGTAAAGGTTTTGGTCATTTTGCAAATGAGTGTCCGAATCGTAGAAAATACACTGGAAACAAAGGTCTTTCTACAACTCTTGATGAAATGTCTGATCACTATGATTCTAATGAAGACGAAAAATCAAGTGTTGCACTCCTCTGTGAAAATATTGATTTTGATAATTGTAGCAATACGTACGTCAACCTCGATATTCTTCCGGGAGAAACTTCAACCACTTTGGAGGATAAAATGGATTTTTTCTTGTCTACTGGAAATTCTATTTATAATTTTTCAGGTTCTACCGTTTGTCTAGCAGCTTTCAAAACTATGGCACCTGAACCATCCTCTCTATTTACATGTTCTTATTGTACTCTCAAAGGTCACGAACTCTCCAACTGTTTCAAGTACAAACATAAGATAAGATATGTCAATAAACTTCAACGAAGAGCAAATCGATTAGCAAACAAGCTCAAACTTGTTCAGAAGTCGTCTGAGGTATGTAAACGTATCTCTTCTTCAAATAAGTTAATTTCCAAAGATAAGAGTAGACCTCTAGAGAAAATAGTATGGTCTAAACAGTCTGTTAAACAGATTTTAAGAATTCCATTCAAGAAGATTATGGTGGACAGATTATTGTTCACCCCAGCACAACTTAAATGTGTTGGTTGTGTATCTTGTCTCATGTGCCTGGTTCAAAAGAGACAAGGGTTTGCACACTTCAGGCTTTAGGAAAAGAGAAAATATTTTTTTTGTTTTGTTTTTTATTGGTTTCGTTTTCGCCGGTTTGGAATTCTTCTTTTCATATCTAATTGATATTGAAAGGACTTTCTCTGTTTGATCAGTAAAAGAGGGTTAAAATCGACAATCCTGCCTTTTTTAGGGTTGTGAGTTGTGCGTACGTGAATCCTTTTAGTGTATAAATTCCGTAATCCTACATTCCTTTTTCCTTCTCTGAAAACTCTTTTTTATCACAAGATTGCTTGTTGAGCCTGATTTGTGAATTCCTCTCACAATCTCATACTTGTAGGGAGAATCCAAGCATTATATCTTCTGATGGAAAAGATGTTAATATGATTGTTAAGCCATCAATCATGAAGGAAAAATAAAAATCTCCTACACCTTCAACTTTGAAAAGAAAAAGGAGGAATGTGGGGAAACCAAGAGCTGCTCCTTCTAATCTACAGAAGTTTTCTGGGGTTCTTGAAGAGTTCAAGGAAACAAGAAAGGAGATTCAGCAAATAAAGGCTATTGTCTTTGAGGACTCTTGAAATTCAGAAGGCCCTGGTTCGGCATCATTATAGAAGGTTTGTTGGAATTGACTCCTTTCTTCATGAACCTTACGTTCCTATGGCTGTTGACGACAAGGAGTTCGGGGACGATAAGGAATTTTGTAGAGGCCTTAATGTCTAGGAAACTTCTTATGAGAATTTATTCTTGTGTTTTAAGAAGGATAACTAGGGTTTGGAATAGCCATTATTGTGGGTACACATAGCTATTGCCAACGATTTTCATCTTGCAATGTTTTCAGATTTATTTATTTAAATTCTAAAGTTTATTTGGAAGATGATTTTGCAGTATTAATCTTTATTGGTTTTATATATTGCAAAAATTGTTATTGGATATGTAGGTTTGCGTCCGCGAACTATTATTATCCCATATATGTCAAAAGTTAAGCCTATTATGTCATTATGCAAATATTGATGAAGATAGGATGAACTTTTGATTGCAAAGATAGGATGAGTTTTCTTGTATCTTTATTGAAAAAGAGGGGGTCTAACAACCACACCCAATATTTCGTTCGGCAATCTGAATGGATAAACTCCAATATACTTTCAAGAGAATCAACTAGATAGTCAGACTCAATCTATAGAAAAGTATATCAAAGAGTTATATCTCTATTTCTCAATTCAATCTGCAATCAAACAAATAAGAATTTGCGAGCCCGATTGAATAAGAGAAATAACTTGGATGGTATCACAAACAAATATGCAAGTGTCAATCAATTCAATCAACAACCCAAAGGTCGGATTCAAGAACTGATTGAACTTAACGCATAACCTGTGATATTTCTATTATATAACAAAATATAATGCAGAAAAGATATAACAAAGACACTAGAAATTTTGTTAACGAGGAAACCGCAAATGCAGAAAAACCCCAGGACCTAGTCCATCTTTGAACACCACAATGTATTAAGTCGCTACACACAATAGCATACTACCAATGAACTTCGGACCGAAATGTAGTTGAGCCCTAATCAATCTCACATTGATCAAGGTACAGTTGCGCTCCTTACGTCTCTGAACCCCAGCAGGATTATATGCACTTGATTCCCTTAACTGATCTCACCCACAAGTAAGAGTTGCTACGACCCAAAGTCGAAGACTTGATAAATAAATATGTCTCATACAGAAAAGTCTATTGGAATAGATAAATCTTTCCCTCACAGAAATACCTATGAGTTTTGTTCCGTATTTTGATAAATCAAGGTGCACAGGAACCAATTGATAAACCGGACTTATATTCCCGAAGAACAACCTATTATTATCAATCACCTCATAATAATCTTAATCGTATGGAAGAGAAACAAGATATCGTGGAATCACAAACGATGAGACGAAGATGTTTGTGACTACTTTTAATCTTACCTATCGGAGATAAATCTCAAGCAAATCTTAGCAAAGATAATACTCAATCACGATAGTAGAAGTAAGATCAGAACACGCAACTACTAAGAAAATAGTTGGGTATGGCTTCACAATCCCAATGAAGTCTTCAAGTCTTTAACCTACAAGGTTTTGGAGAAAACCTAAGGTTAAAGGAGAATCGACTTTAGTCGCAACTAGTATAACACCGAAGGTGTGGGGATTAGGTTTCCCAGTTGTAAGAGTTCTCCCTTATATAGTTTTCAAATCAGGGTTTGCAAATTAAGTTACCATGGTAACAAAGCATTTAATATTCACCGTTAGATGAAAACCTGATTAGACTCAATCTAATATCTTTCAACCGTTAGATCGAACTTAGCTTGTTATACACAAATGAAATATACCTTCATTTAGGTTTGAGTAACCGTACCTAAACGTGTACACTAGGTTGGCTCAACAGTAGTTAACCAAAGTTAGTTATATAAACACTTTCATATCAACCTTATTCATCTTAACCACAACTAGTTCAAATGACTCAAATGAAACTAGTTATAGAGTTGTTCAATTGCTATATTCTCATAGAAGTATACAAGAACACAATTGAAGCAAAATCGGTTTGATTCACTCGAATCAATTCATGAACATTATAGCCACGGTTTGCAAAAGATTGCATTCCTTATTATATAAATGTATTAGTTCATGTCACAACCGATTCTAGAACTTTAACCACTCAAGTATGCAAACGGGTACGCATACTTAAGTAGCCGGACCAAGTTTGGGTTCGCCGGTATGCGAACGGGTACGCATACCTCCAAACTCAGCATAAATTCCCGGACCCAAACCTTACTCCAGTACGCGTACCGGTATGTGTACTTAGGTATCCGGACTTTCACAAACCAACAGGTACGTATACGGGTATGCATACTATGGTTCCCGGACATGGATTACATATATGCAAGAACACATACTATGTTCATAATCCAATAATGGTAAAGTGTTCTAAAGTCTATTTCAATCATTGAAACATTCTTAGAGGATGACAATAGCTATTTTCACGAACTATTAGCATCAAAGAAATTTTCAAGTTATTGAAATAATCATTACGAAACATTCCAAGTCTACACCAAATGATTGTATCACACAAATCATGTAAGATGTTACTCGGCGATTTTCACATGATCATCTTTTGACTTTCGTCAAGAATATAAGATGAACTTGGTCGAAGCGAAAGCTTACCAACACATATTTCGAGAAATATGTAAGCGAGTTAAACTCAGCTCGAAATCTAAAATTTGCATAATCGAATACTATATAGCAATACGACTTTTGTCTCAATATAGGAGTTAGAGTAGAAATAGACTTTCCAAGTGATAGATGAGTTCTAGTCTCCACATACCTTTTGTTGATGAAGTTCCACAAGCTCTCCTTAGTAGTTCTTCGTCTTCAAATGATGAACGCCATGAAGTCTAATGCTCAACTACACAATCTATCCTAGTCCGAGACATCGCTATAAGTAGACTAGAAATCAAGACTTATAGTTTTGATCACTAACATTGACAAACAAGCTTGAGATAGCAACGCTTGCGAGTTCAACCGAGCAGTGCTCTAACAGTTCCGAAACACAGAAATATGTATACCACCAATACTGAAAATAGTAATATTATTGGTTAGTAAATTTTTTATGTGAAAATAACAAACAAATAGTGTGAAAATTATTGGCTCTTACCTCCAACACTCCCCAAAAAGCATTAAAACTATCTTTGACATACGTCGAGCAATTACCGAGGGATATGTAAATCTCTTATAAAATTGGAGACCCCCAATCATATGTTGGTGCTTTCTCTAAATCTACTAATGCTTCGAGAAAACCAATTAACAGCACTGAGCACATTGGCATAGTGTCCACAACACAAACTAACGTTCGAGTTCCTCATAATGTTCAGGGAACAAATATTCATTATTTCCTAACCTGTTCTCATTCATTTTCTTAGCATAACGTTGTAAAAAACTTTTCAACCCATGCACTTTTATTTGTCTATATGATTGACTTCATTCTACATTATTTGAGTATAAAGGAAGTCTTTGATTTCATCTATCTTATGATAACCAATTTAGTCTGTTAAATGGAAGAAAATTTCCAGCACATGGAATTCCCGTTAACATGTACAAATATATCGGTGTAACTCCTATTAACAACATTTATTCATAATTAGAGTTTGTTGAATTTTATAAAACAAAATACATAATCTAAAAATTTAATTACTAGAAAAAACTGACTTACCGCATTCATAGTCTTTGAAAAAAACGCGTTTGTAGTCTTCCACCATCGTTCTAATATAACTTGAACTCCTTAAGTCCTGTGGTTTCTAGGTTGTACATGATATAAATGTCGCCAAGGATATCTTCAGACTCTCTCTAGAACAACAAGGGGAAGTAACTGAAAAATTGTACGAAACTCAGACCATCCACCTCTTAGAAATACTGAATTAATTCGATCCGGATGGTTAGATATGTGATTAGGGAACACTCCATCACCGCCTACTTGTCTAACATTTTGAAACTCATATTTTTTATCCACAAAAAAACTTAAGGGAGAACTGCGTTTGGGTCACCAAGAAATTTTAATTTGAGTTTGGGTCATAGGACCATGGTTGACCGTCTTGACCGTTAGGAAATTCTGTTAAATAAGGAAATGACCAATATAATATTTACGTTTGATTTATTTACCAAGTTACCATTGTACCTATAATTTTCGACTAAAAAGTACTGTCAAGATCATTTCTTCTTGTTTCAAAAAAAAAAAAAAAAAAAAAAAAATCATTTCGTTTTTGTTCTTCCCCATGGATCACTCGTGGTCGGACGAAGACCACCCGTCAATAGGCTGAGACTGGAACTCTTCACGGTGCCTTTACCTTCTTCTTCTTCTGTTCCTTAACCTTTCCACTTCGAGACTTCCCCTTTTCTCCTCTTGAACTCCAAACAAACCATCAATTGCATTAGTTTCCTGTTATTTGAGAAGATCCATGAGATGAGATGTTTTTTACATTTGAAATAGCAATGAAACTTCAATCGACAAAAGATAATGGAAACCCTAATTAGAAAATCAACTAAAAAAACCCAGCTATTCTCATGTATTCAACACAATCAACATATTCATTCATCATAAAAACCCTAGCCCATGGCTACGAATTTGATCAAATCCCACCAAATCTTCACAGGGTAGAAAAAGTTGAAAATTTTGAAATCACGGAGAGATTTTAATGGTGAATGTTGAATCAAATTTTATTGAGCACTAATTTGATGAGTATTCATTTAGTTTTCTTATATTGATTACTGCTTTATGTTGAATTAAGAATTTTGGTTAAGAAATTGAATTGTTGATTTGTTACTTTCGCTTCACCTCTGCATCTTCTGTTTCTCTTACAACGCCGGCTGTGCTTTCTCTCCCCCACCACGCCGTTAGATGTGTTTTAGTAGATTAATTTAGACCGTTAGATGCGTTTCAATATAGACTTTTAGTAACATGTGCGACTCACGTGCAACGATCAGTGACGGTGTTAACTAATTATAAATTAATCAAAAGATTTATTATTTGGATAACAGTCAAGATGGTCAACCGCGGTTCTGTGACCCAAACTCTAATTAAAATTTCTTCGTGACCCAAACGCAATTCTGATCACTTTTTTATGACCCAAAGTCAAAATATCCCAAAACTTAATCCACTGGCTGGAGTACTAGTAGATCCTTTTACTTTTCTGTTTCTTTTTCTTTTCACTCGCCATATTTGTTTAGGAAGTAAAACGAAAGATAATTTTCTTAAGCAAAGAGAACAGAAGAGCAGAGAAAACTTGACAAGGGAAGAGGAGGTAAAATGTGAAGAATGGATGACAAGGTGCGGTATTTATAAGCCTTAGAAAGTCGAACGTTGGCGATATTGATTATTAAGCTAGCGCTAGAGTCGATATCGAGTGATATTCATGGCAGCGCTGGCGATAAAGACTTTATCGCTGACGATATTGTCAATAACGTTCGCTAGAAACTCTGTCGCTCAATAGTTATCTCGTTATCCCATAGTAGCGCAACTCGTTTGCCAAGCCACCTGGTATGCTAAACAACATTTTTTTTGGCATGTCCATAAAACAGGCCTTAAAATGTATTGCTCTTTTTATATAAGAAAAACGAGAGTTCTGTCCTCAGAAAGAAGACAGGTTCTCGGAAGTTACAGCGTTCCTTGTGGGTCTGTCCTCAGAACCTAACAAGGTGGAGATAGTAATATAGTTTTTCGTGATTCCAAACTGAATTACAACGGATTGAATTTGAGTAAATAAAACCATAAGATTTGGTCCTCTCCAATTAAAGTTTTCTAAACCTAAAGAATTAAAAGCCAGATTATGAAGTTTTATTGCCTTAATATTTTGTTGTCTGTTGATTTGAGTCAACTTTCCCAGGGCAAAAGACACTGCTTCAAAATTCCCATCTCCCATTATATGATACTCCTGGTTACGTTGAACCTGTTTTGAACTTCATTACGATAGATATCCTGGATGTTGTCCAGAGTTGCATTCTCTTCTACTTGGAAGTCTATGTTGGCTCTTTGTAGTTCTTTGGCCCATTGAATGGCTAGTTCAGATCCACGCCTCGATTTTCCGTCTCCAGTGAAAGTGTCTTTGACATTTCTTTCCCCCACATAGGTACCTGCATAGTTCATAGCAATTAGAGCATAGTTAGTGTATGATAGATTATCAGCATTAATTTGGCCCCATATAGATAAAGTTCATGTAGCTAATGCTGATAGCAACACCAAAAGATTGTTTGTCTGTTATTTCTTTGCTGATCATCCTTTCTGTAATATAATTTTTTTAGGATGTGGGTTGGGTTATGGATGGCCCTGTTATGAGAGCAAAAATGCTGAGTAATCTTGTTGGAAGTTATGCTTGCAGTAGGTTTGATCTTGTTGAAGACAAAGTAACATCTAGCTTTCCAGATGAACTAGCGTACTGTAGCATACATTGGATTCCAGTCCTGATGTTGATTGTGGGGTTGAAACCAGCTGTTCATCTAATCCATAAAATCTCCAAAGTTGCTTAAAAGTTGGTGATGAGGACCAAAAAGGTGTCTCCAGACTTCAGAGGCATAAGGGTAAGAAAGGATGGTATGGGTCATATCTTTTTTGGCATTGTTGGATAGAGTGCAAGTGGAGTAAATGTAGCTTAGGATGCTGGCAGTTCTGGCATTTGTTGGAAGGATCCCATGAGCACATTTCCATATAAATATTTGGATGGAGGGAGAAGTATCCATCTTCCAAATTTGACTCCAAGCAAGATTAAAAGTATCATTCTTGTACTTGTCCTGAATTTTTCCATTTGAAAGAGAATTTTCCATTTTTAGTTAGTCTCCAGATTATAACATCTTCCTTGTGGATGTTCTTGTTGGTATGTCTGATAGATGTTTGATCTTCAACAGAGAACCAAAGGTTGATGATGTCCATATCCCATTATCCTCTGTTGTCCATGAGTTGATTGACTTTGATTAGAGTGTCTGAGCAAAGAGGTGGTTTGGTTAGAATTTCCTTTTTTCTATCAGTCCATCTATCTTCCCAGATGTTGATTAATTTACCATTTCCTATTACCCATTTGTAGTATTGCCGTAAGTTAGCTACCCCTTCCAGAATGCCTTTCCATAACCATGAGTCATTTCTTTTTAGTTTTGTATCCATTCTGATGATCAGATCATTTTTGAAGTGGTTTGCCTTCATAGTGATAGTCCATAAGGAATCTGGTTCAGTTACCAGCCTCCAAGCAATTTTTGTTATCATAGCACTGTTAAAGATTTCCATATTTCTAAATCCAAGACCACCCAGCTCCTTTGGTTTGCATATACTGCTCCAAGAGATATAGAACAGACCTTTGGGCTTTTCATGATCCTTTTTCCATAGAAAGTTTCTTTGAATTTTGTGAATCTCCTGACAAGTTTTCTTAGGAATCTTGAAGCAATTCATTTGATAAATACTAGAGGTAGAAGTAACACTAGATATCATAGTAGCTGTGTTATTTGGAGATAAGTTTTCATTTTTCCAACAAGATAGTTTGAATTTGATTTTGTCAATGCAAGGTATGAAAGCCTGGATTTTGCTCTCTTTGGTGAATAGAGGGGAGCCCAGATATTTTTCTTTAGAATAAATTTGGTTAACTTGCATATGAATGTTGATGGTGTTGGACAAGGTTTTTCCATATCAATCTTGATTCCCATTAGGCTTCTATCACCCTCTCTTTTTTCCATATCTAGTATTCATGTGATGGATTATCTCATGAGCAATTACAACATTATCTGATATTAGTCTTCCATGGATAAAGGCAGATTGAAATGGGGATATGAGTTTGGGTAGGAGGGGCTTAAGTATTTTGGCAATGAGTTTTGAGATGAGTTTGTAAGTAGTGTTACAAAGGGATATAGGTCTGAAGTGGACATGGATAGTTGGGGATTCATTTTTGGGTATAAGGGATATGAAAGTAGAGTTCATTTCAGACAAAATTGTAACCAGAGATGAAGAAATTTTGGACCATGTTAACAAGATCATTGCCAATAATTTCCCAATTAGCTTGAAAGAAATAGGTGGGAAACCATTTGGGCCAGGAGCTTTATCACCTTCCATACTAAAGAGAACTGTCTTTATTTCAGAAGCATCAGGAGTGGATATAAGGTGTTGATTCTTTGTAGGAGTTATAGTAGTGGGAATGAGGTTGATGATATCATGGTTTATAGTGATAGGTTCAGCAGTAGACATGCTCTTGAAGTGTCTGTGAAGCAGGATGTGATAGTACAGTTGTCAGTTAGCCAATCACCTTTAGCATTTTGAATATCATAAATCATATTTCTTCTCATCCTTTTCCTAGCAGGATCATGGAAAAATTTGGTATTTCTATCCCCTAGTTTTATACTTTGATCTCCGCACTTAGTCTTCCCAAAACACTCTTGAATATTATACCAGTGTTTGGTGTTGTCCTTTGCTTCTCTGATAGCATGACTTCTAGTGTTATCAAAAATGTTTTTTGTGATCCATTCCAGCTTGGCTTTGCTATTTTCCAAATAAGTTTTAATGTTACCATAAACCTCCTTATTCTAGATCTTCAGTTTGAGCTTGATTTCCTTTAGCTTTCTAGCTATTATAAAAGCTGAGGACCCTGAGTGATGCTGGCTCAAGCATTCAGCAATGATGGCTTTGCAATCTTTATGATCCAACCAATGGCCAAAGAATTTGAAAGGAATGAAACCAGGCTTCCAGTTGGGGTTAGTGTTAAGAAGAATGAGATTGTGATCAGAACCAGTGGCTAGTAAGCTGGAAACAGTGCTTTTGGGATGTAAGGTAAGCCATATATCATTAGCTAAACCTCTATCTAATCTGTGTTCAGTTGGGGCATTTCCAGTTCTTCTATTTGTCCAAGTGAAGGGACAAGCAGTGTACCCTAAGTCAGTTAAGGATAAATTATCTATTTTGTTGTTAAATATTTCAGCTTCAGTGTGGTCAATTGGGTGATTACTGTATTTTCATGATAATTCAAGACAAAGTTGAAATCCCCCATAATAATCCAAGGTATATTATGACTCATAACAGTCTTTTCAATCATTTTCCAAGATATGATTTTATCAGAAGTGGTGTAGGGACTACCACAATAGCCAGTGAGCATCCAACTGTTATTATCCTGAGAGGTTATTAGAACATTTATATGGTGTTTGGAAAAGTGTTTTTTCTTTTCTTTTCTAAATGTATATTAGTTTTCCAAGCTAGAGATAGCCCACAAGCAGTGCCTATGTTTCCATGTGGTTCACCAAACCAGAAATTAGTGATTCCTATTTTTTCAAGGATAGGCTTAAGATTTTGGGATTTCTGTTTAGTTTCAGCTAAGAAAAAAATGTCAGAGTTTATTTTGTTAAGCATATCATTAAGGTATTTACTAGTGTTGGCTTTATTTATTCCTTGACAGTTTCATGCCATGACTGTAAAAAAAATTGCCAGAAATAAGATATTCTATGGTAAGAGAAGCTGAGGATTATATAACCCAAGAGTATAGTATCTAAAGTGACAAGAATATAACAGTAGGTGTGATTGTGTAAAACCTGCCAAAAAATTATAACCTGGAGCATAAAGTAAAGCTAAAAGAGTTGCATACCTCAGCTTTCCTGAAAGGGTTGGTGTCCTGAAGGTTGCTAGTATTGTGGATGTAGTTATTATAATTGGGAGCCTCTTGTCCTTCATCATCAGAGTATCCAAAACCTGGTGGATAATCTTTAAGTTTTTTGGTGTGAGAAGGGGTGCAGTTCATGCTGTCTAAGGTCCCGTCTTTTCTCTTAGGCTCATGATTGGTTGACTAAGGTACTTCTTTCTTGCAGATAGTTGCTTTTCCAGTTTTCTTTTTTCCCAAAGAATTTTGGTATGGATTCTGAGATTAGCTTTTTGGGTGGCTTGGATTTCAGACAGGGAGGGTAAATCAGCAAAAGGGTTTGGGACATTGAGAGAGATTTTTGGAAAAATGTCATCTCCAGGAATATCAGAATGTTGAGAGTATTGATGGACCCAAACAACATCTTTGATGTTTATTCCTTTTTTTTCTTGTAGTATTTTCTTTTTGTTTATTTCAATGTTAGCCTTTTTTCCTTTCTTCATGGTAGTAGAGGAATTAGTATCATTGTTGGTGGTGGTGGCTTTAGAGGAACCAGCTTTGAAGGATATAAATTCATTCCTATCTTCTAAGGCAGAGCTGTTATTTTCCATGATGAGTTTTCTTTGAGCAATCTTCATTTTGATAGCAAATTCTTCTGCGGCATCTTTGTCAGTGTAGCCTCTCCTTTTAGGTATAGTGGGTGTTGAAGGTGAAGTGTTAGGGGTTTGACTTTGGCTATGAGCATGTGTTGAGGGATTACTCAGGAAGTGGAAGTAATGTTGTTGGCGCCAATTTCTTGAGTAGCTTCACATAGGAAACCAGGGTGATCTAAGATTCTACAAACATTGCAGAATTGAATACCAGGTAGAAAAAAAGCTAATTCCATCCAATGAGAGGTAATTGTTTCTTCATAAGAATCGACTCCATATTTCAAAGATCTAGTTACATCCAAAGTTAGAAGCACTTAAATGTTCTTCTCACCATTGTCCCTTCCATATGGCTTTTTTTCTTCTTGAAAATTCCAGTTGGTCTTAGCATGTTTTTAATATCTGGTAGGATATGTTTTGGAACCCTTTTGACAAGAACCCATGCCATGACTTTGTAGAATTTATCTGCATCAATGTAATCAGGCCCTTCTGGTGGGACTTCAGTGAGAACAATAAGTTTTCCAAAGATGCCTCTTGTTCCTCTTTGTCTGAAGACCCTATAACCCTCCATGCTTCCTAGTTTTATAGAATAATTTCTTCTTTTGTTCCAAAGGTTGACCTCAGCATCTCTGTAGAGTTTCCAGTTTGAGTAAGTGAATCTGGAAATAACTTTGGTTTCATAGGAGATTTTGCTGCAGAATCTGCCAATGAAGGTCCATTTCCAGTTAACATCTTTCTTTGGTAGGATGTTTTCTGGATTAATGATAACCTAAGGGAAGGGATCTTCAGGAATGTTGAGGGTATTATTCATTTGTTCTGTGAGTTTTTCAATGCTTTCTTATGGTTTTGAAGTTGAAGTGGAATCCATGAAAATTAAAAGAAAGAGAATGTGATGATTGGTATTAGGTGTATGGTATAGGTACCAATATATGTAATTATGGTTGAAGTCTTTAATTTGAATTTTATGTGTTCATTGGTTACTCTGAGAGAAGTACAACACGGGTTTAGGAATCTTGTAGCTGGTACGACTAGAGATTAGAAGATGACAAAGGACATGCAGGCTTTTATGAGGGTTGATGTGGCCAAGCCAGTTCGTGATAGTGAAAGTGCATGGTTTAGGATAGGAACCTTTGATTTGGATAATGACTACACCCTTGACAACTAGCATATCCTTAGGATCATATTTGCAGAAACTACAAAGAACATCAAACTTATCATGAAAAGATAGTGGTGTGGGACTTACCTTGGTTTTGTTGTGATGGTTGTAATAATGGGGTAAGAGAGTCTCCAGCTACTTTACCAGATAATTTTTGCTCCAGTTTAGGTCTTGTCTTACCTTTTCATTGTTCATGCCTGGGCTTTGGCATTTCAGCGTGATGGGCCTATAGATGGGATTATTGGTGGTGTTTCTATCATTTGTGTTGTTGATATGTGCAGATTGAATGCGTGTCTGACATGGTTTACAACTTGTTGCATATAGCATTTTGTTGCCAAATGTCGCAACACCACTCCAGCAATCTTCCAGACTAACAAGGAAATTTCCCAAAGGTCTAGCGCACTCCACTGAACGGGCGGTGAGAGGTTGCGTCTTTCTTCTATTCACCATAATTAAGGTTATGTATGGGGAATTGCTCATTTTCAACCAAAGGGAGGAAACTCTTGAGTGGCCCTCTATCTTTATATTCTCTGGCCATAGAGAAGTTTCACTCAATCTTTTCAGTTTCTCAAATCTTTGCAGTTGCAGTCTCTCTTCCAGAACCCAGACAAAGAGGTATAAACATAGAAAAAGAATAACGAATTCGGGACTGAGAGAATACCTCGAGTTTTTTCAGTGAGGGTGGTGTTGTTGAAGATACTCTATAGATACTTGGGGAATGGAATCTTAATTGGTAGAATCCCAATTACCCAATTTCCAGTCTGCCATATGGGATGGCATTTCCAAATGGAAGGGAGGCAATCAACTATACTCAAAACTTTAATTGGCATTGGGAGAATCTGCGGTATAATCATCGAATGAAACTTGAGGAGACTTATAATCAAATTCCTCTTGGTTAAGGTGTTCTGGTCAATCATCAGGGGAGCAATCCTATGAGTATACCACAGGTTATTTACTTGTCTATTTTCTGTTGTAGAGTTTATTATCATATGTTCCTCAAGATAATGAGAACTCTTTTGTATGATAATTTTATTGATCAGGGTGTGGTAGTTGCTAATGTTACTAATGGTTTGTAGGTCCGTGTGATTGAGGGTGAAGGACAAAGTACTAGTGGAGGAATAAGTATAGGTACTGGTTTTGTTCATGGGGATACTGGACAGGTTTTTGCTTCTAATAAATATGTGTTTCAGGACAGTGTCTTTGAGGTTGGGAGTGGGAGTGGTAGTGGCAGTAGTGGTGTTTCTGGTATTGGGAGAGAAACAGATGATGTTGGTAATAGTAGCAGTGATGTTGAGGATGGTAGTGGTTTATTTGTGATTCATGAGGCTGTTGGTGGTGGAATTCGAGGTCCTGGTGATGAATGGGATTTGTCTAATGGATGGGTGTTGTATATTATGCATCCTCAGCATGGTCGAGTACTGGTGAATGAAGGTGTTGCCTTGGTTGGAGATAGGTATGTTGTAATAAGTGGTGTGCGACAAGGTTTCGATTATATCATGATGCCATAACTTATTAGAGCAGAGATTCGAAGAATGGCAGCTTTTCCAATACCTGAAGGAGAAATATCATTTCCTCATCTAGACCTGGTAACTCCTGTGGTGGGCAGGATTGCTGAGAATATTGCTAGAATTGTTGATGCAGGGTATGGAGAGCGGAATCCACCAAATCAGGAAAATGTGTAGCCTAATCCAGAGTCAACAACAATATTTGCAGCAGAGCCAAACAATCCACCTGCACGATCTAGGAATCAGCGTGTCTATCCTTTTGCTAATCAAAGACGCGCCACAAGGAACCAGTTGGAGCAGTGCAGAGCCAGGACTAGGAGTGGGCAAACTTATCAACCACATAGCTCTTAAATAGGTGAGAATTATTGGGATGTTGTGGTAATCTTTGGGGTTTGAGATGGGGTTTTCACTTCTTTGGACTAGACGAACTTTGGGTGTCAATTTATTTTTTGGTTTTTCTTTGGTTTTCTTTTGTTTAAAGACAAAGACAATGTATTTATGGTAAACATTGAGGGGAATGCCTTTGAAATTTAAGTTGGGTACAATAAGATTATGTTTTGTATGTTTTTCAGTACTGGTTATGATGTGATAATAATGTTTGGTACTAGGATTTGAGGAATCTCTAGTCGTGCACTAGGTTTGATGAAGGTGATTAGTGTTGCACTCCTTGTGTTTTTTGATAGTAGGTGTTTTGTTTAGGAGTTTATTGGGTTTCTGGAGGTGTCCATCATACCAGATGGTGAGATTGACATGGTGATGGTTTTTGTGTAGATCATGTGAGATGTCACTTGGGTAGTTTTGCAAAGAGTTGATAGGACTTGAATTTTGAGAATTGGGAATTTGCAGGATAAACTTGGAGGTTCTTCCATTGATTTAGGTAATGACTCAGAGGGTATTTGTTTTTATTTCTGTGTGGTTTTGGTGTTTATTGTGATTTCGGTGTTCATGGTGATCCTTGTTAGTCTTAGTAATGTCACTGAAATTGATTCTGAGAATGTAATTGGCATAATTCTGGTGATTATGATGGTTTTGATTGATAATAACGTTATGATTGTAAGAGATGAACTTCATAGAATCGATTTGATTTTCTAAAGTGAGAGTAAAGATCTCTTTGTGATTGGTGTAGTAAGATAAAACAAGGTGATTTTAAGAATTGGTATGAGAATTCATATCATAAAGAAGTTTTCATGATCTCCGGCAGAAAAAAAACTGGCGAGAAAAGAGCCATAAACCACCAAATCAGGACAATGTGCAGCCTAATCCATAGACAACAACAATCTTTTCAATAGAGCCAAACAATCCACCTGCACGATCTAGGAATCAGCGTGTCTATCCTCCTGCTAATCAAAAACGTTCCATAAGGAACCAGTTGGAGCAGCGCAGAGCCAGGACTAGGAGTGGGCAAACTTATCAACCACATAGCTCTTAAATACGTGAGAATTATTGGGATGTTTTGGTAAGCTTAGGGGTTTGAGATGGTTTTCAGCGCCTTAGAATGTATTGCGAACTTATAAAATCCAAATAGATTACTTAGTTCCGATTTGGAGACAAAATCACTTCTTATTCACGTTTGTAGCCGGGCCTAGTTCATTTCTTATAGTCCAACAATGAGTTACCCCTTGACACATATCCAATCTATAGAACTCTTCCGAACTTGTTAATGGATAACTCCATGTTAGACGGCCAAGCAGTAAAGGTGCAAGTATTTGACTTGCATAGTTGCATTGGAGAATCTTTTTCTTTATTCTTTCCGGTAATGTTAGGGCCTAAACTTTAGGCAATGAATTAACCCTAGATTAATTTTTATTTGCATAGTAAGTTGGATGAACTCATTCAGACTTATCGTTAAGCGAGCAGAAACCCAGATAGAGTTTATACTTATTTATTTACAGATAAAATGTCTAAACTAGATTCAATGAAATCTATGACTCTCACAAGAGAAAGACATATTTTCTATTTTAGTTAAACTAGACAGTAATGCCAACTTAATCAAGGTTAATTTTTGAGCTGATCACAATCAATAATTAGAGTTCATAGCCGGAACCTTCACAGGTCTGAAGACCTTCAAGTTTGTGACAGATGGAGTCAACTGCATCTTCGGACACGATATCCTTATTGAGACGAACCTTAACTCGTGTCTTCATGAGAGCAAGGTCGGAGTTAACCTTTATCAACTCAGTTCTTAACACATCAAGCTCTTTTAGAGTATCAAAAAGCAGCAGCTTTGCATCATTAAACTGACCGATAAAGTCTTGAACATCTTCAGCAGAAATCTCTTCATCATCCTCAATATCTGAAAAGTTATCAAGAGATTGAGGAGATGTGTCATCAACTTCCATGAGTGTTCCTTTCTCCTCCTCTTTGAGTTCGAGACCAAAACCCATATCAAGAAAACCTTTTGAAAAGGTACAAGTTCCCGAAGGAGATGCCATTCTTGACAAAAACACCTGGAGTAAGCGTACTCTTTCAAAAAAAGGGTTTGTTATTTAAATGGTTCCTCATGAAGACAGTTTTTAGGGTTTCCAAAGTCGGTCCGAGACATGTAACAAGGGTACCCGTACGAACACAAACTTGGCCCATAGGAGAAAAGAAAAAGAAACAAAGCAAAGCAAACAAGACTGTTTGCGAAGCAGTATTTGCTGAGTGAAAGTTTCACAAGTCTTAGCTCAATAAATTTTATATTCTCACAGTAGAAAAATTTAGATCATAAGAGTAGCAAATTTGACCCAAAAAAATTTCAAGATGAAATTAAAAATCAAAAGCTTGACAAAATAAAACACAAATACTTATGCAAGCATTTGTGAATGATAATCCAACTAAGCACGATAAAAAGATAGCCAGAGAAACTAAAAATACTTTTCCATCAAGTATACCTGATCAAATCTCACTCCACCGGGATTTTTTGTGAGTGAGATTTCAACCTTGTGATTAATTAGCACAAGTATGAGCTTTAAGATCATCAAATGAACGTTGTTTTTTCTTAGACCCCTTTCTCCTGACCTTTGGAGGAAAACCATAATGATGTGAAAAGTTATCATAATATTTACTATCATCAAGATATGATGCATAGATTTTGTTCTTACCTGAAGTATTTTGTCTAGAGGGAATTGACAGCCTTTTGACGATCTCTTTATATCCTTCAATTATTAGATTTAGGTTGTCTTCCATATCTTCATTTTTGCTTCCTTCTTATGGTACATTTTTCACATCAACAACAACATTATCTCCCCTTTTAGAAGAAGATCCTTGAACTCTTCTTTGACGGTTTGGGTAAGGGAGTTTGTTACCTTGAACATTTGAGGAACACATCGAATTGACTTTCCTGGTAGAATACACAGGGTGAGTACTAAAACCAATTGGTTTAGACATACGGATGTCATTTACACCTTTGGGAATTAAGTCTAAGGTGTGTTGAAGACGAAGAATAGAATTGTCATTCAACCTAGAGTTTCTATTTTGTTCAACATGTCCTTTTGAGTCACAAAAGAGACACACTTTCTGATCACCAGAATGACTAGAGAAAACAACCTCAACACCATCGTTTGGAGACTTCTTCCTTCCATGTGATGTGGATATTCTTTGATTAGAGGAAGACACAAGCACATCTTTTCCAACAGGAAGGGATTTCAGTTTTGCTTCTGGAACTGAATTTTTTACAGTTAAGTTAGAAGCAATTGGTATAGTGGACTCTTTGGAACATTCTTGAACAGAGAGTTTACTCAAGAGATGTCCAATTTCCAAAGCATCCCCTTTGAGTTTTTCCTCAAGTAGAGTTCGTGAAGAACATACTGAGGCGTTTTCCTCTCGAAGAACATTTAGAAGAGAGTCACGCTCATTTACCATACCAACAAGAACATTGAATTTGTGTTTCAACCGATTGACATCATCATCCTGGATTTTAACAAGTTTTAGAATCACTGCACTCTCTTAGGCTGCTTCCCTTTCAACTTCAGAGTCAGACTCGTCGGTAAGGTAATCAGGGTAAAACTTGTAAATGAAAGTCTGTTTAATTGGAACACTAGGTTCGTCTATATTCGAGATTGAAAAATCTTTCTATTTGATAGATCTCAGAGAAACAGAACTTTTATTTCTGGCGATGCGTTTGTCAGAGATAGCACAACTGTCCATATTCAGATCGCTACAAACACAGACTTATAAGGTCTTAAACGTGTTTGCCTGCTCTTATACCAATTGAAAAAGCGGGGGTCTAACAACCATACCCAATATTTTGTTCAGCAATCTAAATGGACAAACTCCAATATACTTTCAAGAGAATCAACTAGACAGTCAGACTCAATCTATAGAAAAGTATATCAAAGAGTTATATCTCTATTTCTCAATTCAATCTGCAATCAAACAAATAGGAATTTATGAGCCCGATTGAATAAGAAAAATAATTTGGATGGTATCACAAACCAATATCCAAGTGTCAATCAATTCAATCAACAACCCAAAGGTCTGATTCAAGAACTAATTGAACTTAACGCACAACCTGTGATATTTCTATTATATAACAAAATATAATGCGGAAAAAAAATAACACAGACCCCATAAATTTTGTTAACGAGGAAACCGCAAATGCAGAAAAACCCCAGGACCTAGTCTAGCTTTGAATACCAAACTATATTAAGCCGCTACAGACACTAGCCTACTACTAATGAACTTCAGACTTGAATGTAGTTGAGCCCTAACCAATCTCACACTGATCAAGGTACAGTTGCGCTCCTTACGTCTCTGAACCCCAGCAGGATTCTACGCACTTGATTCCCTTAGATGATCTCACCCACAACTAAGAGTTTCTACGACCCAAAGTCGAAGACTTGATAAACAAATATGTCGCAAACAAAAAAGTCTATTGGAATAGATAAATTTGTCTCCCATAGAAATACCTATGAGTTTTGTTCCGTCTTTAGATAAATCAAGGTGCACAGGAACAATTTGATAAACCAGACTTATATTACCGAAGAACAACCTAGTATTATCAATCACCTCATAATAATCTTAATCGTATGGAAGCGAAACAAGATATTGTGGAATCACAAACGATGAGACGAAGATGTTTGTGACTACTTTTAATCTTACCTATCGGAGATAAATCTCAAGCAAATCTTAGCAAAGATAATACTCAATCACGATAGTAGAAGTAAGATCAGAACACGCAACTACTAAGAAAATAGTTGGGTCTGGCTTCACAATCCCAATGAAGTCTTCAAGTCGTTAACCTACAGGGTTTTGGAGAAAACCTAAGGTTAAAGGAGAATCGACTCTAGTCGCAACTAGTATTACACAGAAGGTGTGAGGATTAGGTTTCTCAATTGTAAGAGTTCTCCTTTATATAGTTTTCAAATCAGGGTTTGCAATCTAAGTTACCTTGGTAACAGAGCATTCAATATTCACCATTAGATGAAAACCTTATTAGACCCAAGATAATATTTTTCAACCGTTAGATCGAACTTAGCTTGTTATACACAAATAAAATGTACCTTCATTTAGGTTTAATTAACCGTACCTAAACGTGTACACTAGGTTGGCTCAACAGTAGTTAACAAAAGATAGCTATATGAACACTTTCATATCAACCTTATTCATCTTAACCACAACTAGTTCAAATGACTATCATGAAACTAGTTATAGAGTTGTTCAATTTCTATATTCTCATAGAAGTATACAAGAACACAATTGAAGCAAAATCGGTTTGATTCACTTGAATCAATTCATGAACATTATAGCCACGGTTTAGAAAAGATTGCATTCCTTATTATATTTAATTTATTAGTTCATGTCACAACCGATTCTAGAACTTTAACCACTCAAGTATGCAAACGGAAACGCATACTTAAGTAGCCGGACCAAGTTTGGGTTCGCCAGTATGCGAACTTGTACGCATACCTCAAAACTCAGCAGAAATTCCCGGACCCAAACCTTACGCCAGTACGCGTAACGGTATGTGTACTTAGGTACCCGGACTTCCACAAACCAACAGGTATGCATACGGGTATGCATACTATGGTTCCCGGACATGGATTACATATATGCAAGAACACATACTATGTTCATAATCCAATAATGGTTAAGTGTTCTAAACTCTATTTCAATCATTGAAACATTCTTAGAGGATGACAATAGTTGTTTTCACGAACTATTAGCATCAAAGAAATTTTCAAGTTATTGAAATAATCATTACGAAATATTCCAAGTCTACACCAAATGATTGTATCACACAAATCATGTAAGATGTTACTCGGCGATTTTCACATGATCATCTTTTGACTTTCGTCAAGAATATAAGATGAACTTGGTCGAAGCGAAAGCTTACCAACACATATTTCGAGAAATATGTAAGCGAGTTAAAGTCAGCTTGAAATCTCAAATGTGCATAATCGAATACTATATAGCAATACGACTTTTGTCTCAATATAGGAGATAGAGTAGAAATAGACTTTCCAAGTGATAGATGAGTTTCAGTCTCCAAATACCTTTTGTTGATGAAGTTCCAAAAGCTTTCCTTAGTAGTTCTTCGTCTTCAAATGATGAATACCGTGAAGTCTAATGCTCAATTACACAATATATCCTAGTCCGAGACATCGCTATAAGTAGACTAGAAATCAAGACTTATAGTTTTGATCACTAACATTGACAAACAAGCTTGAGATAGCAACGCTTGCGAGTTCGACAGAGCAGTGCGCTAACAGTTCTAAAACACTGAAATATGTATACCACCAATACTGAAAATAATAACATTATTGGTTAGTAAATTTTTCATGTGAAAATAATAAACAAATAGTGTGAAAGTTATTGGTTTTTACCTCTAACACTCCCCAAAAATCATTAAAACAATCTTTGACATACGTCGAGCAATTACCGAGGGATATGTAAATCTCTGATAAAATTGGAGACCCCCAATCATACGTTGGTGCTTTCTCTAAATCTTCTAATGCTTCGAGAAAACCAATTAACATCACTGAGCTAGCATTTGCAAATAGACATTGGCCTAGTGTCCACAACACAAACTAACGTTCGAGCTCCTCATAATGTTCAGGGAACAAATATTCATTATTTCCTAACCTGTTCTCATTCATTTTCTTAGCATAACATTTTAAAAAACTTTTCAACCCAGCCACTTTTAACCCATGCATTTTTATTTGTCTATATGATTGACTTCCTTCTACATCATTTGAGTATAAAGGAAGTCTTTGTTTCCATCTATCTTCTGATAACCAATTTTGTCTGTTAAATGGAGAAAAAAATTCCAGCACATGGAATTCCCGTTAACATGTACAAATCTATCGGTGTAACTCCTATTAACAACATTTTTCATAATTAGAATTTGTTGAATTTCATTAAAAAAAATACATAATCTAAAAATTTAATTACTAGAAAAAACTGACTTACC
>JAJJMB010017052.1:1473966-1561424 GCA_023531105.1 Papaver atlanticum
CCCCCCCCCTCAAGAACTTGAACTCCTGTGAAAGTTAGATTTGGAGGTTAGGGAACCCAAGAGTTCCTTTCTCCGTGATGAACCATTTCTCCTTGCTGGGAACTTGACTTCGATTTTCAATTAGAAAAGCGTCCTTATCTTCTTGTCTTGTCTTAGTCTCTCTTTGCTTCGTAATGCAATCCTCTTCGAGTGGTTCTTCTCTATCAAACCACAAGTCTTCCACATGTGGCAAGATTATCTTGTCATCCCCGTCATTATCTAGTAATGGTGGTTCAAACATCTTCAACCTTCCTAGGTCGTCTTGTTGTTGTTTGGTTAGGGTTTCCAAACAAACTCTACTCGGCTTCTCCTCAAGACAACAGGTTATAAGGAGAATGAACTTTGTACTAGCTTTCACCAACCATTTATCCTGAGTGGCTGTAATCAAGCTCGCTCCATCAAGAGGAGAGTTTATAGTTCGTATTACAAAAGCTTTCTCATATTTGGTAAAGGTATACTTATGGTTCCTCCTAGTAAGGACTACCAAGTTCAACCTGGCAAACATCTAATAGAACCACATCACATGTAACCTCATCAATGTATGACTCATCAAAAGCAAACTTAAACGTACACTGTTCTGAAACATGTAGCCCACCTTCCTTTTGAAGCCACCCTAAAGGATAGGGTTTCAGATGTTTGAAAGTGTTCAAACCCAATTTATGTACCAAAGAATGTGAAAGTAAATTCTTCTGACTTCTCAGGTCAATAACAACATCTATAAGTGTTGTCTTAACAGCATCTTAACTGTGAAGAGTCGTTCCCTAAGGTCATCTTTTAAAGGTTCTTCTTTTGCTCATGCCATAAGAGACAACTTTGAGTTGGGTTCCGTTAGTCCTTGGAATTTTATTGGAGCTTGTGCGACTAGTGATTCCTTCTTGGCTTCTTTATTCTGCAACCCTTTTGGTTTTAGATTAGGATACTTCATCCAACACTTGTCGACAACATGTCCTGTTTGTTTGCAATAAGTGCAAGTCAAACCTTCTTTGTCTTTAGACTTCCTATCCTCTTTGCTCCTTTCATCTCCATTAGCGATGAAACCTCTAAACTTCCCCTTGGTGTTTCCCTCAACATCAGATTTCTTAAGCCTTCCTTCGATGGCATTAGCTATTATGCTTTCTTCGGAGATAGTATCCACCGAAAACATCTTCAACTCCTTCTGTATATACTCATGGAACCCGAAAATATACTTCATATAGATAACATGATCTTCAAAGTCTAAATCCAAAACCATAGCTTGATTATGAAATTCCGAAGTATATTCTTGAACGGTTTGGTTGTATGACTGCTTCAAGTTGTACCACTTGAACCATCTCTTTTCAAGGTAGCCAACCAGATAAAATTGTTTCCTCACAACTTCCTTGAATCCCTTCCACGACAATGCTCCCTTACTTAGGTATTGTCTTTGATAAGCTTTCCACCATATTAGAGCACGCTTTGAAAGCTTCAATACCGCAAAAGTTATCTTCTCATTCGAACCATATTTAAAGAAAGAAAAGTATGTCTCTAAACGCTCTATCTAATCATCCAATTTCTCTACATCGACACTTCCATCATAAAGTGGAATATCAACATGAAAATCAATTTTTAGATTCTTACCATGATTCATAAACTTACCACGAAGTTTTGTTGCTTTTGTGTCTTTAGGAATCTCTTCTTCTCCTTCCTCTTCGCTTTCTTCGTCTTCCTCCTCATCCTCTTCTTCTTAACCCCAAGATGGAGATTTCGGTTTTTTCGGAAGTTTTAGATTTGGTGTATTGGAACGAATACAAGCAACCAACTCATCGAGGGTAG
Source organism: Papaver atlanticum (assembly GCA_023531105.1). Lineage (NCBI taxonomy): Eukaryota > Viridiplantae > Streptophyta > Magnoliopsida > Ranunculales > Papaveraceae > Papaver > Papaver atlanticum. Next base: position 1,475,797 of record JAJJMB010017052.1, read on the forward strand.
TTTGAATCGTCTTCATCTCTTTTTCTAACATAACCACCTTCTCGTCGGTAGTTTTTGGTTCATCAGTCTTAGACTCATCGTCTGACTTTGTCATCCTTGGTTTTCATGTTCTTTTAACGTATTCTTGCTTTTCGAGTAACTCACCAAGCTGTTTGTAGAGAGATCTAGTAAAGACCATAAACCACTGGAATCTTCCCTTAAAAAAATGAACCTTGCTCTGATACCAACTTGATACGTATTGATCTCTGTACCTTGGTGACTATTATTATAGAGGCGGAATTTAGAATAATAATAGATAAAACTAGAAAACATAACACAAAGAGGTAATTCGAAGAAATATATCTTCTCTAGATTATGAACAAGAAAACTATTACAATTCTCTCTTTGTTACGTTCACAATCTCTCTAGGTAAATAACCTTAAACTATTTGCTAGCTTGCTTTTACAATAATTAATTGTCTCACAAACCTATCTCTAGGTATGTGTGTTAAACCTCCTTTTCTAGGTGTCAAACCACACTCTCTAGATTGTCTTAGCTATGAGCTAAACATCTCTATTTATAGCTTTAACGGTTTCCCAAACCTTATAGGAATCTATTTCCTTATCTAGGAATAATTCCCTTTCTAGGTATATTTCCCTTTCTAAGAATATTACCTTGTCTAGGAAGTATTTCCTTATCTTGGAATACTTCCTTACTTTGGTTTGGTTTCCCAAACCTCTTAGGAATTTATTTTCCTTTTATATGAATACTTCCTTAAATCAGTAATCCTTCCTAAATTACAATTTTATCCTCAATCCATCTAGAGGATCACTAGTTTCCGGAGAGAGGAAGATACATATGTATCAGAAATACTGAATTAATTCGATCCGGATGGTTAGATTTGTGATTAGGGAACACACCATCACCGCCTACTTGTCTAACATTTTGAAACTTATATTCTTTATCCACAACAAAACTTAATCCACTGGCTAGAGTACTAGTAGATCCTTTTACTTTTATGTTTCTTTTTCTTTTCTAACTCGCCATATTTGTTTAAGAAGTAAAACGAAAGATAATTTTCTTAAGCGAAGAGAACAGAAGAGTAGACACAACTTGACAAGGGAATAGGAGGTAAAATGTGAAGAATAGATGACAAGGTGCGGTATTTATAAGCGTTAGAAAGTCGAACGTTGACGATATTGATTATTAAGCTAGCGCTAGAGTCGATATCAAGAGATATTCATGGCAGCGCTGGTCATAAATACTTTATCGCTGACGATATTGTCAATAACGTTCGCTAGAAACTCTGTCGCTCAATAGTTATCCCATTATCCCATAGTAGCGCAACTCGTTTGCCATGCCACCTGGTATGCTAAACAACATTTTTTTTGGCATGTCCATAGAAACAGGCCTTAAAATGTATTGCTTTTTTTATATAAGAAAAACGAGAGTTCTGTCCCCAAAAAGAAGACAGGTTCTCGGAAGTTACATCATTCCTTATGGGTCTGTCCTATGAACCTAACAAGGTGGAGATAGTAATATAGTTTTCCGTGATTCCAAACTGAATTACAACGGATTGAATTTGAGTAAATAAAACCATAAGATTTGGTCCTCTCCAATTAATTTTCTAAACCTGAAGAATTAAAAGCCAGATTATGAAGTTTTACTGCCTTAATGTTTTGTTGTCTGTTGATATGAGTCAACTTTCCAAGGGCAAAAGACACTGCTTAAAAATTCCCATCTCTCATTATATGATACTCCTGGTTACGTTGAACCTGTTTTGAACTTCATTACGATAGATATCCGGGATGTTTTCCAGAGTTGCATTCTCTTCTACTTGGAAGTCTATGTTGGCTCTTTGTAGTTCTATGGCCCATTGAATGGCTAGTTCAGATCCACGCCTCGATCTTCCGTCTCCAGTGAAAGTGTCTTTGACATTTCTTTCCCCCACATAGCTACCTGTATAGTTCATAGCAATTAGAGCATAGTTCGTGTATGATAGATTATCAGCATTAATTTGTCCCCATGTAGGTAAAGTTCATGTAGCTAATGCTGATAGTAACACCAAAACATTGTTTGTGGTTATTAATTAGTATGTTATTTCTTTGCTGATCGTCCTTTCTGTAATATAAATTTTTCAGGATGTGGGTTGGGTTATGGATGACCCTGTTATGAGAGCAAAGATGCTGGGTAATCTTGTTGGCAGTTCTGCTTGCAGTAGATTTGATCTTGTTGAAGACAAAGTAACATCTAGCTTTCCAGATTAACCAGCATATTATAGCATAAATTGGAATCCAGTCCTGATGTTGATTGTGGGGTTTAAACAAGCTGTTCATCCAATCCATAAAATCTCCAAAGTTGCTGAAAAGTTGGTGATGAGGACCAAAAAGGTGGCTCCGGACTTCAGAGGCATAAGGGAAAGAAAGGATGGTATGGGTCATATCTTTTTTGGCATTGTTGGATAGAGTGCAAGTGGAGTCAATGTAGCTTAGGATGCTGGCAGTTTTGGCATTTGTTGGAAGGATCCCATGAGCACATTTCCATATAAACATTTGGATGGAGGGAGAAGTATCCATCTTCCAAATTTGACTCCAAGCAGGATTAAAAGTATCATTCTTGTACTTCTCCTGAATTTTTACGTCATACAGAGATTTGACAGAGAATTTTCCATTTTTAGTTAGTATCCATATCATAGCATCTTCCTTGTGGATGTTCTTGTTGGTATGTCTGATAGATGTTTGATCTTCAACAGTGAACCAAAGGTTGATGATGTCCATATCCCATTATCCTCTGTTGTGCATGAGTTGATTGACTGTGATTAGAGTGTCTGAGCAAAGAGGTGGTTTGGTTTGAATTTTCTCTTTTCTATCAATCCATCTATCTTCCCAGATGTTGATTAATTTACCATTTCCTATTACCCATTTGTAGTATTGCCGTAAGTTAGATACCCCTTCCAGAATGCCTTTCCATAACCATGTGTCATTTCTTTTTGGTTTTGTATCCATTCTGATGATCAGATCATTTTTGAAGTGGTTTTCCTTCATACTGATGGTCCATAAGGAATCTGGTTCAGCTACCAGCCTCCAAGCAATTTTGGTTATCATAGTACTATTAAAGATTTCCATATTTCTAAATCCAAGACCACCCAGCTCCTTTGGTTTGCAGATACTTCTCCAAGACAAGTTGAACAAACCTTTAGGCTTTTCATGATCCTTTTTCCATAGAAAGTTTCTTTGAATTTTGTCAATCTCCTGACAGGTTTTCTTAGGAATCTTGAAGAAATTCATTTGATAAATACTAGAGGTAGAAGTAACACTAGATATCATAGTAGCTCTGTCATTTGGAGATAAGTTTTCACTTTTCCAACCAGCTAGTTTGAATTTGAGCTTTTCAATGCAAGATCTGAAAGCCTGGATTTTGCTCTTGTTGGTGAATAAAGGGGATCCCAAATATTTGTCTTTAGAATCAATTTGTTGAACTTGCATATGAATGTTGATGTTGTTGGCAATAGCAGGATCAGTATTTTTACTGAAGAAAATACCAGACTTGGAGAAGTTTATCATTTGTCCTGAAGAAGCACTGAAAGAATTGAAGATGTTGATTAAGTTGGTACATTCTTGCATGTTGGCTTTGCAGAAGACAAGGCAGTCATCAACAAATAAAAAATGATTGACTGAATGAGCATAAGTACAGACACTAATACCATGAATAAGACCATCATCTTCTGCTTGCATTAGGTTTCTAGAAAATGCTTCCAAACAGAACATAAAAAGATATGAAGATAGTGGATCTCCTTGTCTAAGACCTCTAGAGGGTTTGAAGAACTCTCCAAGAGAACCATTGACAAGAACAACCATGTTTGTAGTAGAGATGCATTGATGGATAAGCTGGCACCACTTGTCACTGAAACCCATTTTACACTCTATGGCTAGCAGGAATTTCAAATTTAATCTGTCAAAAGCTTTTGCCATATCAATCTTGATTCCCATTAGACCTCTATCACCCTTTTTTTTCCATATCTAGTATTCATGTGATGGATTATCTCATGAGCAATTACAACATTATCTGATATTTGTCTTCCATGGATAAAGGAAGATTGAAATGGGGATATGAGTTTGGGTAGGAGGGGCTTAAGTCTTTTGGAAATGAGTTTGGAGATGAGTTTGTAAGTAGTGTTACAGGGGGATATAGGTCTGAAGTGGACAGGGCTAGTTGGGGATTAAGTTTTGGGTATAAGGGATATGAAGGTAGAGTTAATTTCAGACAAAATGAAACCAGAAATGAAGAAATTTTGGACCATGTTGAAAAGATCATTGCCAACAATTTCCCAATTAGCTTGAAAGAAATTGGTGGCAAACCATTTGGGCCAGGAGCTTTATCACCTTCCATACTAAAGAGAACTGTCTTTATTTCAGAAGCATCAGGAGTGGATATAAGGTGTTGATTCTCTGTAGGAGTTATAGTAGTGGGAATGAGGTTTATGATATCATAGTTTATAGTGATAGGTTAGCAGTAGCCATGCTCTTGAAGTGTCTATTAAGCAGGATGTGATAGTAGAGTTGTCAGTTAGCCAATCACCTTTGGCATTTTGAATATAATCAATCTTATTTCTTCTCATCCTTTTCCTAGCAGAATCATGGAAAAATTTGGTATTTCTATCCCCTAGTTTTATACTTTGATCTCTGCTCTTTGTCTTCCAAAAACACTCTTGAATGTTATACCAGTGTTTGATGTTGTCCTTTGCTTCTCTGATAGCATGACTTCTAGTGTTATCAAAAATGTTTTTTGTGATCCATTCCAGCTTGGCTTTGCTATTTTCCAAATTAGTTTTAATGTTACCATAAACATCCTTATTCCAAATCTTCAGTTTGAGCTTGATTTCCTTTAGCTTTCTAGTTATTATAAAAGCTGAGGAACCTGTGTGGTGCTTGCTCCAGCATTCAGCAATGATGTCTTTGCAGTCTTTATGATCCAACCAAGGGCCAAAAAATTTGAAAGGAATGAAACCAGGCTTCCAGTTGGGGTTAGTGTTAAGAAGAATGGGATTGTGATCAGAACCAGTGGCTAGTAAGCTGGAAACAGTGCTTTTGGGAAGTAAGGTCAGCCACCTATCATTAACTAAGCCTCTATCTAATCTGTGTTCAGTTAGGGCATTTCCAGTTCTTCTATTTTTCTAAGTGAAGGGACAAGCAGTGTACCCTATGTCAGTTAAGGATAAATCATCTATTTTGTTGTTAAATATTTCAGCTTCAATGTGGTCAATTGGGTGATTACTATATTTTTCATGATAATTCAAGACAAAATTGAAATCCCCCATAATAATTCAAGGTATATTATGACTCATAGCAGTCTTTTCAATCAATTTTCAAGTTTGATTTTATTAAAAGTGGTGTAGGGACTACCAAAATAGCCAGTGAGCATCCAACTGTTATTATCCTGAGAGGTTATTAGAGCATTTATATGGTGTTTGGAAAAGTCTTTTTTTTTCTAAATGTATATTAGTTTTCCAAGCTAGAGCTACCCACCAGCAGTGCCTATGTTTCCATGTGGTTCAACAAACAAGAAATTAGTAATTCCTATTTTTTATAGGATAGGTTTAAGATTTTGGGATTTCTGTTTAGTTTCAGCTAGGAAAAAAATGTCAGGGTTTATTTTGTTAAGCATGTCATTAAGGTATGTACTAGTGTTTGCTTTATCTGTTCCTTGACAGTTCCATGCCATGACTATAAAAAAATTGCCAGAAATAAGATATTTTTTGGTAAGAGAATGTGGGGATTATAACCCAAGAGTATAGTATCTAAAGTGACAAGAATATAACAGTAGGTGTGATTGTGTAAAACCTACCAAATAATTATAACCTGGAGCATAAAGTAAAGCTAAAAGAGTTGCATACCTCAGCTTTCCTGAAAGGGTTAGTGTCCTCAAGGTTGCTAGTATTGTGGATGTAGTTATTATAATTGGGTGCCTCTTGTCCTTCATCATCAGAGTATCCAAAACCTGGTGGATAATCTTTAAGTTTTTTGGTGTGAGAAGGGGTGCAGTCCATGCTGTTTAAGGTCCTGTCTTTTCTGTTAGGTTCAGGGATTGGTTGACTAAGGTACTCCTTTCTTGCAGATAGTTGCTTTTCCAGTTTACTTTTTTCCCAAAGAATTTTGGTATGGATTCTGAGATTATCTTTTTGGGTGGCTTGGATTTCAGACAGGGAGGGTAAATCAGCAAAGGGGTTTGGGACATTGAGAGAGATTTTTGGAAAAATGTCAGCTCCAGGAATATCAGAATGTTGAGAGTATTGATGGACCCAAACAGCATCATTGATGTTTATTCCATTTTTCCTTGTAGTATTTTCTTTTTGTTTATTTCAATGTTAGCCTTTTTTCCTTTCTTCATGGTAGTAGAGGAATTAGTATCATTGTTGGTGGTGGTGGCTTTAGAGGAACCATCTTTGAAGGCTATAAATTCATTCCTATCTTCCAAGGCAGAGATGTTATTTTCCATGATGAGTTTTCTTTGAGCAATCTTCATTTTGATAGCAAATTCTTCTGCGGCATCTTTGTCAGTGTAGCCTCTCTTTTTAGGTATAATGGGTGTTGAAGGTGAAGTGTTAGGGGTTTGACTTTGGCTATGAGCAGGTGTAGAGGGATTACTCAGGAAAGTGGAAGTAATGTTGTTGGCGCCAATTTCTTGAGTAGCTTCACATAGGGGACCAAGGTGATATAAGATTTTACAAACATTGCAGAATTAAATACCTGGTAGAAAAAAAGCTAATTCCATCCAATGAGAGGTAATTGTGTCTTCATAAGCATCGACTCCATATTTCAAAGATCTAGTTACATCCAAAGTTAGAAGCACTTAAATGTTTTTCTCATCATGGTCCCTTCCATATGGTTTTTTTGATTCTTGAGAAATTCCAGCTGGTCTTAGCATGTTTTTAATATCTGGTAGGATATGTTTTGGAACCCTTTTTACAAGAGCCCATGCCATGACTTTGTAGAAGTTATCTGCATCAATGTAATCAGGCCCTTATGGTGGGACTTCAGTAAGAACAATAAGTTTTCCAAATATGCCTCTTGTTCCTCTTTGTATGAAGACCCTATAACCCTCCATGCTTCCTAGTTTTATAGAATAAAAATTTCTTCTTTTGTTCCAAAGGTTGACCTCAGCATCTCTGTAGAGTTTCCAGTTTGAGTAAATGAATCTGGAAATAACTTTGGTTTCATATGAGATTTTGCTGCAGAATCTTCCAATGAAGGTCCATTTCCAGTTAACATCTTTCTTTGGTAGGATGTTTTCTAGATTAATGATAACCTTAGGGAAGAGATCTTCAGGAATGTTGAGGGTATTATTCATTTGTTCTGTGAGTTTTTCAATGCTTTCTTCTGGTTTTGAAGTTGAAGTGGAAGCCATGAAAATTAAAAAAAAAAGAATGTGATGATTGGTATTAGGTGTATGGTATAGGTACCAATATATGTAATTATGGTTGAAGGTTTTAATTTGAATTTTATGTGTTCATTGGTTACTCTGAGAGAAGTACAACACGGGTTTAGGAATCTTGTAGCTGGTACGACTAGAGATTAGAAGATGACAAAGGACATGCAGGCTTTTATGAGGGTTGATGTGGCCAAGCCAGTTCGTGATAGTGAAAGTGCATGGTTTAGGATATGAACCTTTGACTTGGATAACGACTACACCCTTGACTACTAGCATATCCTTATGATCATATTTGCAGAAACTACATAGAACATCAAACTTATCATGAAAAGATAGTGGTGTGGGACTTACCTTGGTTCTGTTGTGAAGGTTGCAATAATGGGGTAAGAGAGTCTCCAGCTACTTTACTAGATAATTTCTTCACCAGTTTAAGGCCTGTCTTACCTTTTCATTGTTCATACCTGGGCTTTGGCATTTCAGTGTGATGGGTATATAGATGGGATTATCGGTGGTGTTTCTATCATTCGTGTTGTTGATACGTACGGATTGAATGCGTGTCTGACATGGTTTACAACTTGTTTCATATAGCATTTTGTTGCAAAATGTCGCAACACCACTCCAGCAATCTTCCAGACTGACAAGGAAATTTCCCAAAGGTCTAGCGCACTCCACTGAACCTTCTGTGAGAGGTTGCGTCTTTCTTCTATTCACCATAATTAAGGTTATGTATGGGGAATTGCTCCTTTTAAACCAAATGGAGGAAACTATTGAATAGCCCTATATCTTTATATTCTCTGGCCAGAGAGAAGTTTCACTCCATCTTTTCAGTTTCTTAAATCTATGCAGTTGCAGTCTCTCTTCAAGAACCCAGACAAAGAGGTATAAACATAGACAAAGAAGAACGAATTTGGGACAGAGAGAATACCTCGAGTTTTTTTTCAGTGAGGGTGGTGTTGTTAAAGATACTTCAGAGATACTTGAGGAATGGAATCTTAATTGGTACAATCCTAATTACCCAATTTCCAGTCTGCCATATGGGAAGGCATTTCCAAATGGAAGGGAGGTAATCAACTACACTTGAAACTTTAATTGGCATTGGGAGAATCTGCGGTATAATCGTCGGATGAAACTTGAGGAGACTTATAATCAAATTCCTCTTGGTCAAGGTGGTCTCATCAATCATCAGGGGAGCAATCCTATGGGTATACCACAGGTGATTTACTTGTATAGTTTCTGTTGTAGAGTTTATTATCATATGTTCCTTAAGAGGATGAGAACTTTTTTGCATGATAATTTTATGATCAGGGTGTGGTAGTTGCTAATGTTACTAATGATTTTCAGGTCCGTGTGATTGTGGGTGAAGGACAAAGTACTAGTGGAGGAATAAGTGTAGGTACTGGTGTTGTTCATTGGGTTACTGGACAGGTTTTTGCTTCTAATCGATATGTGTTTTAGGACAGTGTCTTTGAGGTTTGGAGTGGGAGTGGTAGTGGCAGTAGTGGTGTTTCTAGTATTGGGAGAGAAACATATGATGTTGGTAATGGTAGCAGTGATGTTGAGGATTGTAGTGGTGAATTCGTAATTCATGAGGCTGTTGGTGGTGGAACTCGAGGTTCTGGTGATGAATGGGGTTGTCTAATGGATGGGTGTTGTATACTATGCATCCTCAGCATGGTCGAGTACATGTGAATGAAGGTGTTTCCTTTGAGAGCGGAATCCACCAAATCAGGAAAATGTGTAGCCTAATCCAGAGGCAACAACAATCTTTGCAGCAGAACCAAACAATTCACCTACACGATCTAGGAATCAGCGTGTCTATCCTTTTGCTAACCAAAGACGCGCCACAAGGAACCTGTTGGAGCAGCGCAAAGCCAGGACTAGGAGTGGGCGAACTTATCAACCACATAGCTCTTAAACAGGTGAGAATTATTGGGATGTTTTGGTAAGCTTTGGGGTTTGAGATGGGATTTTCAGTGCTTTTTACTAGACGAACTTTGGGTATCAATTTATTTTTTGGTTTTCTTTTATTAAAAACAAAGACAATGTATTTATGGTAAACATTGAGGGGAACGCCTTTGAAATTTAAGTTGGGTACAATAAGATTATGTTTTGTATGTTTTTCAGTACTGGTTATGATGTGATAATAATGTTTGGTACTAGGATTTGAGGAATCTCTAGTCGTGCACTAGGTTTGATGAAGGTGATTAGCATTGCACTCCTTGTGTCTTTTGATAGTAGGTGTTTTGTTTAGGAGTTTATTGGGTTTCTGGAGGTGTCCATCATACCAGATGGTGAGATTGACATGGTGATGGTTTTTGTGTAGATCATGTGAGATGTCACTTGGGTAGTTTTGCAAATAGTTGATAGGATTGGAATTTTGAAAATTGAGAATTTGCAGGATAAACTTGGGGGTTCTTCCATTGATTTAGGTAATGACTCAGAGGGTATTTGTTTTTATTTCTGTGTGGTTTTTGTGTTTATTGTGATTTGGGTGTTCATGGTGATCCTTGTTAGTCTTAGGAATGTAACTGAAATTGATTCTGAGAATGTAATTGGCATAATTCTTGTGATTATGATGGTTTTGATTGATAATAACGTTGTGATTGTAAGAGCTGGAATTCATAGAATTGATTTGATTTTCTAAAGTGAGAGTAAAGATCTCTTTGTGATTGGTGTAGTAAGATAAAACAAGGTGATTTTAAGAATTGGTATGAGAATTCATATCAGAAAGAAGTTTTCATGATCTCCGGCAGAAAAAACCGGTGAGAAAGGAGCCAGAAACCACCAAATCAGGACAATGTGCAGCCTAATCCAGAGCCAACAACAATCTTTGCAACAAAGCCAAACAATCCACCTGCACGATCTAGGAATCAGCGTGTCTATCCTCCCGCTAATCAAAAACGTGCCATAAGGAACCAGTTGGAGCAGCGCAGAGCCAGGACTAGGAGTGGGCAAACGTATCAACCACATAGCTCTTAAACAGGTGAGAATTATTGGGATGTCTTGGTAAGCTTTTGGGTTTGAGATGGTTTTCAGTGCCTTCGAATGTATTGCGAACTGATAAAATCCAAATAGATTACTTAGTTCCGATTTGGAGACAAAATCACTTCCTATTCACGTTTGCAGCCGGGCCTAGTTCATTTCTTATGGTCCAACAAGGAGTTACCCCTTGACACAGATCCACTCTATAGAACTCTCCCGAACTTGTTAAGGGATAACTCCCTGTTGGACGGCCTAGCAGTAAAGGTGCAAGTAATTGACTTGCATAGTTGCATTGGAGAATCTTTTTCTCTATTACTTCAGGTAATGTTTAGGGCCTAAACTTTAGGCAATGAATTAACAACCCTAGATTAATTTTTATTTGCATATTAAGTTGGATTAACTGATTCAGACAAATCGTTAAGCGAGCAGAAACCCAGATAGAGTTTATACTTATTTATTTACAGAAAAAATGTCTGAACTAGATTCAAAGAAATCTACGACTCTCACAAGCGAAAGACATATTTGCTATTGCTATTTTAGTTAAACTAGACAGTAATGCCAACTTAATCAAGGTTAATTTTTGAGCTGATCACAATCAGCAATAAGGCTCAATGAACATCAAGATCAAACATAACCAAAGATAGAAAACAGCACAAAGCAACCCCAATGACCAGATGAACTGAGCTGAACCCGAGTCAGACCAATGATACTAAATTGACAAAGGAATGATCAAGCAAGAAAACCAGAATCAGATCAATTTATATATATACACGTATCTTTGAACCTTAAATACATGTGTGCTTTCATATGTTGATTATATCAAGAATTTCTATCACAATTACATAAATTGATCATCTTAAACATATATAGAGCTAGACCATCGATCTGTCTGATCCATCAAAGCTGTATGATCACTGCAATATCAAGATCAAGTTAGAATTCATACACACAAGCATCAACAAACATATAATCAAATTAATTGACTAATCAAGATCTACAGCTAGCTAGAGAAGGAGAGAGAGGAGTGCAAGTAAAAAATGTAAACAGGAGCTCCCTTCAATCCAAGTAAGGAAAGCAGAAGGAAATTAACATCTCCTACTTCATGCCCTCCATTAACCTGCAGCTTAGCTTCCATGATTATTGCTGCAGTTAAAGGTTTTCATGAAGGTAGCAGATGTTATTATAATCCCTCTTACCCTTCCACAGTTGGATGTAAAGGGAGCTCCTTCAACATACAAACCTATATCATCAGAATATTCAGACCACCATTAAAATGAAAAAAATGAAAGTGAAGTTTATAGATGAACAGAGCAAAAGTTAGGTGTGAGAGATGAAGAAGAGAGTACAGAGTATATATAAATGAAGAAATGAAAATGAAACCCTAGATTGAATTCAGACCGTCTGATTTGAGAAATTAAGACAGCTAACAGAACAGATTTAGACAGAAGAAAGAAGATCTATATTCATAGATTTTCTCGTTAAGTGGGCGGGTGGGGGTAGAATTATTTAATGGTGCCTAGTCTGTCTCTGTCTCTTCGAATAAAGAGAAGAAAGAATCATCCCATTCTTCAAAAACGACACCCAGCTCATATTTGCAATAACGGTTGGATTTTTGCTAAACTTGGGTAATATTTCACTTTCCCTCGAAGGAGAAAAAAAAAAAAAAAAAAAAAAAAAAAAATGTAACTCAGAAGAAAAAAATATTGATGGGAAATTTAACTTTTGAAATATTAAGATTAGATTATAGGATTTCTCTTTTGTTAATCAACAAACAATCAATCTTAAGGTTGTAGATAAATATGATTGAATAATGTTTTCCTAACCAACTTGAAGCCAAGCCCAAAAATTTCTAGATGCTTTGTCATTGTTCTGACTAAAACCGAATGCATGTAATAGAAAAAACATATAAGGTTCAAAACAAATTGAAAATCAAGATATGATAGTTAATAACATTCGAGAGAAAAAAGACTAGAAATTTTTAGAGTGGTGCAGATTGTAAAACTAGTCATGGCATAAACCAGAAACACGAGACTAATCAGAAAAGATTTATGGATAATGCGAAAGGTGCAAATTAAATTGAAAACCTAACCAAAAGTCGCATCATTACTGCGAAAATCCGTGATCAAAATTTTTGTGGGTCGACAATTTATTTTTTCATACTAGTGATCCCCATTGCTTTACAGTGACATATCAAGTAAATCCGTAAGAGTGAGGGACAAATATTTATCCAAATATTAATCAACTTCAGCAAAGACTTGTGTGTATTGACAAAGAAAAATCCAAGTATATGTGACCAAATAAAATTAAAAGTCGTGTGGGATAATATTTATCAAATTAAAATCCAAGTATATAATCAAACGAAAGGGGAAAAAAATAATCTGTGATTCAAAACAAGGACCTCTCAACAAGCCTATGACCCTCCACCAACAACTATGCTATCAGAGACACCCTATCTGTCGGTGCATGTCCCTTGACATCTTTTCAATTTTTTGTACTATTTCAGTAATTTTGAGTACAATAATTGAAATTTGCATCGTTTGATCATATGAGACTTTTCTGAGCATATCTCAATTTGTGATCTAATTTTATGAAATTTAATAGATGCTCAAGTTTTACAATTGCAAATCCTTAAAATTACCTTCGGCTCATTGATCATGCTTCTGACTAGCAGTCCTGCAAGAAAAACCAAAATTCAGTATAGCCAAACAATTAAACGAGATTAAAACAAATAAACAAAAGGGTTAGAGTGATGGTTATTAGAAGCTCCCTTCATTCCAATCCAGTAAAAAGAAGGTAACCTCGTCTCCTAATGCATGCACACCCTTAGAATGCAGCACAATGTAGCGCGTTATTGCATTTAAAGGAATCCATGAACTAGCAGCCGAGTATCAACCTTTCTTTGCTCCTAAATTTGGAGTGAAGTGAAGCTCCTAAACACCAACAAAACCAACCCTAATTCACTATAATTTTAACCCTAATTCACTATTATTATTTAAAAGATGAATACATGACCAAGTTGAGAGTTGTTTATATAGAGTTTTGAGAAGTACAGGGATCGAGATTTGAGAAACCCTGTTTGTTAAGCATAGAAGGTTGGATTTTAAAGATTAGAACATGTATGGTTCGATTTTGGTTGACAATTAAAATCTTGGATATAAAATCAATGGAAGATTTTATCTCAGAATCAAATAAATACGTTGCATATAATAGAGATATATTGTTTCTTAAAATGCATGTAATTAATTTGGGTTCACCTTTTAAGACAATTAGTTACCATTTTAAGCGCTTATTTTACATGTGGTTAAGTAATGTAGATTGGGTAAGCTTTTTCGGGTAGAAATTTTTTATCTTTCTTTTGTGCATTCACACTTAAGGGGTTCGTATGGAGATGATGTTAATCCAATGGGCGATTTTTCATTTTTCCTTTAACAGAGTAGTAACAGATTAATAGGCTATCGTTTAAAATCAGGATATACTCTAGCCTATTCAATAAAGATAAAAATTATGCAATGAATTTTCAGTTCCGGACATGGAGTCTAACCTTACCATCTTACGTCATTCATCGGCACTAATAAATTTTCAAGGCTGCTTACAGGGGTGTATCAACCCAAGGGCAATGACTATTTTGTCATATATGTATCCTAAGCAATTTGGTACCCCTATTAGGGGTCTTGTAAATTTTGAATGGGTCTAGACCTATTGATCTTGGACTTACCGTGTTTTCCTGCCATTTTTGGTCTATATGACCGTTAATTCCATTCATCATACACAAGATCTTTATTAAAGATGCCATGAGCTTTATGAAGATAGTTCTACATATTGAACATAAACATGACCACCAGAAACGCTACGCAGGTCAATTACGTACCCACAACCTTTAAAAGGCAGACCGAACGACAACAGTATCGGGAATTTTTTAAGATCAGGTGAGAAAAGGAGTAGAACATGCATTTTTACAAGTGAAAATAGGCTTATAGTCATAGGTCACAAACACAAATGTAAATTATGACAAGGTAACTTGGTGTGTTTTATCTCCAAATTCCCAACTTTTGGAAACAGAAGATCAAATCCCCCAAGGAAATTGGTTTCGGAAACAGAAGATCAAATCCCCAAAGGAAATTGGGGTGCCATATGCACTAGAATGTGCATTGAGGTTTTATTTAGCTTAACCAAATGAATAACTTTGAAAACCAGCAACTCAGCAACTCCCCCATTGGAAGCAAATTTATTTATTTATTTTTTATTTTTCTAAATAATCAAAGGTGAAAACAAGATTACATAGTATTAGTCTCCCCTGAGGTCGCCGCAAAGAGCAGGGAGTAGCCAAATCGGTGGAACTGACCATGCCATATGATTAGCATTCGTCTTGTCCCATTGGGCTAGTTCATGGCAGCCCCATTGCCAGTGCGATTAACAAAACTAAAGGAGATCAACATAATCTCAGAAATTAGGTTTTTTACATCTTGGTATACACAATGAGTCCTCAAATCCCCTAAAAATTTCTTCCCATTTATCATTTCAATAACTTCTGTTGCGTCGGCTTCGATTATGACTTGATCAATCTTCCTTCCTTCCACAAGTTTTAGCGCATCTTTGATTCCACAAATCTCCGCTTCTTCCGCCGAATGGCAAACCAGCTTCTGCATAAACAAATTTATGAGACGAATATCTTATTAAGAAACTCAATCCTCCCAATTCAGAATTAGGGTTCCAAGCACCATCAGTGTTGATTTTCAAAAAATTTCTAGGAGGAGCAACCTAGGGGCTAGAGCTTGGTTGTTTTTGTGTTATTGCGGAGATTCTGTTGATAATATGGGTTTTTGTATTCAACATCATTGATTTAGCTCTCAACAGTATGGTCACCGGTTCTTCATGAATATCATTGTGAACAATTTCATTTTTGCTTTCCCAAATTGACCACAACATTGTTGCAATCAAAGGAAGTTGTTCCGCTCTTGAGGCAAGGTCCTGATACGGATAAATCTGCATCCAATACTTAATCCATTGCATGAATGTAATATCTTGAAACTGGTCATTTTGTATGTTTATCAGTTGCCACAACTAGTCAGTTTTTTGCAGGTGACTAAGGCATGCATGATAGTTTCAGTTTTAACTTTGCATTTAGGACAGTAGAAATCAGAAATATGCATTCTGTTATAAAGAATTTGTTTTACTGGTAGAGCACCTTTTAGTGCTTTCCAGACAAAAAGTTGAATCCTTACAGGTACTTTTAGTTTCCAAATTGTATTCCATAGATCAGACTCAGATTCATCCCCTCTATCGCTTAGGGCAGAATAAACAGATTTTGTAGACGAAACACCATCTTTAGATGGGGTCCAAATTCTTCTATCATTAGAAGGTTCCATACTAACAGGAATTTTTTCAATCTTCTTTTTTGTTTCTTGGTCAAAAACGTCACTCAGTTTAGCTGTATCCCATGTTCTTATATTCTGGTTAATTAGATCTTGAACTTTTAAATCTTTATCACGGAATGTGTTTTCTTTTGGGTAGCAATCCCTTTGTCTGAGATCCGATTGTCACACCATGGATCAATGAAGTTTCCTTCCCCCACCACCCATGACACAAAAGGTTTTATTTTGTTCATAGTAATATGTAGACATTTCCACACCCACCATGCCTTATCAAGGCACTCAGTTTAATCCATCACAATTTGCATAGTATTTGAATTTTAGAACTTTGTGCTAGGAGAGAGGATGGGTTTTACACCAATCTCCAAACACTTCTAGCCAAATTATAGATCTCACTTAATCTAAATCCCAGTCCACCTTCTTTCTTGGTTTTGCAGGGCAGATGTTCTCCCAAGCTATAAAATGCAGATGTTCTCCCAAGCTATAAAATATTTTTCTCTTTTTTGATTTCGGTACCTGTCCCCACCGATATTTATTTAGGTGAGAATCGATTTTTTGGCACATACTTTCTGGCATTAGGAAAGTGGCCATTGGAAGCAAATGGTTAGTGGGGAATGGAATGGTAGTTAACGGGGTCAGCCAAATTTTTTCCAAAACCAATTCCATTATTGCTTCATTTTACTGGTTTGGACTTTGGAATATATAATCAAATCCCGGATTAAAGAATTCTGAATATTTTAAACGCACTAAATTAACTTTTTTTTTTTTTTTTGATGGGAAAAGAAATTTTAACTTTCACACAAAAGGAAATAAAATTAGTTACGAATATGCACCCATTCAATCGCACTAACTGATTCTGAAAATTATATTCTATTTTTATTTTCAACCAAGAAAGAAAATTACTTTTTTTTTTCTTTGCTTTAACAAACAAATCTCAAAAATATTAAGTTTACTTAATTAACTAGAAGTAATAAATAGTAAAATTTATAAGGACAGATTTACATCATCAATCCTTTCTCAAACTCTCAACCCAATCAGTACAAAGACATTTCACCACCGGAAGAAAAAAAAAAAGAGTAAACTTTACTCCATGAATCGATCTGATCAGCTCAGCTCCATGTACTGCCTCATGATCATCTCTTCAACATATCAAACATTGAAACAGCACACAAACCAGTCTAATAAGGAATGTACTCTTTTTTTTAAGGCATGTCTTATCCTATGTATATCCTTTGATTAATGATCTCAAAAAAATCTTCATCTGTAGCACAAAAACAAAAATCAAGATCATCAAATCATATTTTTCATTAGATAAATTAACAAAGAAATGAAGTCAGAAAGTGAGGAATATATGGTGATGGAAGTAGACTAGTGTTGAGAGCTCCCTTCAAACCAAATAAGAGAAGAAGAAGGGAAAACAATCATCTCCTAATTCATGCAAACCTTTAAACTGCGCATGATCTCATGATGCGCACACAAAGGTAACCATGAACGAGCAGTTGAATTTTCCCTTCTATTATATCTTTCTTGTTTTAGTTTGAAAAGAGCTCTTCATGATCTTATCCATCCATCCATCCACCCACTGTCCCGAAACATAAAAAATCTTGAAACCGTTTCTTCTAACCCTGAATTCTAATCTGAAAAGATTTGTCACACAAGAAGAAAGAAGAAGAGGATGAGATGAGCTAAGATGAAAATGAAGAGCAAGAACACAGTCTGTTATATAGAGGGAAATTTATTCAAGGGTCAGTACTTGATAGTTAAAACCCTAGAATGAATATCAACCGTAGGATTGGATTTTCAGCTTTCAAGATAAGAGTTTCTCGATTACTGATATTTTTCATCGTTTGAAGAGTCATAATGTTGCGCATGGGAATCTTTTGGAGAGGTTCCTCTTGAGTGTAAAACATGAGTATCAATTTGGGTATGGACGGTTTGGAAAATTGACTTGTATGACCTATGGATGGTTTGGATTGGTGTATAGAAAAGGATATTGCTGGTTGAGATCTCCTGGATGTTTATTGTTCGTAGAGATTTTGATTATCGAGAATTTTGATAAAGTACCCGTTTTATGGATACCCATTAAAAAAACGTTCCATTTTTTTTAAATTTGTTAAGGTATCTTCATGTTAGTTTTTCCATTTAATGTTAGTTAAGACTAATTTATTTTTCATATTTGCCCTTTTATTATTACCACATTTATTTTATATATCATTTTTCAGGTTCGTCGAGTCCGGTTCAGGATCGTTACACCGTTTTCGGGTTCGTTACATAATTTCCCAAAAAGGGTTCATCATTTCAAGTGTTTTGGGGTTTCTGATTGGAAAAAAATCGATCTTCTGCAACATTTTTCTTAGGTTCGTCGAGCCCAGTTCAAGATCCTGACAACGCTTTCAGGTTTGTCGAGCCCGGTTCAGGATCGTTACACCGTTTTCAGGATCGTCGGATCATTTACCCTCCCCACCAAGGAGATGTAGTTTAGGGGTAAATATGACTTTTAATAGAAAGATAACTACCACCTAGCATTTAACCGAATGAAATTTGTCTTTTGAATAAAACGGGATACTTTAATAAATTTCTAAAGAATATGGGGCATATTTTTAATATAATGTGAAAAGTAAGTGGACTTCATAAAAAAAAAAAAAAAAAAAAAAAAAAAAAAACCCTTAGATTATTCTTCGGATAGTAGATTTAGTGGGTGCCCACTTGACTAGAGGGTATTATCCTGAACAGTGACCAGACAACTACTTGGTGTTGTCTGCATCAAACAGCAATTTGCTTTAGATTTTTTTAAGATGGAAAGCAGTTGGGGATGTAATGCAAATGTCAGATTCTGACTTCGTGGGGTTAAGAACGGAAAACTCTAAGATGCTTTAGACCAACTATTGTTTTCACTTTTTTACCAACTAGTTTATTTCATTTCATCAAGTTGAACACCATCAATTTGAAAACCTAATGCTTGATTGTCACTAGCTTGTTTGTAGCGATAGCGTGCATTTTTGGCCGCTTACTTTTTACATTGTGTGCAATATTATGGTACTCTAATGCTTGATTGTCACTTGCTTGTTGGTAGCGATAGCCTGCATTTTTGGCCGCTTACTTCATTGTGTGCATTTAGTATCACATAGAGGCGTGGAGCAAAAGAATACTTTCAGCATGAATCAAATTGAAAGCCGCTGTTTCGGAATTTGTGGGGTTGAGATGCTTCAACCCTTTTCTAAGTGTTGTATTCACTTTTTACCAAGTGGTTTTAAATGGTGGAGATTCTTTTTTTTTTTTAAATAAAATCAGATTACATTGATAAAATCGATTTATAATCGGAATGGTTACAAAGGATCATAATAGGTCAGATTACAAACATCAAAAACATTAATATTAAGTCATTTCTTGACAAAATAACCACTGGAGTTGGCCATTCAAATCATATACCAGTAGATTCTAGTGACGATGACAATGATAGTATCAGATACAGTCTAAACGGCCAAATGTGTTTTAACCAAAACAAATTTGCACCATTGCAGGCTTGCAGTAGTGGGATCCCTAACATATCTTGCCAAGGATTTTCAAAAATTCCAGGGTTTTAATAACATATAATTAGAGGTAACGATAACAAGGGAAAAATGGGTAACATCGGTAATGGAATCTTGCCAAGTTTTGTTTGTTTGTTGACAAAGTTACTGATGGGGTAGTTGATGATATTGCCGGTGGAGTCAAAGATATCATGTTGTTATCATCGTTTTTGTTGGTGTTGATGTAGTCTCCTTCAAAGTTGATAAAAAAATTCTTCTAGTTAACAGAGAAATACAAACCTTGACTGCGTCTGCCATTATAGCCCACAAAAACTCGATGGTAGAAAGAATTAGTAAAGAAATCAAAGCAAGAAACACCCGAACTGTAGACCCTAGAATTAGAAATGAAAAACGAAAATAAACAGTAAAAAAGATGCAAATACTAAAACTTAGATCTAGTAGAGAAATACAAGAAAGAAAAAGGAAGTTAAAAAGTATGATCCGCTCAGATCTGCTCCAAATTAATAAGTTTTTCTTCTTTGGCAAATCTGAATCAAGTTGTTTTGCTGATATTTCTCTTGGATTCTCGTTAAGAATATTCATTATATCCTTTATTGGGTTTTCCATATTCGTGTAGAATTTTAACTGTCCACCGGAAGATCCATTAATTTTATCTCACTAATACAAGCTAAAATGATAATTTTACATAGCTTCATCAAGGGTGTATGAAAACATCTATATAGGGCTGTCAACGGTACCTATCGAAACGGATATGGCCTCTACCATATCCGTTACCAATAAGAATACCGGATATCCGATAATATCCGACGGATATTCAAAAAGATTTTTCGTATCCGTTCAGATAACAATGCCAGATATCCGATAATATCCGATAGTAATTCATTATAAAAAAATAATTTAAATTCTTTTCTAGTCTTTCTGTACATTTGATAAATTGTAAATAAATTAAAGAAACTCTAAGGAGATTCAACTAAATAAAACCAAATACCTTGATCAAATGCAAAAAAAATTGACTTTAAAATTATTATATTAAATTAAATTTAAACAAAACTCAAATCTTTAATCTTCTCTATCAGAATTGAAAAATCCTCCGCTTTTCTCACAACGAACAAAACTAGTTGTGTTTTTTTTTCTTCCATAATATTTTTATTTTTAAGTCTTCATATACTACCAAGTTAACAACTAAATATATTACTCAAAAAAATTAAAAATAATAATTGCATATGCATTCTTTAACGGATAACGGATATTATCCTATAGGATAGTACATTTTCCGTATCCGTTTCATTAAAGTAAGAATATCCAATAAGGTATCCGTATCCGTATCCGTTATCCGAAATTTCGGATAATATCCTAACGATTCGAACGGATATCGAATTTTCGGTTATCCATTGACAGCCCTACATCTATAACATAGATGTGCAATTCTTAACGGACCACAGGAAAAACCGCGGTTAAAAACCACCCTCTCACGTTAGGTGGGCCCTGCTTCTCGGGGATTAATAAGGTGATCCATTTGGATCCCATAGTTCTGAGTAAGCGATTTTATTTTAGTAGTTTTATTCATGGTTTGTCAAGCATTTTCGATCACATACATACACGAACTTTTCAAGTTCTATCCACATTCCAGAGCAGATGATCTAGACTTTGTCTTATTAAATTGTAGCTGATCGATGGCTATAAGCTTGCAACAATATGTACAAACAACCACGGTATGACGGACCGAAAAATTACGCCTAACGCGTCTGGGCGCGCACGCCATAACTTCCCCGATGCGTCATGATGATGCTATAATTTTGGCCTTAAAGCTAGGCAAATGCACGTCCATTTTCCCTTGCAAGCATGCTCGTGGAGCATGATGCGGCTAACTTAGCTTCCACATAGTTCCAACTCACCCTTGTTCTGCAAAGGGTTTAAAGCCTTGAAGGCTAAGGTCGATGCACCTTAAATGCATCTCTGGCTTCCAGGTGCCTTGCCTTAACGTAGGAATCTAGCTGAGTAACCGTCACACTGCCGAGTCTTGTCCAGGCATGAGGCATGCCTTGGGCTTACACACAGGCCATTGCAGGTCTAATACCCCCTCTGAAAGCATGCACTTGTCTTGCTCGTGTCAAGGGTGCATCAATCAGGATCATGCCGTACTCTCCTTAGGCTTATGCAAGCTTTGCTAACTTGCATATCGATGTAACTTACTTTCGAGGCCATGCCCAATGCGTCATTAGTACATGCCTAAGTGGAACGCCTTGATAGAAAGTATGAGCATCCAAGGAATGAAATGCAACTTGCCTCATCAAGTTTGTCCATAATCATCTCTTGCGTCGAGCTACCGAGTCAGATGATATGAAAGGCCAGTATGCCGCAATCATCTCGCAATTAAATGACAAAGTGCTGGACCAGCAATGCTGCAACTCATTGCGGCTGCCTACGTACCCTTCCCTACTCTAAAGGGATAATTCACAGACCGTAGTTCATTCTCGAAGAGACAACAACTTAAGCCAAACTCGTTTGCAAGGCCTTGGCCAAGCAATAATAGTAATGGCCTAGTCCGTATATGCCATTTCGTCAAGATGCACAATAAATTGTGCACTATCGGGTCCGCAACATGGCATAGTGATGCCTTCGTATCATATGCCCCATTGGCAAGGCTACACAGTTATAAATGAGGCTTACGCATCATTTATACTCTTTCGGCTAAGCTATGAAGCTTACTTGGTGCATGGTCCGCATATGCACCTTCAACCAACTACCCCTCCCTATATATGTTAACTTGCAATTTCTACAACTTAGAAAAGGGGAGAGTATTGACATGCTTGCTTCACTGTTCATGAACGTTGCCATGTATCTCTGATTAACCGGCAATGATTATTGGGTTTACTTCAGTGTTGCATAATGATTGCGCAACATTCCTTCTGCCGGCTCGCTCTAGCATATCGCACAATGATTGCGCAACAGTTACTCTGGTATACAGCACAATGATTGTGCAACACTCGTTCTGGATATTGCACCATGATTGTGCAATATTCATTCGGCCATCCCTCTCTGGCCTGATACACAATGATTGTGCGATATTGCCTCTAGGCCAATAGCCTTCATAATGCGCAAAGGATGCGCTGCAAGGCTCTAGGCCATCTGCCCAACTGGCCTAATGCATCATTTAATGCGAGATTTGGCGCTTAGCCAAATGAAAAACATAATGTGCCATTTTGGCGCGATATTGGCCTTAAGCCAATCTACCTCTTACCAAGCAACGGAAGCTTTGTATGAAACTTCGTCTCAAGCCATGGCGTATCTTTTAGCATGCGCCATGCTAAAAATAGGGGATGTTACACACATTTTCCTCAGATTGGCAATGAAAGATTTATCATCTTCTTTCTTGACTCTTACTGCGTCCCATACTGCAAAAAATTGGATTTGTCATGTTATTTTACTTCCCGAGATTAAGGGAATATGAACGTAAGAGCTATAGAATGGAATCGTTCTTATTCCATAAAAGGGAAGATAATAAAATCATCAAATAATGGACCTTACAAGATTATTCACTCGAATTAAGTGTAACTCTCACATTTTATTCTCAATGGTTCTTCTCCGAAACGAATATTACTGAACTTATTTATCTCTAATCTATTTATAATGCTAGGGTTATGCCAACAACTCGTCTGCATGCATAACCCATGGATAGTAACCATTTATCCATAATCATTTTTCTTAATCGCTTAAAGTTTTTTTCCAACTGGTAGACTTTTGTGTAGTAAGCCTGCTAATGCCCCACTAATACTAAGTGGTTAGAAATTTCAAACACGACTATAAACCCATTTTATAGCAATTTTAACTCATCCTATTGCAATTCCACGCTACGATGCTTATAACCGCATATATATATATATGAGTCAACGTTGCGCCATCTTGTGCCATAACTGAGCCATCGATCCATGCCCTTCACTCTTATGAAAGTTAACACAAGATTAAAGGAATGTTATTGCTCACTTCTAACTGATACTTGGATATGCTTCACATGGTACTGTATATGTATCACTTGCTTAATTTGGCCAATCTGTAATGGCGTGTTTGATAATGCCACTGATGCATGTACTTGCATTGTCCAAGCCTTAAGACAATGCATAAATCACCCACATGACTTATCTTGCGTCATTAATTCTATCCTTGAGCTGGGCCAACTCTAAATTCTCTTACATGCATCATTGGTCATCAATGTTGCATATATGCCAAGGGTATATTTGTATCTTAGTATAATTTCGTTGCATCATCGGATAATATAGCTTCATTTGATGTGCCACTTAATAGGTCGGTAATATACCTCTCCCACCAATTCGACTTAATGTTCTCGTTGAATGCTCGTTCAGTTCTGCACTATGCTGAACTGCATACTACATACTGCATATGTTTTCAAAAAACCGTCATATTTCTGAACTTCAGCAAAATTGTTAGCATTGCGAATGTCCTTTCCAATCTTCTTCCTAGTACTACTATCATCATGTAGCTCTATTGAAAAGGAAAAAGTACCTAGTACACCACCAACTTATGAAGTAGCAACATAAAAAATAACAAACAATCACTGACTTCTACAATCATGAGCACACGAACTTAGACACTTTTATTATTGTTCTGCAACGCCTCTCTTTCAGACTTTAATGATCATGGTGAGCACGGTCTGCTAGGATCCACTGGAATTCTAAATTCCACACGTATTTTAAGAATACTATTAGGCATTACTCGGTTGAACCCACCAAGCGTTGGTATGTCAAGATTGGTTGACATATTTTATCTCCAAAACTCAAAGATGCTTGATTAGATTACTATAGTCAACTTCGTCAGTACGAAAGAAATGTTGAGACTCGTTCGTGTTACTCCGAAGAACCTGAAGATGTATCTGCATCAACGAACACATCAACCTTCACTTCGAGGTTAGTAACACAGACTTGACTTGTTCTATTTTTATGTACGTTTATTTCAAGTCGTTTAGATTGAAAACAAAAGATACAAAGTATATTTATATATCTCTAGTATTAGTGACTTGATCTTTCATTATGATTAAAGTGTCAAGGAAGCATATACTAGTTGTTTTACACAACTCTGGTATATTGGATTGCGAAGTATAGTTTAGCTATTTGGACTTCGTAAATTCGACATAATACTATTTGATAATTCAGTGTGTTGAACTTTCAGATTGATTTCATACCTCGAAGACTATGTTTAATTAAATGAGTTTAAGGAAGTAGACTTGTGGAACTTGTTTCGTAGGTGAAATGAATAAAATGATCTATTTTAGGACCGATCCCTTAAACAAGGATCTCTACTAAAACGGATCCGAGGGATCTCTAGTACGATCGATCCCTTACCAAGGATCTATACTAGGACCGGCCCGAAGGATCTTTGCCAGGACTGATCCTTATGTTAACCAAAATTAAATGTATTCGATACGGCTATTAACTTAGGGTTTAGATAGATATATGAAATTAAATTTGGTTTGGTTTGGTTAATATGAAAACTTTATAAGTTGTCGACATAGTATTTGAACATGTGCTAAACTCTTAGTACTTAATGTTCAACTATTTTTCTTGATACTCTAGGTCAGATCCCGAACCGAAACATTCTAAATATCGTTTCGATATTCAGAATTTATGTGTTATTCATAGTAAAGTATATGTTATATGCTAGCTAATATTTAGTTATCATCCAAGAGAGATTTTGGTATATTAGTTGGACTACAGTTGGAATATTACAAAACTGAAAATAAATATTTATTGCATATCTTTAGTATTTTCGGATTTGAATCCTTATTGTCCAAACTACCTTGGTCATTATAAATAGTGAAGTTGTCATTCTTACAAACTTATCCCTTGGATACACTGAACTAACCGTTTGTGTAGGATCCTAATTAGGTGAAATCTCTTATATGTGTTTCATTTAAAGGCTTATGTGGGATTAAAGAAGCACTAGTAGTACCATTGGTGGGAATCTAGATTCGTATTGTTATTTAGTTTTTGATTATTGATTTGAGTGACTAACGGTAAAGTTGAACCTTGATAAATCTAGTTTGTTTTTTCGCTGATCTTTCTTTTCTGATATATAAGGTCACTCGAACTAGTTCCAGGATCAGTGATTTCAGATCTGCTTTATTGTATCTAGATCTGAAGTTAGAACTATTGATCATCCATTGTTAACAAGCTCCGTTAAGTGCGTGATCGATCATTAGTAGAATCAGGTTGTTTCTGCAGGTAGTTTGAAGACTGAAGATTGAAGACTAAAAGATTTATTTTTGGTATATTGATCTTTGTGATAACTTCGTGCACACTTGATTGACTGAGATCTGACAAGCTTGTTTATCTCGTATAGAATTTGTAAGCTTGTTGTATAAATCCACAATCTATCTTTGTGTTTTTCTTTTAGATCTACTTTGACAGTTGGTAAGTAAGATTAATTATTTTGGTAATCTTCAATATCTGAATCTGATAGTTTGTATACTTGTATCTGGTTATCTTGATAATCTAGATTTTGGTAAATCTAACAAACAAATGAGTTTATTAGATTAAACGGAAGAGCCTTTGTTTGACTCAACAAATAATCTCTGATTCACTTCTTGAGATTGAGTGACCAGTTACCTAATACAGTTTAGTCCTTAGCTATTTCGGAATATAACCCAAAGGTTTCGAGTGCAAGAAGTCTTCACGACTGGTGAAGCAACTTAATTAAGATAGTGGACTAGATTTTAGGAATCACGTGCGAAGTCCAGATTGGTCGAACGCATAGGGATACTAAGGAAACTAGGTAACTAGGAGTAGTTTACTTGGTCTACACTATATGAAGTTGCTAGTTGTCTTTGTTTAACGACTTAAGTCTGAGATTTTTTCAAAAAATAGACTAGGTCCCGATATTTTTTTGCATTTGCAGTTTCATCGTTAACAAAATCCCGTGTTATGTTATTTACTTTACTTCCGCATTATTTAACTTGTCTTTATAATTAAATTAAATTAAATTAAATTAACCTATACTTTAATCCAAACACCTGGGTTGATCCCTATAGTTAAGGTTCTATTTCGAACTTATACTATATACCAAGTGCATACCTTGGTTGCCATCTTCTTGATAGTCTCTGTCTATATTAGATCACGCAAGGTGTCTGTCATAAAGGTTGATACCGAAAAGATTGTGGTGTACTTGGTACCTGTTAGAGCACTGCTCGGTTGAACCCACAAGTTTTTCTATCTCAAGCTTGTTTTCAAATTTAGGTGATCAAAACTATGTTTGATTTTTAGTTTACTAAGTCAAGTCTCAGACTAGGTTAGAATTGTAGTTGAGTATCAGAGGTCAACCTTGAAGACTGAAGATCGACGAAGATATTTGGGGAACACCTGTATCCAGGTATGTGAAGACTGAACCATTATATTTTACTCACTATACCATCATTCTATCTGTTGAGACTATGTCATATGACTTATAATAGATTACGAGTCAAGCTTGTCTTGCGAAGATATCGAAATGTGACTTAGCAATTAGATGTTCAATTGTCCTTTAACAATATTATTTCTATGATTTAATTTGTGGATCAATTGAAAAGTCCCATGCAAATGATTCGTCACGTGGGAATGTTTCTATACATCATAAGAGAGAAATATGAACTTACTGAATTTCTCCTTAGGGTAGGTTAGCGAACCAATTCCTAACCTGTAGGCATATGAGTTACAGAAATATAAGGAAGGTTGGCGAACTCAGTTTGCGAACCACAAGTTCAGTCGTTGACAGTTCACGAACTCGGTTGGCAAACTGTGGTGAAATAAACTGTATGTTGGGTAAATTGGCTAACGGTTGACGAAATCAGTACATGAAGTGAGGTCAACTGAGTTCTGGAGTCTTGTAGGGTTTGCGAACTCGGTTCACGAACCGTAGCACCCTGACTCGTGAACAAACCTTGTGGTTCACGAACCGTTGTACCAATTGTCCTGACAATGTTTAACATATGCACAAAGACTTATTTCTAGCATTGCTTAAACTC
Source organism: Papaver atlanticum (assembly GCA_023531105.1). NCBI lineage: Eukaryota > Viridiplantae > Streptophyta > Magnoliopsida > Ranunculales > Papaveraceae > Papaver > Papaver atlanticum. The sequence goes on from JAJJMB010017052.1 coordinate 1,503,096, forward strand.
TCTTAAACACTTTTAAGACTTCATTAATCACTTAAACACTTATGTGTGTGGTTCATGATTAAATTTTTGAGTGTTTGAATGAACATCAAATACTCCCTCCGTTCCACTTTACTTGATGTTTTAGGGTTTATTTTTTGTTCCAAAATAGATGAGAGTTTTAGAATTTTCCTCGAATTCTCTCTGATTTACCCTTGCTTTGGGATCAACATATAAACAATTACTCTAATTTTTAAATATTTCTAATAGAGGATATACACTCTAATCTATACAAATTTGGTACATCCCAAGTAAATTACAATGGGATTGGTAACTTTCCCTAAGATATAGAAACTAAAAAGTAGGTCATTTAATTAATTTATTTTTAAAGGTATTAATATGGATATAATTGGAAAAATTTAACTCTCTCTGATGTTTCTTAATCTGCATGAAAAACTCTACAACATCAAGTAAATGGAACGGAGGGAGTATATTTTAGTTTTTTGGCTAACTTGCTAAACCGAACAGTTATTATGCACAACACGGTTACCGAACCAAATACTCTTCTATTGTGTTTCAAAGAATGAAAGGAGGTTACTTGATTCTCAAGTTATCTTAGCTTGAATTCTAAGCTAACCCTAATCTTTGAAAACTAAATAGAGCCTCTATGTGAACTGGGAAATTTAATCCATGACACTTTGTGTCCTAGTTGATTCTAGAGTCGTCCTCTATCGAACGTTTAGGTCTACGACTAAAACACTTCGCTTTGGGGATTCGTGAATCCAGGTCCGAATATTTTTACCTTGACAGTTCGTGTATCCTGATCTTGCTTTTTTGTTATCGAGGTTTTCAGTAATCTCTTTCATGCAAGATATATAGTAATCGCAAAGTTTTCTTCGTCTCAGACTTTGTGATTCGTCACGATAGGTATCTAAAGATTGATCTTAGTTGATCTTTCGACGATTGTTCTTGAGAGGTGGTTAAGAATCTAGGATGCTCTTCGGGAGTCGTAAGTTCCGTATTTGTGAGGTTTGCTAGCTTTGTATATTGCAAACAAATTTCCACACCTTGATCTTTTTATCTAGACGCATATCAAATAGGCTTATCTATTAGAGGAAGATTGGTATCAAAAGTCTTCACTTGGGCTGAAGCAACTTTTAGGATGCAAAGGACATCAGCTAAGGGAATCAAGTGCGTAGAACCTTGCGAGGTTCAAGAGACGTAAGGAACGCAACTGTATCTGAATCGCTTGGAGGGTGGATTCGGTTTCAACTACATTACAGTCCAGAGTCTGATAGTAAGCTGGTGTCTGTAGCGGCTTAATACAGTATGATGTTCAATCTGGACGAGGTCCCGGGGTTTTTCTACTATTCAGGTTTCCTCGTTAAAAAAATTCTGGTGTCTTTTGTTTTCCCTTTCTGCATTATATTGTTTATCTTTATAATTAGGTTTACACAGGTTTGTACATATTCAATCTATGTAGATATGTCTGCTTAATTGTAATTGATTACGGGACTTGTTTCTTGTAGAATTCGTATCGTGAAAGATAAATAACAAGTTTAACCACTTGGCAGAACTCTGATTGGATTATTTGATACGACTAGATTGACCTTGGATATTGATTTTTGAGATCATCCAAGAACTCTGCTTAACAATCAGGTTAACGGACCTTGTATTTGTACAACTACTGATTGAGTAGAGATTGAGATATAAACTTTATATACATATTGTCAATGGTCATTGAGTTGTTCTTCTTGATATTGTATTAAGTTTTGTCTATACAGGTTGCCAAACGAAAAAGTTGGGTGTATTTGGTATCCCTGCGTTTTTAGTACCCTCGTCATTTAACATATCATTAACTCTGATTTCTAATGCTTGCACACAATAAAGCATAGTTTGATTAGGGTTTTCGACATCAATATTGGGTGCCTCCTTGCCTATGTGAACTTCTAATTGTTTCAATCGATTACTCAAGTTCTCGACCATGGTTTTAGTAGATGTGGTAGTCATCTATTCAGCAACGCAAACCAACCATTGAAAGCTCCTAACTTCAGAAAAACAAGAGAAAATCTTCACAACAGAGCAAAACGCACTCTGATACCTCACTATCACACACTGAAGATGCCTTATAATCCACGAGTGCTCAACCTTATAAGCTTGAAACAACAACTGGAAACAATCATAATATCCTCATATTTGCAACAGAAGACATAATATTTCCTCTCCTAACTTTTATTGCATCCCATACTGTGAAATAGGATCTGTCGTGATGTATTAATTCATGAGAATAAGGGAATATTAACACAAGAGCTATGCAAACTGAATCATTTTCATTGTATAAAGGGGAAGATAACAAATTCGTTAAACAATGGATCTTACAAGCTTGTTCACTTGAATTAAGAGTAACTCTCACCTTCTTCTATTAATGGTTTTCTCCCAGACGAAGATCAATATATTTATAAATATCTTGCGTATTTAATATTAATGTAAGGATCATGCCAACACTCGTGCATAACCATGTACACAATCCATGGACAGCCATCTGTCCGGAAGAAGTTTTCTTAACCACTTAAAGTGTATGTTTTTCCAACCGCGAACCTTGTATGTTGTAACCTTACTGATGCAAAATTTGTGTTAAGTGGCTAGGAATGCTAAACACTGCTACAAACCTATTTTATAACTATTCTAACTAATCCTCTTATTCTGCCACACGTATGATGCTTATAACCGACTTGAACCACTTATATGCGCAATATTGTGCAATCTTGTGCCATAGTTGAGACAATCATACCCTTTACTCTTTTGGATGTTAACGAATGTGACTACTAATTTCCCCATAGTCTACGTAATGTATACAACTCAGAGGATCTGATACTAAGTAGTAACGATGCCTCATGCTTGCTTAGATGCTTGATGTCCCATACTTACGAATTATAACTAATGTTTTGAGAATCTACCCTGGCAAAATAAGAGTCCATGTTTAAATTTCTTGAGCTAAAACTGTCAAAGAATAACTATTGAACCTTATGTTATGAAGATTGGCCAAATCCTTAGTTCCAGTACCTCTCACCATTGTTTATATTCTTTGTATATAATTATTTAGTATTTTAAAAACTTTAATCTCTACCAGTACGAGAGTTTGAACCTCATATCTACAACAACTTTAAAATCACATCAATTTTTGGCGCCACCGACGCGGATTTGTTTTTAGATTTATTTTTCTTTGTTCTTTTTTACGTTTCTTTAGGTATTTTTCTTTGTGCTACAGGTTTTGGAGTTTGGATCGAAAAGAAAAAGAAGTTGTCAAGGAGTTTGGTGATTGCATAAAGACTTGGGGCTAAAGCTTAAAGCGAAAAGAACGGAGGAAAGACGAAGATATAATTTTTTTAATTAATTAGATTTTATTTTATTTTATTTTATTAAGATTTTATTTTTAGAAATTGTAAATAGGACTTTATTTTTGTAAATTTTCATTTTTGAACCTTTTTATTTTTGGACATTGGACTTTGGACATTATTTTTAAACCCTACGGAAGGGTATATTTTTAAATATAAACTGTTTGCAGGGAAGGACGACGATTACGATATCGTCTCGGCCCCTCAGGTTCGCACATTGACACAGGAGTCAGTGGCCCGAGTCGACTACAACGGTTCTTCGCCCGTCTGGTACGGGAGGTAAGCTTCTAAACACCCGCGAATCCCCTGTCAGCGGGTTTACTGTCTTTCTTAAGGTGCATATATGTTGAGGCTTTGAATACGGATTTTAATTTCCTAGTAAAGGGCAAGGCCAGGCCATACAAGATAAGGGTTAGGATTTCATCACCGTTCTCTTCTTGCCCGTCTTAGGAAAACGATACCTAACGCGAACCTAAGCATTAAAATATTGACTAGAACGAGACCGATAGGGTAACGAGCTTAATAGGAAAGTCGTCCAAAAGGATCGTATTGGGTATCTTGTTAGCCTAACTCAAAGTTCAGGAAGATTACTGTAAGTCGATTAGAGCCGCCTTGTAACCCAGGGAAGCGTTTCCAAAGAGGTGGGGGCATCAAAGCTCCTCTGAGCTTCCCCTACTTCTCTTCGACTTACTTTATTCGAATCGTTCGAGAGAGGTTTGCTAAAACTATACCTAGTTGCCTCTTGGAAGGATAGAAGGTGGTCTAGAAACAATCTAAGGGAGCCATCATGCTTATTGTTTGCTAGATTTTATAGGTTTGATTTGGTCGAGTAAGCCTTGTTTGTGATTGTGTAGAATTCCCTTGCAATTAAGAATGTCGAACTGGTATGATAGAAGCCAATACAATGAGTATCAACCTGAATTTGAATATGGACATCATCATTTTTATGACCATGGTGGGAATAGTAGTTGGGAACGCCAACCTTTTCAAGGTTATGGTTCATACCATGGTGAGCCCAATTACTATCCACACACACACCGGTCATACGGGCAAGAAAATAAGGATTATTATAGTGCTAGTACCTTTCTTTGGACAATACAATCAAACTATTGAAAACTAGTCCTTATTATATTCCTTCTGTTCCTATTTATGATCCTTCCGTATCTTTAGAAGAGTCTCTTAAGCAGTTAACTGAGCAAACAAATAGGTTTATGTCGGAAATGAATAGATGAACTGCACCATTGAGTGAATTTTCTATAGAGGAATCCCTCAAGCAAATGGCTTAGACGAACGAAAGACTTGCTCGAAATAATCTTGATTTCCAATACAGTATTTCCAATAATACCCTTGAAAATGAGGATAGTTATTTGCATAATCAAGATGACGAGGTTAGAATTGGTAACACTACTTTAGATGAGGTTCGACCATTTTCATGCTATTACAATGATTATTATGACGAGGATAGTGTTGATGAAGAATCTGAAATATGTGGGCATAGTGATCAGGAAATTGTTACTCCAATTGAGCTTTATAATGATTATGTTATTTCTAGTTCAAATCCAAATAATTTTAATAATTATTCACCTATTCAAAAGGACGAGGATTTGACTAGAGATATCCCCGTTTTAGACGATGTAGTATTTCCTTTTGATTACGAAGCCAATAATGGTTTAGAGGAACGAGTTTATTCTGAAAATACTGTTTTATTGTCTAGTGATTTAGGAACAATAGTCTTAGACAAAGAAAATGAACTAGTAGAGATGAGTGAGGATGAACTTGACTTAGAAGAATCAATTGCCTATTTTCAGGAATCCGATAACCTAGAAATTAGGGAGATTATGACTAGTCTAACTAGAGACACTGAAAACTCTAAGTTTGGGGGTGATTATCATTCTCCATGTGCTTTAACTCTTAGAAAGGTCCCTCACTTGGGACTTGACATATGTGCCTCAACCGTTTAATAGATTATCTTCATACACGTTTTCCTGAACCTAGTGATATCCATAAGGAAGTTCCGTTGTTAGAAACCCATCCTATGGTTGATGTGGTTTACCCAGGCTATGATACCCCGATCGACTTTGTTTTCCCACCAAATAGTTTTCTTCCAAATGTGGGAACATATAGATTTCAAATGTGTCACCTATTAGGTTCTGAGACTAAGCCTAAGTACTTTAGGTTAATAACATCAACATATTTGCTTAGGAATGACCACTACTTTAATGTGGCCAATTATGTAAGTCAAACCTGACTGACTTAGAGGATCCTCAATTATTTAGGTTATTATTATGTGCTTCTAAGTTCTTATTTGAGTTTCTACAGACTCTAGGACCTAATAATTTGGATCTCACTTATGAGATAAATGCATCCAATGAAAACATTTTATTTAGACCCTTTCATAGATCCTGAACCTGAACCACAATTAGATATAGATATTCTAATCAGGAAACTAGATAAGGGAATGCTATTCTTGTTCATTTTCTTGGTTTATTGCAATTTCCTTAGGTCAGCTCTATTTTTTGAAGACCCACAGTTATTCCGACTATTACTTTATGATTCGAGTGACTAATCCTTTCTTAGTCTGCCTGAAGACTTTAAACTTAGCACTTCTTGGGAGGTAACCCATGGTTCATGCAACACGGTAATATCTTTCCTTAACTCTTTTTCTTCAAATGGTAACAGTTTCTCCTTGTTCATGCTTTTAATTTGATCTTTAGAACATTGAGGACAATGTTAGGTTTAAGTTTGGGGGTATGGGAGAAACTTTTTAGTTGCATTATAAACTAAAATTTTCCAGAGCCTAGAAATTTATGCCTATTAAGGATAGCACTAACCAATCTAAGTGGATGGAAGCATCTTGATTGTAGGAGTTGAGGAACCAATCTGAGTAGATGGAAACATCTAAAGAGTCTATTCATAAAAGCACAGATCTCAGGTGTTAGAAATAACATGATAGTTTCACCGTATCTCGGAATCATCTTATTACTTATGGTTTTGTTTTTGCAAATTTTTATGTTGATGTCTGCTGGGTTGAAATAGAGTGATTGAGTTACTAAAAAAAAAAAAAAAAGACCAGACCAATTAGACCAATCGGAATAAATATTAACACTTGGATAGCAATATGTGTGTGTTCTCCCTGTCTCCGTCGCCTAAACAGCGTGGAACGCAGGATCCACAGGAATCACCATGTAATCTGCTGACAAGAAGCATGCGCTTGGATCCAAAAGATCTAATCATGTCGTTAATAAAAAAATAAAAAAAGAATAAAAAATAAATAAATAAAGGTTTATTATAAAGTCGACCACTAGTTCCCTTGTATATGCCAGCTGAGTTGATGTAGATTTAGGATTATCGACCACTGGTTCCCTTGTATATGCCAGTTGTGTTGATATTAGTCCAGACCAGTATCTCAATCCACTAGGTCATAGGTTCATCTTGGCATTGAAGTCCATTAGCAACCATCTATTTCTATATCCATCCTCTTAATCTATTCATGTGATTTGTTTGATTCCGGATATTGATGTCCATAGTGCGACTATCTGAGTAGAGCTTTGTCACTTATATATGAATTTTAGTATGCTTGAGAGCAAACTCGTGTACAGCAATTGGAATTTCGCATCAGGGTACTTCCTCCCGTAATCAATAAGTATGCCAACCAAGGAGGTTCTTTAGTGCATTCCAAGGTTCTGCGTAGATAGCTAGGGTATGGAGTAAAGGTTTTGTGGGTATATCTCTAGTAAACCCTCCCGAGACTATAACTCGGCCACTAGGGCCACCTAGGGTTCAAAGGCTTGTTGCACACGCTAAGTGCAATCGCGATGCCTGCGACAGTGAGTTAGGATTTTATTTTGTAGTTTTGATTTGCTCGGGACTAGCAAATAATAAGTTTGGGGGTATTTGATAGACGCATTTATGTCTCAATTTTTATCTCTATTGTGTATATTGTTAGTACCCAGTTTTGTACTTATTATGGTGTTTTATGTGTTTGTAGGTATTTTTGGGCAATAAACATTTTTTGAGAAATCGGCTCGAAAAGTTGATAAAGGCACCCAAGGGACAAGTGTTATGCGGACTCCAGCAACGGATAAGGGGCGACCACTGGATAAGGGGTAACCTTTCCCCTTCACGTTCAAATTCTGTTTTAGGCGGGAAACCAAAAACATAAAGCATGTTTCCGGCAGTTTTGGTGGTCGCAATTTGGAGGAGTTTGAAGACGATTAAACCTCTGATTTTCATAGGATAGACTCCTTATGGGTCTAGGAATCTAATATGGGTGTTGAACTGGATTAAACTGGGCTCAATCGACGGATTTTTATCACAACAGCAAAAAAAGGAAAGTCACGTGTGTGACCTGTTTTAGGAAATTTTAGAGAGATTAAAGTGCTATAAACAATCCCAAAGATTTGTATCTATCTAAGGAAGAGTTTAGAATCAAAAGGAAAGCTCAGAAGCGCGTAGAAATTCTAAAACAAGAAATTGCCGCAACTTGGCCATTAAGAGAAAGGTAGAGATTTTGGAAGATTTTGGAGAGATTTAATCTCTTAGTCACCAAAGTCTTTGGCTTAAATTCTTTTCGGTCCAAACTCCAAACCTGTAGCATAAAGAAATATACCCAAAGAAACGTAAAATAGAACAAAGACAAAATAATAAAAATCTAAAAATAAAATAAAATAATAAATCTAAAAACTCTAACTTAAAAACAAGTCCGCGTCGGCGGCGCCAAAAATTGATCGAATTTCAACTTTGTTGTAGTAAAAGGTTCGTTGAGACTTGTGAAAGCAATTGATTTTAGACTTATTTAAACTAAAAATAGAGAAAATTTAATTTCAAGATTGAAAATAACCAAGACACTAGATTCCACTATTACACATGAATGAATGATGGTAAAATTCCAAAACTCTAATTATCTTTAAAATCTCTTATTTCTTAATTCACAAATAATCAGGAATATTCTCAAACATTAATTGTATTCCTTAAGCATAGATTTTCTAAACAAAGTATAACCTATCTAATTGAATCACAACTAATTAAGAAAATTATGCAAACAATTAAAATTCTGCAAAGCAGTGATTTGAGCGAATTATAAAATGTAAATTAGAGAAAAGTAGAATAATTACCAATTATTCATGCATCAATAGCTTCCTCCGTGCCTTGATTACGCGAGAATTAGCACATCATCATCATGGAAACATGCTCAAAATTCATCTTTATTAATGCTCAAAAATGGTTCACAAATGATGAAATGGGAGAAAAATTATTAAAACCGGGTTTGTAACACTTATATTTGTTACAAAATCAATTGTTACAGGAAACGGTAAGAAATAACCGTCACTAGCACTGTTGAAGAACGACTGTCTTTGAGTGTCTTATGTTCTTCATACGTTCTTCACCAGCAGAAAAAAATATCCTTCCTGTAACTTTGATTTTCCGGCCCTCTACTGCTCCAAACTGCTCCCAATTCTCCCTGTTGCGCTCTATTACTCCTCCACACATTATATAGCCTCACATCACCGAGAATACTCCTCCATAACTCCAACAGATCTTCCATTACTCGACAGTGAATGAATATCTTCTCGGGAATATTTTCTTCCCTTTCTTCTCTTCTCACGCTGTCAACGAGTGCTGAATCTTCCTTCACGCTTCTGCATTGGTTAAGCTCTTTCCAAACAAGAGCATCACACGTAAAATCACGTTGTAATCCCGTCATTATCTCATCCGCACACGTACTCCCTATTATGTAGAAATTCCACGTATTCAACCAAGGTTTTTCGAACATGAAGGACTTACCAGTCCTGTGTGAGTGTAACAGGATGGAATGAGTCGATTGGAGTGATTGAATCTCGCCACAGCTCCTCCAAATTCAAAACAGAAAACTCCGCAGGTGAAAAATATTCGAACTTGCACTTTCCCGCCAAATTTTCTTAAACCGTGAAGAAGAAGGGTGTCCCCCTAACCAAACCGGGGGTACGAATAACATGTGCCCAACTGAGGTGCCCCTTATCCAAACTGAGAGTCCGAATAACAAATATCCTTCAGGGGTGCTCCGCATAATTTTTCGAGCCGATTTTTTCAAAAATGTTTATTTCCCAAAAATACCTACAAACACATAAAACACCATAATAAGTACAAAAATGGGTACTAACAATATACACAATAGAGAAAATAGACACATAAATGCGTCTATCAATGGGTAAATTTATTTTTATTCTTTTTATGACTTTTGCACTAAAATTAATTGAAATATGATTTTGATTAATTAGTTATTATTTTATTAGATGGGTCATGCTTGCTTAGATGTTTGATGTCCCATGCTTACGACTTATAACTAATGTTTTGAGAATCTACCCTGGCAAAATAAGAGTCCATGTTTAAATTTCTTGAGCTAAAACTGTCAAAGAATAACTAATTGAACCTTATGTTATGAAGATTTTCCAAATCCTTAGTTCCAGTACCTCTCACCATTGTTTATATTCTTTGTATATAATTATTTAGTATTTTTAAAACTTTAATCTCTACAAGTCCGAGAGTTTGAACCTCATATCTACAACAACTTTAAAATCACATCAGTAATGAACAATTGTTTGTATTAAGTTTAGGTTGTTAAAAAGATCTTAAATGATTCCCAAAATAATAGAGAGAACTAAAGTTGTAGTAAATACTTAAGTTCTAAACATTAAAGAGGTTTAAGCTTAAGACTAGATCTTCCTTCGGGTCTTGAATGCCCTTTTTGTTGGTGAAGCTTGGTATTTATAGCTCCCTTCTGCTTTAGATATATCTTTGCTGTATTTGGGTCTATCTTATCCTGATATATCTTCTGTACAAATGGTACCTTCGTTCACCGCATGCTTTCTCCAGTCGGACTCCGTCACCTCAGCTGGCCCACGTTCCTTTGGGAACAACCCAGCCTTAGTACAAGTTGTACCTTCGTTCACCGCTAGCCTTCGCAAGTCAGACTATGCCATCTCATCTCTCTCCACGTGCTTTGGTTAAGCGTGTAGATAAGGGCTCGCTACATTAAATGCTAATTGGATATGTTAGCTACCTCTGTCCCTTCTCCAGTGATAAGCACGAAAGTGTGATGATTTTTCACCCATAATTATAATAGCTAGGACTCATTATTTCTCTAATAAACTTGTTTTAGATGTTTTTGGAAGAATAAGCTCTTATGGAGAATTGGCTCGAAAAAAAGTGGTTTTTGTACCCTAGAGGACATTTGCTAAAGGGAACCCTACTTTGGGTAAGGGGAACCTCAATTGATAAGGGGCACCCACCTGATTTTCGCACCCCAAGCAGATGGTTAAGGGGCACCTTCATCTTCTTTGTTTGAATTTCTAGATTTGGCGGGAAAAATGGCAGCAGAATTAGGGTGTCGATTTTGGAGGTGCTTGAGTGAGACTAAATGGCTAAAATCAAATGGGTTTGTTCCTAGAGCCTAAACAGAGATGGTAATGTGCTCTGATTCAGTTAAATTGGGCTGGATAATCACCGGTTGATGAAAACAGAAAGAACAGAAATTAGCGGGAAAATCTTATTCAAAATTTCAGCACCTGCGTATATTTCTGGGTAACTTTTTCACGAGATTAAGTTAGATATTTTCATGGGAATTAGTTGGTACTCACCGGTTTGACCAAGACAGGTATGGTAATGGATTTAGTTTCGAAAGAAAATGGATGAATACGTAGAACTGAGGAAAACAGAGTCATGAGGAAGTCACGGGATTCTCTGGATTTTTCTTATGGAAGTTACATGGATATATTTGCTCTCCATGAGTTTGACTCAATCCTAGAGCATGATTGGAGTGTGTCAGCAACAATTATACGCGTGAGAAGATAAAATAAGAAAGAAAATATCTCAAAATTATTTTCTTTTAATGCCGAGTTATGGAGAGATTATCTGGAGTAATGATGAGTTAGTCGTGGCCCTGTTGAGTATAAATATGATGATGGTGTAGCATATAAGGGGATCGAGTGATTGGGGAGGCTACAGAGTGGAGAAAATTGCTGCAGAGAAATCTGCAGCAGCAGCAGAAAAATAATGAAGAACACGAAGAACAGACATACAAAGACAGTCGTAAAACAGCTGTCGTTTATGCCTTCCTGCGACAGTTTACAGTTATTCTTTGTAACAGTGGGTTTGCAACGATTATAAACGTTGCAAATTCCCGGTTTTATTTGATTTTCTCCTTTTCTCTTCTTTGTAAACATCATTTGAGCAATGAAAAATTATTTTGAGAGTGTTTTCACCATGTGCCACATGGACCCCATCACTGGTCGACGGAGGAATCCGAATTTCATACATGGGTAAATTTATTTTATTCTCTATATGACTTTTGCACTAATTAAAATAGAATTATGATTTTGATTAATTAGTTATCATTTCATTTGATGAGTCATGCTTGCTTAAATATTTTGATGTCCCATGCTTAGGATGTATAACTAATATTTTGAGAATCTACCTAGGAAAAAATAAGAGTCGATGTTATTTTATTTATTGAGATATAATTGTTGAAGAATAAATAATTGAGCCTTATGATATGAATTCGGTGGAATCCTACTCCCAGTAACTCTCGCTTTTGTTTATATTATATATTTATTATTTTCATTAATCTTTAAATTTAATCTTCACAAGTCTTAGAGTTCGAATCTTATTTACTACAACATTATTGAAATCATATCAGCCAGCTGTCATCTCCCTAGACTAGGGTAACTTTACCATCTAAGCCGTCGAGGTATTCTTCCTCGAGATGGGATAAAGTAGATCAGGAAGGGATCTGCTGCTCCTTAGACTCCTGTGTATCGCGGGGCTATACATTTATCTTGTATGCGGCCACTAAAACCGTGACACGTGCTCCGCAGAATATTGGTATTCACAACAAAAGAGTAAAGTAATGTTATTCCTTACTTCTAACTAACTAATGCTTGGCTCCGCTCTACATGGTATGTGCATCACTTGCTTCATTTGGCGGAATAACTTACTACAATGGCATGGTTGGCAACGTCGGGGATGCACTTGTATTTCCCAAGCTTTGTCCAAGCCTGGGGAAAATGCATAAATCATCCCATAACTGATATTGCGTCCTTAAATCAATCCTTGAGTTGCGCCAACTCTGAATTCTCGGATATGCATCATTGCACCATCAATATCGTTGCATCGCCGGATAATATAACTTCAATTGTTGTGCCTCTTGACTGGTCGGTGATGTTTAGTATATTAAGAGGGTGTTTGAGTGTACTTTCAAAGTTGTTTTTCAACTTTTATAAGCAAAATAATTTGGCAATAAAATTTTAGATCGATTTCTAAAAGTCTATAAAAAAATAAAAAAATTGCTTTCGATTTTCGGGGTTGACTTCCTACTGATATCCGAATACTCTTTAAAGGAATTTGATAACAGTGAGTAGCCTTTTCTTTTCAAGACTCTGAGACAGTTAGGATTCGACGTTGAACGGTGTAGAGTAATTGAACGACATACATACAAAATGTCTATGGTCATTCTTCTGAATAAAGATCCAGGCGAAATTTATTATCCTACAAGGAATTCTAGGCCAGGTGATCTATTGTTACAATATTCATTATTTTGTACTTAATGGAAAAAAATTCTACGGCTTGAAGTAATGTTGAAGTTACAGATCATCTAAGTGGCACAAATGGCTAGTCTTTTCTCCATCCACATTTTTTCTCTTTCCCCCCTCTGAAAAAGAAGAAGAAAAGAACGAAAACCTTAGCCCCTTGATCACCATTCTGCTCAGATAAGAGACGATCTAAGCAGATCAACCTCTATTCCAAGTTTAAATCTCTTTTAATCTCCAGTCCAGTGTATCTTTTAACTAAGTTTAGTTTTATTTTTTTCTTTAATGCCTCTCTTCTCTGTGATTTAGGGTTGTTTTTGGTTTGGAAATATCATGTTTGTGTAGGGGTGTTGTGTAAACAAATGAAGAACATAGATCAAGGGAAACCACCTATCTCAGCTCTCTTTTTTTCAACCATATATCAGAAACAGCATCTTCTCCGGCATTTGCGAGATTTTCTACTACCATCAATAGCTTTGGGTGTCTTTTTAATCCCTTTCTAGGGTTTTATTTTGTTCTAGTTTATCTTAGATTTTGGTTTCTCTCGTCCGAAAGTACTAGTTTTATGTTTTCTGTGATTGTTTTTCTGTTTTCCTACTTGAGTCTTGTAATCTCCTTTGTAATTGGGTTTTTAAGATTGAGTTATGCTTTGACCGTCATTTGCTTCAAGCATGGTGGTGATTTTCTCCGGTAGTTTCAGAAGCTCCGACGTCTTTTCCGGTATGTTCAAGGTGTCTTGTGGAGAAAATTATCCAATCAGCCATTGTTAAGCATTCATGAGATCCTTCTCTTAGATCTAGCCATATGGGTTGTTGTTCGTGGTCTGTTGCCGTGGGAAGAAAAGCTCAAAGGATTTTTCCGACGAACTTTTAATTTTCATTTTAAAGAAGGTGCAGATCCTATTTATTCTGAAAAGGTCTGTGCAGGTATGGTTTGTGTCCTTTGGCAGAAAAACAAACACATCATATCATCTTCAGACCTTTTCTTTGGGCTATACATAGTTTCAACATCAACTTCTGTACTGGCTTCAATTACTCCAAACTGTTTCAGATCTGCTACTATCTTTTCTGTTTGCAGGGTTATATAAGTCCATTGTGTCTTGTTTTAGATTTATTGTGTATGGTTAATATGTTAGTCCATGTTGGTTTAGTTTTAGATTTATTTGTTTTAGGTTTAGTAATGAAAACAAAATATGCAACAACTCAATCAAGATCGTCATCCAGTTCATCTATTACTTCAATTGTTACAACATCTTCAAAGTCGAGTCAACCCGATTGTTCCCGTACAGATACTTCAAGACCGGTTCAGATTACTACAGCTACTTGAGACACTTTGGTTATCTTTTGAGACACCATGGTTACTTTGCTACTGTTACTATTTGTTGGGTCTTTGCTACCTTGATTGCATTAGGTAATCTAAACTTAAAAAATTCCATTTCATGTTATTTACATGTTCTGAGGAACATTGGGTTGGATCTGATCCAGTCATCGGCTTGTGCTTCGACACAGACTGGTTTTGTTTTCAAAATCAGTTTGTCCCTGAATGTTTGGTCCTCTCCTTTGCGAAAGAGAAGAAGGTTTTCTGAAACTGGTATTAGTTCTGAGGGGATACATTTGATAGGCAAGAATTGGGGGAGATACTGCAACTTGTATGACTGTGTTAAGATCATGAAAATTTTCTGTAAGGTTTCCGATTTCCAAAATCCGCTAAATCCATATATCTATTGAGGTTCGCCTCTTTTTCGGGGGGGCCGGGGGGGTGGGGGGGTGGTGGGGGGTGCGGGGAGTGGCACAAATGTTATTAGTCCGATAATGTCACATATGTTTCTTTACAAATTGTTTCCTTGTAGTGTCCTTATGTTGCATATATATTTTGCAACCAATTTCTTTAAAACCTCTTTATCTGGCATCTGTTTTTGGTAGACAATTGCGTTGTGGCTATCGAAAATGCTAGGAACCGGGAGAATGATAGGGGTCATTTTAGCCATTACTTATCCCAATGGATTCTTTCACCGGATTTTACACGGAAGAATCCTTAGCGTGTCTAGAACCATTGTATAGTCACCAGCTAAGCTAATCCAAAACATGCAGATATTGGGAAGGAATTATGAATAAGAGCAGTTTATAGAACTTGGTATTGCTTTCGGTCCAAATACTAGGATTGAGCAACAGATGTGCGGATGCGGATGCGGTATCTCACCCACATCCAGTTTATATAATTGGAGGATTTGAGATTACCACCATGTCCAGTTGAATTGCCCGTCGAGTTTTACATATTCTGGTAGGCTGATGATTGTGCTAAATGCTGATAGATTGACAACTTAAAATGAGAAAAAACCGAAACTAATTAAATGTTTAACAAAGTAATGTAACTTAGTTTTAAGACGTAAATTATAAAAGTTTAAGTAATTACAACATAACAACAAGTGTCTTATAGCATTTGAGAACTTCCTATGATACGAAGACTGTTCCCTACCTACCAAGAGATAAAAGACGAAGTCCTAACCAATATAAAACTATATATATTAATTATCAATATGCTATAAGAATCTTCATATATTTCCACTGCAACATTCATTTCAAAAAGATAGGCTGGTTTTATGTGTAATTTGGACAGGAAACCAGCCTATCTTTTTCAAATACAAATATTATCCTTAGAGTCGGGTGTCCAATGAATACGTGATGTTCTACCCGCTTCCAATTCGTGAAAAATACAAGTTTTATAAACCGACCACGTCCAATCCATTGAGAGACGGATGGGGTATTCACCCACCAAACTGCCAATTGGATTGGGTATCGGCATATTGGATAGTGATGGGAAAAACAGAGATGCTATTGCAAACATTTTGTTTGAACCGCTTCAAGAGGAACATCTAGGAGCTAGATCTAGGCCAGATAGAGGCACAAAATGAACCACAAAATGGACTTTGGTTCAACATTAGATCGGTTGGGCTTACTTATGATTTACTCATTCTCTTGAAAAATGAAAATAGGTGTGAGGTGTTTGCCAGACTCCATAAGAAGTTGAGGGGAAATGTTCCCTGCATGCTTTCCATATCCAAAGCTAGTTTGTATTCCCCTTGGTTGGTTAAATGAAGAGTTAGAGAAGCAAGGCATTGTAACTTGGCATGCTTAAATTCCAAACTCTGTTGCTTGAATATGAAAACTGTTTTTAGTATTCAAACTATGCATTCTTGTGAGCTGAAAATGTTTAAAACAACGCGACTTTCTAAAGCCGTTTTATACCCTCGGATCATAAAATTTATCAGCCTCATCTCCGTAGGTAATATCATCCCGAAGATTTAAGACTTGAATATTGGTGCAACGCATGGTCGACGTGAACACCCGAACAAATCGCGTGCAAATGCAAGCGGCTAGGCGCCCAGTACGGGTTGCCCGTGAACTATTTAACTCTTGTTGTTATTACCTAGTAGTACCCACTACTTAGACACAAATATAGTATGTACGTATTGTCTTAATGAGTAGTCATTTACGTCGTACAACATTATTACCATTAAACGAGCCAAAACCAGAAAAAGCAACAGAGATCTAATGGAATTCGTACGGAATTATTTAAATAAAAGATGCACCAATCAACAACAGACAATGTGAATTCAGCTCAACTTCTTCTTTTCCATGTCTTTTTCCTTGGATTCATGTACTATATCATGAATTTACAGAAATCTATGTCATATAGATTCCAAGTGTTTCCCATACTTGGTTCTAGCTTAGAGTTTGTTTCTGTTTTTCATTTCTGCGTTCATGAATGAACCCATCTCATTTAACAAATAATTTCGGCTCCCTGTTTCATGGGTGTTAAACTTAAAGATTGTTGTCTTTGCTTCTTGTGATGTACTTTCATCTCTCAACATAGAAACCAAACCGGCCAAAGAAGTGAGGTATGGACTAGCGAAAACAATTGCTTTTCACCTGCAGGGTGTCTTTCAAAGTCTATTTACTAATATTTTTGTTCACAGTTTGAGCTTGTAGAACCATCCTTTTGTTTGCTCTCACGTTCCTACCTTCAATTTTGGCTCTGCCACTGGATGCAACACACATTCTTTACCGGAATTTCGACACATTTTAATGAACACAACAACTAGTTTTGTCGCCTGTTTCAAAGACCTTGATTTGTTAATTAAATACCTTTTCTCTTTTTCACTACAGACTCTTTTCTAATAAAGATTAGGGATGTAATCAGTGGATTAGCACCGAAAACCCGTAAAATTAGCGGCTCACTGTCCCGTCTCCTTGACTATTCACATTTGACTTATGAGCACCCATGATTAAAATGTGTATGCTCAAAATAGCTTGGAGTGGTAACATTCAGCTGCTCTGGAAGTAGAGAAAAAGATGTCCATTAGTTTCAATCCTTCTTTTTATCTTGAAAATGATTAGTGCTAATTGGTAAGGAAACAACTCTAATCTATTGTGAAAGTGGCCATAAAAGCATGAAACAACAACTAATAGATATTATGAATAATATTGATCCTCTTGCACAGTGGAAGGCCAGATGAAGTGCATTTTGTAACATAAACAAAAGAAGAGAATTCTTTTTAAAATTAGTTTTGAATTACTAATTTTAATGTATAATGTATTCAAAAGTTCAGGTTACAAATACTAAATGTCTCCTGTACTTGGTTCTAGTATTGTGTTTGTTTTTGTTCACATGTTCATTAAGGTGGTCTTCCATGACCATGAATTACTTCATCCATTAATAAAATAAATTCGGCTCCCTGTCTCATGGGTTTCTTACTAAGGTTGTTGTTTTGTTGCTCCAGGTGATGTGCATTTCAGTTCCTTACATATAGATGAAATACCCTCCCCTAGTCTCTACACATTTTTTTTATACACACCAACTTTTTTTCTTGTCACCTATTCTAAAGACCTGAATTTGTTCATCACTTTCTTCTCTTTGTGATAAAACAAGTATTAAAGTTATCTTGATAAGTGGATTAATACCGGAAACCCGCAAAATAAGCAGGTCGAAGTGTCGTGTTACCTCGACTGTTCAGGTTTAAAGCGACAAATTACGTCTCCAAAAAAATATCTTAAAGCATTGTCTTCAAGGGTAAATTTCCCATGTCCTTAAGTAGAAACAGATTTAGAAATATGCTTTACTTGATTTAGAAAATGTGAAAGTGATGTTCATTAGTGCTAAATTGCTAATTGTTTTTTATACACACTAACTTTGACTGATTAGTGGTAATTGTTAAGACGAATGAACTTTAGTTAAGGTGGCTATAAAGTATATGAAAAAAGCACAGACAAAGAATGACATCTAATGGTCTTATCTTAGAATCTTAAACTGTAAAATAAAATAAAAACGAAGAAGACCCAAGTCTTAAAACACTATCATTTTTTACTCTTTAGCTGCATAATTGGACAAGTGTTTTGGCCTTTGGTTCAATTGAATGAACACATTGCTACATTAGCTAAAGTTTTTCTTCTTTGTGTGCCATTTATTCAGATCTAAGAGGTTTTAACATTGACAAGACAGTTAATGCAGTTACATATTATCCTCCAATGTCTCGCACTCAAGTTTTTATATGCATTCTATTGAGTTTAAAGCTAAAACCATAGACATAGTAACATGGCTTGTTATAGCGCAAACAGAATATGCTCACATACCAAGAACCCACATGCGATGTCGTGGACTTTGTGGTTTAGCAGTTTAGCCAACTTGAAGCGGCATTTTTGATCTGTATGACGAGAAAAACATCACAGATAATCTATCTGTACCATAAAGAAAATATCATTACGGTGAAGAAAATATCATAACTAAAGACTGTATTTTTGTTAGACAGCGTAAACGGTAAACCCCACCAAATTTACTCGAACCCCACAAAATAAATTCATGGAATCTCAACTATCATAGCAAATGGACATGCTGGTTTGAAATTAACTTGGGATGCCTTGTGTGGAAATGAGTAACTACAGGAAAACAACAAAAACAGCTAAATTTCCCCATGATTCTTTGCATTCATCATAACCAAAAATTGTACAAGTCAGTTTCACAGAAGAGCAAAAAAAAGAAAAGAGAATAATTCATAGAAATATCTCACTCTGTTGGTGCAATCTTATGCAAGATTTTGTACTTGGGGTTGGATTTGATTACTCTGTTTAGATTCTTACCAGCAAATTATGGGGTTCATATATTCTGTAGTTTTTTTTTCCGTGTCTTTTCCTGCATGTGTCAGATGATCTGCTAATATCAGAAGAGCAGCATCTCTTTGACCACCTATCGTCTCTCCATCTGTTGTAATACTATCCGTCAGAAAATTTCGAGCATGTTTTACCAAAGCTCAGATATGCACTTACGTGATCAAACTAAGATGATAATATTAAGAAAATAAAAGATTGAGAATATGGCAAGAAGGGCACAATGAAATATTTTTATAACTTAAAATGGAATTTGAATGGTGGAAGTGAAATAAAGAAAATAAAGAAGGAATATAAACTAATCACTTGGGTTTAAAGTATTTGTTTATTTACTTGTTCCTTTATAACCAATCACTATTGTCTGATCTCACCCTCTCTACTTACCTATATATATATATCCTACTCTTCCATCCATTTAGATTCATGAGTTGCTTTCCTTCCCTTTCACAGCAGTAGCTTTCCCTCCCCATTCTTCTTTCTCTCTTTCTAACTCCTTTAGATTCTCTCTTTCTCTGTTGCTGCATTACACCTGAAGTGTCTTGTCCTTTCATCCCTAGTTCACTTCGCTAAGGAAGTTCATGCTTGGTCTTACAGTGTCGTAACATAGTTCTTTCATCTCCTTCTTATCTTTTTCCAAGAGTTGGTTGATAATGTTCTTATTAGATCAAAAGATAGATGTTTATGTTCAAGTTCTTTATCATGCATACGGCTCTATATTTTTTTATGAAGTCATGTTTTAGTTAAGACATTCGTAAGGCGATTATGCATGAGAGCTTCCTTCAGTCCATCACGGGGTGGTGTTAGGATTTAACTATCTGCCGGTTCATTCATCCAAATACCAAGTAAAAAATAACGGAATTGTTGCTTGGTAAATGAGTGAATGATACGGGAGATATATTGAATCTTTCGCACTCCATTCTTGGACTGAAGGGAGCTCCCATCAGAGTCACTCCCATATCCATTTATGAACTCAGTATGAGCTTTCTGTATTCATTAAAAATCTCATGTTGCAGACTCTCTGTTAGATATGGTTCATAAGCAACTAAGACTACATACAATTCAGCTTTTCATGATGGCATATCTAGAATGGAACCTTGGTATCTCTAATAGTAGAAAGAGTTTTCTATCAAATCTCCTTTATAGCTTTTAGCAGTTTACTTTGTCGACGAATTGATATGTCTGCTTGCTTTTAACATTTGCTTTTACTTCACAGTGAAAGATGGCCTAGTGTGTCACCATTAAGATCTCAACATCTGGTTCTAAAGCTAACCTCTATATGACTAGCAGACTTCTTTTCACTTAAGGTGTGAATAAAATATTCATCGCACTGAGCTAATTATTGTTTGATTTAAGGTTTGGAACATAGAGCAAATTATTCTTGTGTTCGCTGCATACGAATATACGTCCAAAGATGCTTTCAGTAAAATGTAACATATATTTGAGTTTGGCTTTCACCAAAAGTCTAGCACAAAACCTATCTAAGTGGAGCACTATAGAAGAAACCTAAACTGTAGGTTTTATATTGTCATTTGCTAGTGACCTGATGTTGGTTTATCATATGCTTTATATATCATGAGTAGTATTTTAACGTTCTTGTTATTCCAACACTGTATCGGTTTAACTCTCATTCTTACTAATAGATTCTACAAAAGATAAAGTAAACTCTATAATCAGTGCGCTGGAGGAGCCGGGTTTCACTAAAACAGACTGACAAATCCAAGTTTTAAAGGTATGGAGCATACTAAATCAATACATGCAATATGTGGCAGAACCACAGGCATATACAAATTACTGGTAAGTTACGGAGCCGTAGCGTTACAAGATTATAACAATAAACAGAGAACAACATGATGCAGTAACTGTATATCTTCTCTCTTGTTTAGCAATGTTTCTAACTGCCTAAAATTTCAGGTTCAACATCAAAAGCCTGCGTACAGCAGTAACTAATATTGAAGGAGAAACGATATCAACAATTCAAGGAACCGAATAAGGGAGAACTTTCGACATATGTTTCTGATGTCTCCAAAGGTTTTCTAGATGTGGCAATTAAAGAATCATCCAATGTATCCCAGGTGGACGTCACATACCTTACTGCTAGTAATAATGCACCCACTTTTTGTCTCTAGGTGGTCTCTCACAGCGGCTCGTAAAGTCCCAACATGTGTCCATCGATGCACCTCATGGCCGCTACCTGCAAATCCAACACTTTCTACATCACCAGTATCCATCGATGATTACAGATGTAAATCATTCAAATTTGTATCTTTACCTTCCCATGGATTTCATGTTTGATAGGTCCATCAAGTTCAGCTCCTAATGCCAATAGCTTTGTCACTGAACTGTTAATGTCAGTCACCGTGAAGGATAAAACTGAAGAGTACTCCTTCTGCACCACAGCGTCACTGAAAATCCAAAAATCAAACAGTTGACACAACTATTTAAAGCCAACAAAACAACTTCAAACAAAATTTACATCTCATTGATGTCCACTTCATCTATGGTACAAAATCAAACATTTCCACTAAGAAAACCATCAATTACATGTTGTATCATTATATTGGTTTCTTTCCACAAATATTCTGTATCTATCTTCTCTATTTTAGTCAATCGGAAAAGTGTAATTTGTATCAATATCATAAATAGTAGTCTTACTCCATTTGTTATCATGATTCATTTGGACATTGTATCAAACACATTGAGCTCCACACATAGATAAAAAATCATTCATAAAACTATGATAATTTAACATTTTCAGTATAAAATTGACAAATGGGCACCCAATGCTCAGTTTTCTGAACCCGTTTGGGAGAGATAGAGAAAGCACCTGTTGGTGTTGGGTTGATGTTGCATCAGAGCAAGTTTGAGAGGACCAGATTGAAGTTCAGCCCATCTGAGAGTGCACACATTAACGCTGAAATCTAAACCTTCTGAGTAGAATTTTGCAGCTTTGGGTACATCTCTGTGTAGTTGAAGAATCCACCTGAATGCTGCCATCAAAACCGTCTCTAGCTCTGTGTCTTTCTCTAGAGAAGAACAAAGAAAGGAGTAATGGGACTGAAATGACACATTTACCCCTTATATCAATCTATGCAGGTATTCTTCACCCTCGTTTAATGCTAAAGGTCAATAAAGCTCAACTAACAAAAATGTGGGTGATCCAGAAAACGGGGAACACTTTGTAAATGTGGTGGATAATCTGGGTAGGTATTCTTTACCCTCGTTTAAGGCCCTATATGATCCATGAATAGAGAGGACTCCTGCAAAACAAGGCACTTTGGAAATGTGGTGTGTGCAACAACAAATGTTCCTGCTGCATCTTCTGTAAAACAGGTTGGGTTGCAAATTGCAATGTCATACTCCTTGCGTTTCAGGAAAAGTGAAAGTATCACTTTTCCTGAAACGGAGGAAAGATATTTTGACAGTACTAGGAGATTCCAATTTAGTCTTGAATTGAAACTGGTTTACAGAGAGTTACAGCTGAGTGAGTGTCTAACAATATTACAGTTGAGCAAAAAATTAGTGGGATTTTATACATAATTTTTGCATCAGTTCATTTCAATTGTGACAGCCTTTATAACCATGGCAATACCTGCTTCAGTTCTGGAGATGTATCTTGTAGACATACTACTGTTCAAAAGACCGATTTCAAGCAAATAGAAACATAGATCATTAACTTCGACTCTGAGCCTTGGAACCTTTTAGACGAGAATGCTGACCTTCTAATCTTGCTTCGAGTAATCTCGCTTTCAATGTAGTCCCCTTTACATTGTTGCTTGCCCATTTAGAAGAAGATTCAGTTATGCCCATATCGGGTGAATCCAATCTAGTTACCCATGGTTGCACAGGACTGGCATGACCCCTCCACACCGGGTAGCTGTATAAATCTTCTTCTTCTTCCTTGCCATGAATTTCAGGACGTACATTCCTTGCGTCTGACAAAAGTATCTTGTTTCTAATTAAGCTATTCAGTGCAGCATTCGTATTTGATCCTTGCGTTTCACTGCATTTACCTTTTCTTTCATGGCTGTTATCCGGTGTAGGCGTGACCTCAGAAATTTCAAAGTTTTGAGAAATGCTTATTTCCACAGGACTAGTTTCTCCATTTCCTACCTTACCATCATGCTCACCGTTATTGTTTCCGGTGCACGAGCTAGCCCACCCCATTTGTTCTTCAAACTCTTTCATGTTGTACTGGTTATGGCTGTAGGTCCTTTCATGGGTGACAAGTTTTTTCTTTGTCAGGTTAGATTTCCTCTTCTCCACAAACTTTTCTTCTAATGCTTCACTGCTGCCGTTAAATGCTTTACCACACTTGCTGTTGCTTATCTCAAAACACTGGGAACCGGTACTGGCAGAATCCTCTTCTTCATAACTGACATCCTTAGGTGCACTTACAGGCAAATGAACCGAGTCTTGAGAAAGTCGGCGTAATCGATTGACCTTTACCGTACTTTTTGGGAGATGGATATCATTTTTCGCAGAAACGGAGGTTTTAGATTGAAGAAAAGTCTGAATTTCTGAACTTAACTTCTCCACTATTGTATTCCTTTGTGCATGGTCAGAACGAGAATCTGCTAGCTTCATCTGCATACGTTCATCAAGCCATGCTTCGGAAACATGAAGTATCAAACGATCATGAGCATCCTCACTATCATTCTTAACCGAAAGATCATTGTCACTGTCATCTTTCTCAAGCTTTTTCTTTAAAGTCCTCACCTCTTGATCATAGTCTCCTATTCCCTTCGCGAACTCATCACACAATTGTTCCAACAATACCTGTACATTTCGTTCTCTTTGCAGATCTTTTAATGCTGTTGATAAGGAAGTTTTCACCTCACTGAGCTCCCGAGCCAGCTTCCTGTGCAGGCTTTCTGATCTCTTCCGTAGCTTCCTCTCAGCCTCAAGTTCATCTCTCACTGACTGAACTGCATTTTTAATGCGACCCTGCTCCTTGTTCTTCCTAACAAGTTTGTCTTCAGTTACTTGCTTCACTAACTCATCTACTTCACGGCGATCTGCCTGTCTCACTCGCACCAACTCTCTGATCCGAGCTCGAGCTTGTTCCAGCTCCAATTTCAACGATTTTACAATTGATGTATTCACTGTGTGCTGCTCTTCGAGGCTCCAAATCCTATTCAACACCTTTAATAGCTCTGTAGATGTTTTAAGAGGGTACCCAGATACTCCATCCTTCCCCCTTAGAACCACAGAACTACTAGGAGTGGTAATGGCTGGGTTATAAGTCATCACCTGGAAGTATCAGAAGCAAATGCAGCACAACTATTAACAGCTCAACCCAGTATCTACATTATGGTTAAAGCACAAATATAAGCAAGATGCAACGCAGTCCAGCAAGGCCTATACATTGCTACTTCAGTATCATAAACATGGGTACAAAATTAATCCGTATTTCCTATTGTCATTTGTTATGAATTGTTTATCCATTCAGGCTAAAAATTGAAAAGCCAGGGAAGGATGATTTACCTCCATTGAACTACTGCAACTCATTGGAGAAAGAGGTGGGATGGCACTAGCATTCCCTGTGGTAGATCGACGGTGCTTCATTAAGGTGGATTCAACCAGCCTCCTCAAATTACTTGGACTTTCTGGCTCCTGCGTTAGAAAACATGCCAATTTTTAGATTGTGGAAAGAAGTAACAAAATAAAAAGACCCTGAAATTGGCTTTTTCAAACTTCAAAGTTAAGAAGCCGTTACAATGTTGAGTACAATACGATCCAATGAAGAAGGAAACTCCAATACAGAGTTATCATCTTTATACCCATGAAAACAAGATTAACCTACAGCATTGCAAATTAAACTTGATAACATAACTGAATTCAGCTAAGTAGTACATACTAACTATAAATTGCTGCAGATGCTGCTCAATTCAAGTACATTTTGAGATAACGAAGCTCAGTAAGAACCCAAGGCAACAAATTAACAGCATTGTAAATTAAACTCGACAACATGATGAAGGAGTCGGCATGAATAGCTGAATTCAGCCAAAGAGTACAACAAATAAACCATAAATCGCTGCTTATTACAGGTACACTTTGAGATAACAAAGCTCAGTAAGGGACAAGGTTATAGGAAAAACAAAAGGAATCCAAGGCAACAAATTAACAGGATTACAAGTACAGGAATCTCACAAACAACAATGTGGGTACAAAAGACCTAACCAAACTCACTATGATTAGCAAAAACCCAATAACACAATGAAGAATTTGCAATTTGCCTAACATAAACTAAAGAACACCTAAAAATCCAAACATTTCAACCTACACCGGTTAGAACAAAGCATTGCAGCTAAAATCAAGGCAAACCCACAAAAATTAAGTACCCCAAACACTTGAAAACACAAAGATTAAACTCATAAAGTACCTGGTGGAGTTGATTAGTAGCAGGATTAACATCATGTCCATGGCTCCTGAGCTGGTGAGGTTCAACCTTTTCTTTGTGTTGATGCAATTGCTGTTGTTGTTTAAACCCATTTCCTTTCCCCATTCTTTTACCAAATGAAATTTGATTCAACTCCCAAAGGTCTGCACCAAGTTTCCTTGCAGAAATATGATCAGCAGTACTAGTATTAGAAGAAATAATGGAGCTGCTGCTGCTTCCTTTCACATCATAATCATCATCAATAGCAAATTTCCATGTGGGTGATGGAGTAGTACAAGGTCCACCACCAACACCACCGCCACCACCACAACCACCACTTCTCTGTTGTTGATAAACCTCTTGTTTCAACTTTACTCTCAAAGCTTCCTTCTTTTTTGCTGCTGACTTTATATTTTCTCTTCTTTCCATTATTCTCTTTTTGTTCTTCTCTCCACTGTAAAGTTCTCAAGCAATGATGATGTCTTATGTTGCTGTGGGTTATTTTAATGGAGTTTCTTCTTGGTACAGTTGAGACTCTCATTAAGACAAAAAAAAAAAATCTAGTCTTTTTAGATTTATACTGTAGCAGTAAGGAGAGTTACATTACATTATTGCTGTGAGGGTAAAAATTGTGATGGGTACGGTGTATTTAAGATAAATCATGAAAAAAGAGGAAAGAAATGACAATTGGGTGAAAGCATAAGAAAGGTACACTACTGATACACAGCTGTGACTGAATTTGATAGAGATGAGATGCATGGACCTACCTTTTCATGAATGCACAAATTATGATTATGGCTTATGCTCTAATTTTGCGATTCTGGAAATAACCACCGCACACATGTTTTTATAATTAATTGTTATCGTTTTTGTTAGTGATAGAAATCACACCATTTGATAATGAGTCTGATCTTTAAGATATACCTGATGTGTTTTTCACTGTTTATTTTCTTAATTAACCTGTGTTCTTCGGTCAGACAAATCTACCACAACTGCTAGTGGGGATATGAATTTACCCTGGGGTAAATACCAAGATTTATTATAAAACAAAACACTTTTTACCCAAAAATAGGTACACCTCTAGACAATTGGTACCCCTATTAGCTATTTTGAGATTTCCAACTCACAAGTTATTAGAGACATGGGCTGGTCTGCACATTGTCACGATGCACAATAATGCTGAGTTTGCCTTGCAGTCTTGCACGAACGTTTAGTTGGTATTCTGATAGTGAAGTTACAGCAAAAGCCGGCCCTATGCCAACAGAGTGTGTGTGACACTGTGAGCTGGTCAATCTTCTTTTCTGTGTGTTTGTGGTGTGGTTTGTACCTTGGAATTTGCAGCAAGTGTTTGAACGAAACAGGCTAGTCCGGCTCCGTATGACACACTCAACTCGAATATCTATCTGTTTTAGAATTTTGTTGCTTTCAAAACGAAACACCCACTCCCTGTCAAAAGAGAACTGCCGAGTCTACTAGTGATTAGTGCCTATGACTGCTGCTACAAGGGGAGAGTTACTTGCTTTATAGGAAGATGAATAAAAAGAAGACACTCAATCATCAAAACCAGCAACAGCAAGACTGATGGGAAAGGTTTCCTCTTTTTTATATCTGTCGGAATTTTGAAATTTTGTGGTTTACAATTACGCAATTGATTTTATTTTTTATTTTCAGAACAGTAAAATTTGATTTTTTGGTTGCTACTGCTAGTGAGCATTTGCTTTGTAACATATAAATACCATATACAAATGGGTTTGCAGTTTGCACGTCCATCTAATCAATTTTCATTCTAATGTAACAAATGTTAAGCCATACTGATTTAACTGCTGACTTCGTTGACAAATTTTGAAGCATAAAAAACCTCCGGTTACAAATGCTCATTCCACACTAACACAATGTCTGTGAATGTTGAAAACAATGCACAGATAGGCAGAATAATTTGAACTGTCGAACCAAATTCCAGCCTTGAAGATTTTTTATTTTTTTTAATAGAAAAAACTTAGACAAAAGTCTAAGGGCCATACATAGTGTCAGCAGGCTTGGCACAAGCACTGCTTACATTGTTCTTACACAAGATAGATATATTAAGAGTAGCCAAATTTTGAAGTCTATGGATAATTTTAAGACTAGTTAACATTAAGGGTGCCAACGGGTCCTATCGGGTCCGGGTAGTATACTACCCGGAACCGGAACCGGTAATTTTAATCGGTTCCAGATCCGGTTCCTAAATTGATGGACCCGGATCCGATAAATGTCTCCGGGTATTTATCAGGTCTACTAAAATCAACTATATTTTTCGATAATCTATTTTTATATTTGTTATATTAGCTTGAATCTAATAATTTTTCATATAAAATTATTATTATACCTATGTAAATGTTCTACTTAAGATTAAAAATAAGAAAATAAAGAATAAACGGAAAAAAATTGAAACGAAATTATACAAAATCTTTCTATTTTAAGTAAAAATAACATATAAAAGATAAATATTCGGGTACCCGATACCCGACGGGTAATACCCGTTAGGACCCGAAAGCTTATCGGTTCCTAACGGGTCTACCCGCCGGGTAGTGATTTTGGTAATGGGTCCAATCTTAGGACCCGGACCCGACACATCCGGGTCCGGTTCGGTTCCGGGTAATCGGGTACCCATTGGCAGCCCTAGTTAACACAAAAGATATTGGGTTGATTCTTGAGTAATTGTCTTCATCATTGCTTCTTGAATCTTAATAATGACTGAGTTTGAATCTCCCCTTGATTGGCTGATAATATAGGAACTGAAACCTTAACAGAATTTCCCTGGATTCAGCTTGTACTTCAATGTTCATGTTCTGCTTCTCCTTGGCCCAGCTGAAAGCTAGATCTGCACCTCCTGTTGCTCCCCATTCCCCAAAATGGCCTGAGTGTCCTCTGCTATCAATGTTGTTTCCTGCAGCATCAAAGATAGTTAGTGCAAAGAAGTATTTGGAGTTTTCAGGGTTTTGTATAGTACAAATTCTGATGATAAAACCAAACTCCTATGGAGTATGTTGGTTTAGATCATATGGAACTGTAATGTCTGCCTCAGTGTCAGACTCTTCACCATTTAGTGAAAAATTATTCAGAGCATGTGTTGGTAAGTTGTGAACTCTGTTATAGTCACATAAGTGTTGCTTAATGCATAGAGATGTGTGTTTGGCATTAGGCTTGGTGTGATTGAAAACTAGATCACACCTAGCCTTCCATGTATACCAACAAGTAGTAGCATAGATATTAATTTTTCCAGATGTAACTCCAGGGATAAACTAGGAGTTGAACCAATCCATAAAGTTTGTGGTGTTATCAAACTTGCCATGAGATGGTCCAATCATTTCATGCCATACTTCAGTTGCTGCAGGGCAAAGTAAGAAAAGATGTGTCATGGTTTCCTCCCCACTACTGCATACTTGACAGATAGGATTAATATAATGCAGAATGCTTGCAGTCTTTGCATTAGTGGGTAATATTTCATGAGCACATTTCCAGATAAAAATCTTGAGAACTGGGGAAATGCTCAGTTTCCAGATAGCCTCCCAATTTCTTGTTAGGATATCATTCTTATATAAATTGTCTATCTTTGCCTTATAAAGGGCTTTGACAGAAAACTTGCCAGTTTCATTTAAATTCCATTGGATTGTGTCTTCTTCTCCTGGATGAGTATTCAGAGCTAGAATGGCTTGAGCAATGTTAAGATTGAAAATGTGATGAACAAGGTAAGTATTCCAGTTCCCATTGGGCTGCATAAGGTGTGTCAGAATTTCAATGTGTTGTGGGCAATGAGTGGATTTTATGAGCTTAGCTGTTGAATTTGGAATCCAGAGGTCTTCCCATGTTTTGATTCTCTTCCCATCGCCAATTTTCCAATCACAGTGTTGTTGTATGTTCTGTATACCTTCAAGAATACCTTTCCAGATCAAAGAGTCTCCATCTTTAGCTTTTGTATCCATATTTAGAACATTTCTCCCCAGAAGATACTTGGCATCCATTAGTTGATACCATAGAGACTCTTTATCTTGTTCAAGTCTCCAGCCAATTTTTGTAATCATAGAGCTGTTGAAGAGTTCCATATTCATGAATCCTAATCCACCCAGTTCCTTTGGTTTGCATATTGCTGTCCAAGCCTTTGGGGTTTTCCAGATTTTCGCCCCAAAAGAAATCTCTTTGAAGCTTGTTTAAGTCTTGACAAGTTTGCTTTGGAATTCTGAAACAGTTCATTTGGTAGATGCTAGCTGTTGAGGTAATAGTTTTAATTAGAATTTCCCTTTAGCGGGGTTTAGAGGAACATTTTTCCAACTGGATAATCTCAACTTTAGCTTATCAACCCCTAGTTTGAAAGACTTGATTTTGCTTCTGTGAGTAAAGAGAGGAGATCCTAGATATTTCTCATCCAGATGTAGAACTTGAACTCCCATAATGTTGTTGATGATAGGGATGAGAGTTGGATCCGTGTTATTGCTGAAGAACACTCCAGATTTGTTAAAATTGATGAGTTGGCCAGAAGTATCACCAAAGATGTTAAGGATGTCCATGAGGTTCTTAGCTTCCACTTTGTTAGCTTTGCAGAAGACCATGCAATCATCAGCAAAGAGGAGCTGGTTGATAGAAGGAGCACCTCTACAGATCTTTATTCCAGAAATGATGCCCAAGTCCTTAGCATGTATAAGAATTCTAGATAGAGCTTCCATACAGAAAAGAAAAAGATATGGGGATAGGGGGTCACCCTGTCTTAAACCTCTCGAAGGATTGAAGAAAGAGTCTGGAGAGCCATTTATAAGAACAGCAGAGGTGGTGGTAGTGATGCATTGCATGATTTTTTTTGGCACCATTGATCATTGAAACCCATCTTGGTCATAATGGTATTAAGAAATTTCCAATCAATTCTATCAAAAGCTTTTGCCATGTCAATCTTTATACCCATACTTCCATTTTCACCTTTGACACCTCTTTTGGATCTCATAGAATGGATGAGTTCATTGGCAATAGCAATATTGTTAGAGATTTGCCTCCCAGGAATGAAAGCAGATTGATAGGGAGATATTATTTTGTTGAGATAAGGTTTCATTCTCTGAGCTATAAGTTTGGATATGATTTTATAGGTTGTGTTGCAGAGGCTTATAGGTCTAAACTGGCTTGAGGAAGTAGGATTATCCACTTTAGGAATAAGAGAAATGAAAGTATAATTCATCTCTTTTAGCATATGGCCAGATATGAAGAAATGTTGCACCATCTTGACAATGTCATCTCCAATCATCTCCCAATTGGCTTGGAATAAATTAGGTGGGAAGCCATCAGGTCCTGGAGCTTTGTCTTTTGCCATGCTGAATACGATGGCTTTAACTTCATTGTGATCTGGGGTTCTGTTGAGCATATTGTTGTCAGTTGTGGTGATGGTGGTGGGGATTAGGTTGATGATTTATGGGTTAATGAAGGTAGTTTCAACAGTAGCCATTCTAGAGAAGTGTTGTGTGAAGCAGTTCTTTAGTTCTTGATAGTCAGTAATCCAGTTTCCTTTGCTGTCTTGGATAGTATCTATCTTGTTTCTTCTTGTTATGCTCTTTGTAGCTCTATGGAAGTAGCTTGTGTTTTGATTACCAAGTTTTATGAATTGATCCCTGCTTTTACTCTTCCAAAACTTTTCTTCAGTATCTTGCCAATCTCTGAGGTTCTTTCTTGCGAAATTGACAGCTTGACTTCTATCAGTTCTGAAATAGTTGTTATGTAACCAAGAGAGATGCTGCTTGCATTCTTCAATGTTAGTCTTAATGTTACCATAAACTTCCTTGTTCCAAATTCTAAGATGAAATTTGACATCTTTATGTTTTCCTGCAATCCTTATGATCCAGCCAAGGACCAAAGAATTTAAAAGGAATTTTACCAGTATTCCAAGAAGGGTTAGAATTAAGAAGGATTGGGTGGTGATCAGACCCAATAGCTAGCATATTAGATATAGTAGTATTGGGATATAAAAGAAGACAACTTTCAGTTGTTAGCCCTCTATCCAATCTTTGTTCAGTGAGGGCATGACCACTTCTTTTGTTGGACCAAGTGAATGGACAACCAGTGGTACCCAGATTAACTAAATCCAGATCAAGGATTTTGTTGCCAAAAAGAGCAGCTTCATTAACATCAATAGGTTGGGCACTGAATTTTTCAGTGTCATGAAGAATGAAATTGAGGTCTCCAATGACCAACCATGGTAATTTTTTCTTGGTAGCAGTATTTTCCAACATTTTCCAAGAATTTATTTTACTATTAGTGTCATAAGGGCTACCATAGTAACCAGTATATAACCAAGGAGTGCCACTGGCAGTCTTGACTATAGCATTGATATGGTTTAAGGAGAAATCAATAATATCCATATCAAGGTTGTTCTTCCATATCAAAGCTAAGCCACCAGCAGTTCCACTAGCCCCTACTGGATTAACAAACCAGTAATTATGAACATTAACCTCATTAATAGTTTTATTGAGCTTTTCTTGTTTTTGTTTGGTTTCAGAAATAAAGATGATATCAGGATTTAGCTTATTTAACATATCATTGAGGTATTTTTAGCATCCTTTGTCCCCAGACCTAGACAATTCCATGCCAAAGTGGTAAAGAATTGCCAAAATTAAGACACATTAGGATACTTGGAGGAAGGTCTTCTAGCAATGGTGTCATAAATGGTAATTAAACTCAGATGGAAAATCAACCTGAACATCAGTAATAACATAAACAAGTGGTGGTAGAGATTGTAGTAGTGTACCATAGATTCAGATGAAGAGCTGCCTAAGTCACCATTATCCATCAAGAGGTTGTTGGAGTCCAATGGTTTAGCAGAAAGATCATCACGGTCTTTGAATCTTTTGATACAGTCAGAATCATTGGAGTTGATGTCAATGCCATCTTCAGCTTGGAGAGGTTTCTTCCTTTGGGTTTCCATCATGGTAAGCAAGAGAGTAGGTGAAGTAGTTTGCTCAAAAACACGTGCTTTCTTTTTTGCCTTCCAGGCTTCCTTTTTCTTCTTAGCCAATTCAGCCTCCATTCTTTCCTTAATTTGAACTTGAGTTGGAAGGGTGTTGAAAGGGAAGGGTTTTCTTAGAGAGCTCCAATTTCTTGTTTCTGATCTAGCAAGCTAAGACATCTGGATGAGGTGTATCTGCTTCCACATTAGTTGAAGATTATGCTCCAAAGGTGACTGGATCATTTGAAGAAGAGGCAAGATTCGCAATTGCTTTTTCTAGTTCCAACTTTTTTGCAACTTTCATTTTGATCTCAAATTCAGCCGCAGCATCAGCATCTGAGTATGGCCTGTAAATAACATTCTTCCCAGCTTGAACAATTTTTTGTTGTTGTGTTCTTGGGGGGGAGATGGTTGAGGGGTTGGGAGGTTGTTGTAATGGGATTGAGAGTGATTTGGTGGTATGGGACAAGGGGGGCTAGGGTGATCCAGAACTCTACAAACTTTACAAAATTTTATTCCATTGAGAGCATAGGAAAATTCAAGCCAGTGTGAAGTAGTTGTAGTTTCAAAAGCTTCAATACCAAATTTAAGAGGCCTAGTAACATCAATTGTAAGTTTTACCTCCATATTTTTTCCAAATCTGTCCCTTCCATAAGCCTTTTTAGTAGCTTGGTATACTCCAATTGGTCTGAGAATACCTTCAATGTCAGGGATAATGTGTGTTGGCATTCTTTTGATGAGTAACCAAATCATCACCTTTTTGAATTGTTCTTCATCTATCAAGTCAGAACCTCCTGCAGAGACACCTACTAAGACCATGAGTTTGTCAAAAACTCCTTTTGTTCCTCCATTTCTCAAAGTGGAATAATCTTCTTCATGAGTGAGTCTGAGTATGTAGTAGTTTCTTCTCCTATTCCAGATCTCCACTTCAACACTACTTTGAAGTTCCCAGTAAACATTGATGAAATTGCTTACTCTAGAAATCTGAAAACAAATATTGCTGCAGAGCTTTCCAATGAAGCACCATTTCCAATCTAGAGGTTGTTTTGTTCTGACATTTTCAAAGTTAATGAAGACTTTAGGGAAAAGATCCTTAGGGATAGTAAGTGCAGTGTTCATTTTGTTTACTAGGTTGTCAATACTAGGTGAAGGTGTGTTTGAAGATGAAGCCATAATAGAGTAGAATTCAGCTTTGCAAAGGAGGATGAAAGTAGGGTAATGTTCACTAAATAAAAAAAGGGTGAGTATGAGAGATGGTTAAATGGAGGGAAGGGTTACAGGCTTTAATTTGAAAATGATTCACGGGTTCATAGTTTTGTTTGTTGTTGGTATTCACTTTTGTTTAACTGAGAAGGTCTTTGGATCCTGTGTAGTTTTGTGGGTGCTTAAGGGTAACGACGTTGAAGTAGCAAATGTGATCTCTATTAGATGATTGGAGCCGTACAACTTTCACATGTGGAGATGTAGACTCATGCTTGGTAAAGGGATTGATGGCTAATGGTACTCGGTAGCTTACCCTGTGACAGCAGAGATGGTTAGCGTAAAGAGACAAGGTTTGCTTTTTACCTTTAACAGCTTTGATGCTGTTGAATTGTGGTATGGCATTCCTTTGAATAGCGGAATTATAGCAGCAACCAAAGAAATATTGGTCTCCTTTTAGAGGATATTGCTTGTAGTTCTATCTCTGGGGCCCATAATAGGCTTAGCATCTGGATACGGGTCGTGGTTCGGGTCAGGTTTACACTAGAGATTTACATAACTGATCATACAGTTGTTCCAATTTCTCCCTTCGATTGTGGCGCAAATTTGCCCAATGCCAGTTGAAATTTTGGGTGTAGTTCACTGCTTCCCTGCCATTTGGGAAAGAAATCCCATATGGCAAACTAGAGATGGGGATATTTAGGATTGTACCAATCCAAAGTATGCTCCACCAGTATCTCTGGTGTCTCTTCTACGATATCACCTTCACAATACAGCACTCGAGGCATGATTTGATTCTTTTTCTGAAACTAGAAACTGCACTCCTAAGTATTTCTATTATGAAGAAACCGAAACATTTTCTATTTTTTCTGCATATATTTTGGTATGGAAAAGCAATTGACTCTTCATCGCAACCATTGACTGAGTTAAGTCTCGATTTTTTTTCATTAAGAACCACTGCACTAGACAATCTCTTTAGACGCAACCGTGCTCTGTCAAGTCTATTGGCTCTAGGACATGGAACTATACCTATGCAATATCCGCCTTGAAGATCTTCAGTGCAGCTATATACTTAAATTTCCATTAAGCAAGAAGACTAGAGCTGGCAAACCCGCGGATTAACCCGTGCCCGGCCCGTGAAAACCCGAACCCGGCTTGGATGGGTTATAAACAAGCCGGGTTCGGGTTATAGAAATGGTGGCTTGTAGAGCTGGCAAACCAGCTCAAACCCGCGAATTAACCTGTGCCCGGCCCGTGAAAACCCGAACCCGGCTTGGATGGGTTATAAACAAGCCGGGTTCGGGTTATAGAAATGGTGGCTTGTAAGTAAACGGGTTAACCCGTGCCCGTCCCGTTAACCCGTAAACCCGTGAATAATTATTATTAATAAATTACATTTAATTTTCACCGTTGGATTTCGTTACATACTTAATCTTAACCCTACATTCAAGATATAAATACTGAAAATCTAACCCTAGAGATAACATTTCTTTTCCCACCTCCCAGACTCCCACGAGACCGTCTTCTTCTCCATCGTCTTCTACTCTTCTTCTCCACCGTCTTCTTCTCATCTTCTGCGGCTGCTCTCACAGTCACAGAGTCTCAGAGACTCTCAGTCCTCTCCTCACCTCAGATCCTCAGCTCAGACGTCCTCACTTGAGAGTCGAGTCACTCCTCAGTCCTCCACTCACCGTCACCGAGTTCTGTTTATTTTTAAACTCCAGAGGGAAATCTGATTCTAAAAGATTTGAAGATCCATTGATATATCAACCCGTAACTGTAAGCTCTTTTCTCTATATCTATGACGTTGAATTTCTATGAAAAGTTTCTTATTCTAGTCTAGGGTTTGATTTTGGGTTTGTATTATACAATATTACCAATACCATTGTTCTCTGATTCTGAACATGAATACAAATTGTTTGAAATTTTTGATGATATGCCGATTTTATGAGTTGGAACGAATTGATTTAGTTTTTTTTTTTTTGTTGTTGTTGGTTGGTTTGATTTTTATTATGGATTATTAAGATGGGATCGAGGGTTTATGGTGAATTAGGGTTTTAAGGATTTTAGTGGAGTTATTGGATAAACTATGTGGTTTTAATTAGGGATTTGCTTATGTATGTGAATATGTGATTGTGCATATTTTATTTTAATTAGGGCATGGATACAGTATTACAGACACAATTACAGTTGGTTCTTTACATTTTCATTCATCTCTAATGATTGTATATTTGTATGCTTTGTTTGGCAAGACCTAGTAACTAGTGTTACCTTGAAAGAACAAATTGGGGGTTTATTTTGTGAAATTCCTTGCTTGCTGTTTCTTTGTTGAGTATCCAAGTATCCATGACTGGGTTCTGGACCTTCTGGTTGTTAAGGCTTAAATTGTGTTTGTTAAATTCAACAATGGAGCATAAAATGTTGATGCACTACAATACTACATGCTTCAGGATAGTTTCATGTATTCAAAATAATAATGTGTATGGTGGATAACTGGTTAATGGATATCATCTTCTTGTGCTCTCCATTTGTGTGTGAAACTGTGAATTGTGATAAACTGATAATGTTATCGTTAGTCTGTGACTGTCAATTGAATATGATGCAATGCAAGTGAGTAATGACTAATTTATGAGTATTTGACCTATTCTTTGTGGCTCCATCCAGGTTCTAGGATGTCAAGTGTACAAGAACATTATAACGATGTTATGAGTAATGATGGTGCGGATGATGATGTTGAGCTTGAGATGCTAGATTCTGTGAATGACTCTACAACTGTTGGTTGTGCAGCTACACCAGTTTCAGGTGAAAAAGAACATAAACTTAGATCTGATGTGTGGGAATATTTTGATCTCGTTATATGTCAAGATGGAACAAAGAAGGGAGTGTGCAAGGCTTGTAAAACTGGATATAAATATGATAACCAGAAAGGTGGAACCTCATCTATGAAAAGGCATAAGTGCCTTAAGCGTGACTCTCAGGACATAGGGCAGATGATGTTAGCTGCAAAGAATGGCCAGCTGTCTTCCCGTGTACGCAAAATTGATCAGATGAAACTGCGCGATCTTTTTTCAGCATTACTCATTGCAAGGAATGTCCCATTTTCTTTGGTGGAGTGGAAAGAATTTAGGGACATATGTGCTTATTTGAATGAAGATGCTAAACCAATATCAAGGAATACTGGGAAAGCCGATGTTGTCAAAAATCATAAAGCCCGAAAAGAAGGTATTCGAAACAGATTAAAACTTGCTCCAGGTACGATTCAATTTAGAATTTCAAATCTTACTGACCCAACCCATATATTTTGTTTTATACTTTTATATATGAGTAATTGATTATCATAAGATGTGCTGATGTGTATGACTTATCCTTACAGGTAGGATGTGTCTAACATCAGACATGTGGACTTATGTTACGACTACAGGGTACATAAGCTTAACTGTGCACTTTCTTGATCAAAATTGGGAGTTGAAGAAGTATATTCTGAACTTTTGTGAACTTCCACCACCTCATACAGGTGAATCACTTACTTGAGTCTTGAGATCTTTTATTTTCTTTGCATCTGATATTTTACTTAAGTCTGGATTCTGCTCAAAAAACTTATATAGGTCTGGTTCTGCTCATAATATGGTAATTTAAGGCCCATAGAGTTTAGTAATTCATAAATATAACAACCCGGTTTCTGTTGAGAAAGCTCGATACTGAATCAATCAGTTCTGTTTGGCATTTTGCATTACTAGTTACTACTCAGTTGCTAGTGTTGTAGGAAAAGTGATCAGTATCTTAACTAGAGCTAGTAGTGGTGAATATAGTACTACTCAGTTGCTAGTGTTCTGTTTTTTTCTTTTATAAAAACTCTTGGAGATAATTTACTGATGGGCTTGTTGCTGTTGTAGACTATATTAAAGCTTATGATTTTCATTGTTGAAGTATGGTGAAGTACTTAATTGGGAGTTTAACTTTTCCCCTTTCTACTACCTCGTACAGGTGAACACCTTTCGGACAAGCTATTTGCAATGATAGATGATTGGGGAATTGAAGATAAAGTATCCAACATCACCTTGGATAATGCCGCAAATAATGGAGCTTGTGCTAGAATTATGCAGAGTAGACTTGTTGCAAAGAAGATCCTGTTTAACAAGGGAAAATACTTTCATGTGCGTTGTTGTGCTCACATCTTAGCTCTTATTGTAAAAGATGGACTTGTGAAGATTGATCCAGCTGTACTTAAGATAAGAAAGTCAGTGAAGGCCCTAAAGAAGTCCCAAGTAAGAAAGCAAAAGTTCTTGGACATTGTTGATACTCTAGGAATGTCTGCAATAAGAAGAGGTATTCGTCAAGACGTGAAAACAAGGTTGGTTTCCAGTTTCCAGTTTTCTTTTGTTATACTTATACAGTTAGAGAATTGTATTATTGTTTATAATATTACTCACTGAAACTGAATGTTTGTTTTATACAGGTGGAATTCAACTTATCTTATGTTAGATAGTTGTCTTGTTTATAAAAGTGTTTTTGCTCATTTGAATGAGGTGGATCAAGGCTATAAAGACTGTCCAACTGATGAACAATGGGAGCAAATTGAAGTAGTCACAAAGTTTCTCAAGACGTTTTATGATCTCACAACTTTATTTTCCGGTAGTAAGTATCCTACTTCCAATCTTTATTTTGAAGGAGTTTGTCAAGTTCAGGTGTTATTAAAAAAGAAAGCACAAATGAAATTGAATACATTAGGGACATGGTAAAGGAGATGCAAATTAAATTTAACAGTTACTGGGAGAACTTAAGTCCTATTTTGGCGATGGCACTTGTGTTAGATCCTAGATTGAAACTGAAGTATCTAAACTTTGCTTAATCCAAGTTGTATACTGATGTAAGACAATTAGAAAGTAAAGTTGATGATGTGCGTGAAGATATGAAAAAACTTTATAATGAGTATTACACATTGTCAAATTCAAGAACTTCTGTTACTGGAACTCAGAATATGGGTATTCTGAGTGGTGGGAATTCTGCCCTTAAGGGAAGTGAGTGGTTCCAGGTAATTTTAAAGCTTACTTTTTACTTATGAAGTACATGTGGTCTTGTATTATTTTCTGTTTTAACCAAGTAGGTTTCTGAAGTTGTTTGGTATCTTCTCATAGAAGATAACTAGTACCTTGCAGGCTTGCACTGCAGACTGCAGTACTGCACTCACTTCTTGCTTGTTTCATGCAGGAATATGCTACAACACAGGAAAGTGGTGGTGATCTGCAATCTGACTTGTCAGAGTTGGATCACTATCTTACTGAGAAATATGGATATTCTTTAGATAAACCATTTGATATCCTAATGTATTGGAAGTCCCAGGAACATCGATTTCCAGTACTTTCAAGAATGGCGGGTGATATTTTGTCAATTCCTATTTCAACCGTCGCTTCTGAATCTGCATTTAGCATTGGTGGAAGGGTAATTGATCGATTTCGCAGTTCCTTATTACCTGAAAATGCTGAGGCGGTGATAACAACTCGTGATTGGGTTCATGGAATTGGTAAGTTTGCCTAAGTGGTGCTGCTGCAGTGCTGCTGGTCAGCTGGTACATAAGTCAGTAATTTTGCATTTAGGTGAATGTCTAAATTTCATATATAACTGTTGATTGTTTTTATCCATGTAGGAAAAGAAGATTTGGATGAGGACAATGGAATTATTGGAGAAGATGTATTAGGATTTGAATTTGGTGCAGTGGAGGATGGGGAAGTAAGTTCTTATGCGTCTAATTAGTATGCACACTTCTTCATTCTTCAATATATAGCGGGGTAATTATGCATAACTCCATGTTTTTGACTTGATTCTTTTTCTGTTTTGTTTGATTTATTTTTGCTTCAAATTACATATTCTTATTGAATAGTTGGAGCAACTCAATTCAAAGATAGACATGGAATACTGAGAATGTTTTTTTGGATAGACAGTTACTTATCAAACTTTCAAAGTGTCTCCAAATTTTGTATAGAAAAGAGATTGGAGATGTTTTCTGGATAGTTGTCACTTTTTTTGATTAACCACATATATATTTTGTGCAGGAAGTGGTATTACTTGAAGGGTATTTTTCTTTGTTGAAGTCTTGACTCTTGAAGATATCATGACATGAACTGATGAAGTATTAAACATTTAAACTACTAATGATTAGTAATTTAGTATATTGTGCAAGTGTAACTAAACTGTGTTCCTTCCTTTTATGGTGCAAATGCAAAAGTAGTGTCAAGTTTTGCATTCTTAAATTTTGGTGTGAATTTGCCAGGAAATTGATCTGAAATCGGTTTCTGGCGAGTTGACTCACCAGAAACGGACTAACCCGTGAACCCGCAAGTTTTACCCGTTACGGGCACGGGTTCAAGATATGACAACCCGTGAAAAATATCAACCCGCAGATTTTGGCCCGTGTTAACCCGAACCCTTGTAACCCATAACGGGCCAGCCCCGACCCGCCCGTTTACCAGCTCTAAAGAAGACGATAAAATGTAACACGTAATAAGGATAGGTATTGACATGTACAACTGCGCAGTACTAATCATATTGCACTTGCTTTAAAAATATCTTTTCAACAAATTATTTGCTAGTCCGGCTCCGTATGGCACACTCAACTCGAATATCTATTTTTGGATTTTGTTGCTTTTTAATACGCTCACTGTCTGTCAATAGAGTACTGTCGCTATTTGTAGAGTCTACTAGTGATTAGTGTCTGTGACTGCTGCTACAAGGAGTTACTTCAAGGGAGACAAAAAAAAGAGAAAAGACACTCAATCATCAAAACCAGCAAAGCTGATGGGAAAGGTTTCACCTTTTCTTTTTATCTGTTGGGTTGCTGTTTCTGTGGTCACAGAATGGTTGCTGGTTGCTAGTAACTGCGAGTAAACATTACAAGAACATTCTCTTCGCAAAACTGGTTTAATGCCAAATAATATTTTGCAAATTTTGCAGAAAACAGAAACAAAAAACCAATTACAAATACTCATTCCAGTCTCATTGTGAACGAAATAATGAAAACATTAAAAAGAAAGAGAAAAAAAAACACACAGAAAATGACAAACAACGCTACCCCAGCAATAATGATCTACAATAGTGGTCAATCTAGAATCTAATAGCTAGGAATTAGTTACCTAACCGAATTTCTAATCTTGAAGGCTTCAATGGCATGTTTACACTCCATTTGCATGGCAAGGAGATTATAAAAATATTGCACCTAACCAAGTAGGTTTCCTAATACACTCTGTAAATGTTACAAAATGTTGCACCTAAAAATACACTCTTTAAAAAGTTTGCTAATGGGGTAACCGAATTCTGGGGGTGTACCAAGTCCAATGCAAAAGTTGTTTTGTTTTATATGAGAACTTTTTTTTGTTTTATTTAAAACTTGGTACACCCCCAGAATTCGGTCCCCCATTAGCAGCCTTGAAAAATACGTCACTTGATATCAAGTGGGGAAAGGAAACTGGAAAGAGAGGATATGATGAGCTTTGGACTTGTAAAAAATATCTAGAGTGGGCTTAAGTAAAGATTATTCTTGTTTTTTCCATCAATTATCGGCACTGTACGATGAGTATGGGCCGGTATGGACCAGTTTTCACCTCATCCGCATCTAATCCAATTCATTACAGATTTCAAATTTGGCACTCACATCCAATACAATATCCAACAGATTTACATCCAATGGATTCACGAATAGATGAATTGGATGCGAATAATCCGATGGATTTGCTTTATAATTAAAGTTTAAAATAGAGAAATAAAGGCATTAAGTTCATGGGTGGTTTTAGCAATAAGACTACATTATTGAATGGTTTTAAACTGGATTTTAGTGTAATGCTTTGAAGTTATTCAAAATTTGAAGAGAAAGAAAAATCCGACCACATGTGCATATATTGGTCTTGTATCTTTAAACTCATCAAAGTATGACATGAAAGGAATACCTAATCTGACAAAATACAAATGTGTTAACTTCATATTTATACTGGAGAACTTTGATAGAAAAAATATACTAACGGGTATGGATGTCCAACGGATTTTCAAGATTGCGTCCGGATCCGTAATTTGTTATATTTCAAAAATCTCATCTGCATCCAACCCATTAGCGAACGGTCTGGACACCCACCCGCAAAAATACGGATAGTCCCGACTAAAAATCCGCGGATTCCGGACCAAATGCTGACCCCTAATCGACAGGAAAAAACCATGATTTCAAGGCTGCAGGGGGGGGAGCTGGAGCCAGGATAAGCCAGATCATGTTTTGTCCCTGTAGACATCGAACTTGATCATTATGATTTATTTGACATGTTTTTCACCGTCCATTCTCTTAATCTAACGGATTTTTTTTTAAGACGAATAATCGACCTGCATTTTATCTGGCAATTTACATACTAGGGCTGTTAATGGTGATATGAATGTGTTTTGGATGTACCAAAATCTATATAAGACAAGACATTCATTATCCGATGATGATAGGTAAACCCATAAGAGCGTCCACAATCATACAGTCATACTAAACACCAAAACCAAACCAAAAACTAATTCTTTTTTGGGTTTAGGGGTGTTTAAACACAACGATGGTGGAGAAAATTATAGTCAGGTGTAGTTTTAATCTCCGCGAGAAACAGAGTGAATAATTGGGTGCATCTTTAACTTACGCTTGATGGGTGTACGGAGCGGACATTAAACTTACGTCACATATGAGCGGATTTTTAATGAACGCATGACCGTGGAACGGACATTAAACTTACATCAAATTAACGTCCAGTCTCAAACATAGATAATAGTTACGCCTGATATCAGATGTATTTTTAATTTCCTCCCAACTTTATATAGCTTTACTCCATATTTGAAACCAAATTTACTCGGAACCCTAAAAAAAACAACTAAATTTAGTTTTACTCCGTTCCATTGCGATTGCTTTTTCGACTAAATTCAGTTTTACTCCAGCTTTTACTCCTCCATCATGGACGCTCTAACAAATCGCTACCTCTGTAACAACACTTTGTGATTTCCATAAACATGCAGAGACATGCACCTTGTCATGATGATCACCAATGGTGAGTTTTCCTTGCACGAATGTTTAATTAATCTTCTGATAGTGGAGTTACAGCAAAAGTCCCTATGCTAACTTAGTGTGTGTGCCAGCTAGAGCTTTCGCTGCAAATATACATACTTTAGGTGAAAATTTGTCCACTTGGAAATATGTTGTTTTTGGTAACCCAACTAAGAAAATAAACAGGCTTTTGAAAGAGGTTGAAATATTGACAAAAGGGTACCTTCTTCTCATAATGTTGCTTTGAAAAACTCTAAATTGCATGAACCAGAGCTTTTATATGACACACAAGAGGAAATAGCTAAACAACAATCTAGGGATAACATAATTGCCTTAGGGGAAAAAATACCAAGTATTTCCATAGAGTCACTCTTAATAGAAGGAAAAGAAATAATATTGATTGTATTACTAATTCTCATGGGCATATGGTTAAGGAGAAAAATGAAATTGCTGTTGTGTTGGGTGATTATTTTGCTAATCTGTTTACTGCTCCTGTTGTTACTTTGAGTTCTGATACTCTTATGCATATTGAGCCTGTGATTACTGTGTCGGATATTCTAGCTTTGCTTAGAATTCCCAATAATGATGATTTTTTTGGCATAGTTAAAAAATGAAGCCCAATAGGTCCCCGGGACCTGACGGTTTTCCTGCTAGCTTTTATAAACACAATTGGGGGACTATTGGTCCCCAAGTTGTCTCTACTGTCCAAAAAAATTTTATCCAAAAATCTTTACTTCCTGAACTTAACAAAACCCATCTTTTCCTGATTCCAAAAACCAAAGCTCCTAAAGACCCAAGTGAGTTCAGGCCCATTGGTCTTTGTAATACGTCTTACAAGATCATAGCTAAATTAATCGCAAATAGAATGGAAAGCTTGTTGGATAAGGTAATTTCTCCTTATCAATCGGCTTTTCTATCTTCTAGGCAAATTTCGGACAACATTATTGTTGCTCACGAGTTAGTGCATTCTATGAAGAAAAAATGAGAGGAAAAGTTGGGTGGTTGGGTGTTAAAATTGATATGTCGAAAGCTTTTGACAAGGTCAGTTGGGAATTTTTAAACAAAACCCTTTTGTAGTTTGGTTTTAGTCAAGATTGGTGTGATTTAATTTCTTAGTGTGTTTCCACTACTTCAATAGCGGTGCTCCTGAATGCTAAACGTGGTCAGTTTTTCAAACCTACTCGGGGTTTAAGACAGGGAGATCCTCTATCTCCCTATCTTTTTATTATATGGCGACTTAAAAAATGTCCATGTGGGAAAATGCATTTAATAAAATGCCCACGTTTTTTTTATTATAATTTAATGTCCATAAATTGACCTTTTCCGTCCCGTTTTTTTTAATGCTTAGGTGGCACTAAATCAAGCTTGAGAAAATACATCCAAGCCCCTAAATCGTGTAACTCGACCTAGTTAAACTGTATTAAATGCCAGAGTCACTCCCTAGTCAAATCACACGGTTATAAACTAGTTCAAGTAATAAATGGTTAAGATCTTTCCACCTTTTGGACAGTGTCCAAGATTGCACCACATGCTCACTTTCTTCTCCGGCGACATTACCTTCTTCAGTTTAGAAATTACCGGTGGAAATCCAATTTCTGTTTGCATTAATTACAAATCACAAATTATAACTTCACTTAAAATTACAGATGCACAATTAATGAATTAGCAA
Source organism: Papaver atlanticum (assembly GCA_023531105.1). NCBI lineage: Eukaryota > Viridiplantae > Streptophyta > Magnoliopsida > Ranunculales > Papaveraceae > Papaver > Papaver atlanticum. The sequence goes on from JAJJMB010017052.1 coordinate 1,547,446, forward strand.
AATAAATTGACATGCGATAAAATCCCTAAATTTCGTTAAGAACCAACCAAACTAGGTCTTCATCCCTGCAATGAAAATCAATGAACGTAAAAATAGCTCCGGTTTCAATCGAACCCAAAACTGAATCGACTACCCCAATCAAATCCATATTGGGAGACTTTATTGTTGCCATCGATCAATAACAATCAAATACTCTTCCGTTAAACCACTTTAGACTGTATAACAATAGGTCTTGTAGACGCCACTTGTGAAACTCTAATCAGCACGTATATCTCCTCCATTATCAAACCTAAATATCAGCAATAACACAAGTTATTTCCTTTCTCTTCGTGGTGATTTTTCCAGCCGATATATCATTCAAAATAAACCCAAAATCAGCACGATCTTGCATCATCAACTCCGAATTTTGAGACTGGTACAACATCTAATTAGGGTTTGGCTGTTTGTTTATAAAGGAGTAAGATGGGTTTGAGTTATGTTTCCATTAAAGAAGATGAACAGATAATAACCTAGTTGAGGGGATACGACAGAGGAGACAAAGTGAAGACCGTATAATGAGTTAACCTAGTTTGAGTTATAAACTGTTCCTACACGATCTTCCCCTCATTGAGAATATGAACTGTTGATTAAATAAACGGACGGCGAAAGATGTTATTATCGTATTAAAGGGTGATGGGCAGTTTAGTAATTGCACCCACTAAAATCTCATCTCATCAGGTGAGAAATTGACGAAGTCCACGAGATTTTACTGTTTTGGTGGACCCGGACAGGAATTACTAACGGTATGGGCATTAAATATATATTGAAAAAAACGTAGGCATTTTATTAATTTCATTTCCCCACATGGGCATTTTTTTAATTTTCCCTTTATTATATGTATGGAAGTGTTCTCAAGACTTCTTTTGGCTAACGAAGCCTTGAAACATATTCATGGTAATAAAATGACCAGGACTAGTCAACCAATTTCGCACCTCCTTTTCGCCGATGATTGTTTGCTTTTTGCAAAAGCTGACTTAAGGGAATGTCGTAACCTTTTAAATATTATTGAACAGTTTAGTAAGGCCTCTGGTCAACTAATCAATTTCAATAAATCTGGGGTGTTTTTTAGCAAAAAGGTTCACCCGAGGCATAAAAGATTAATGAGCAGATTGCTTAAAATTAAAAAAATCAATATTAAGGATTCTTATTTGGGAGCTCCCCTTTTTGTTGACAAATCTAAACTTATAACCTTTGATGTTTTGATTGAGAAAATGGAGAACGGAATTCAAGAATGGAGGAGCAAAATTCTTGCACAGGTTAGTAGGATGATTTTGAATAAACATGTTTTATCTAGTATTTCTACTTTTCAAATGGGATGTTTTCGAATTCCTAAAAAAATAACTAAGAAAATGAATGATATTCAAAGGGATTTTTGGTGGGGTAAGGATTCCAATTCTAAAGGTGTTTATATAAAATCTAATGCTTTTCTCTGCAAACCAATTGCACAAGGAAGGCTAGGATTTAGAGACACCGATAAAGCCAATCTTGCTATGCTTTCTAAGGTGGCTTGGAGATTATTGGATGAACCTGATACTTTGTGGGCTAGCTAAAGACTTTAAGGATAAATACTTCCCGAAATGTTCTGCCTTTAATGCAAAGACGACCAAGACGGGTTCTTTGATTTAGACTTGTATTAGGAAAGGTCTAACTCTTGTTAGAGACAACTCAATATGAGAGGTTGGGGATGACCTTTCTATTGATATTAGAAAGGATTAGTGGATCCCTGGTTTACAAGATACTATTGCCGACTTGTGTCCTAATATTGAATCTGAACTGTCCTTAGTTCGGATTTGATTGATTTTTCGAATGCTTGTTGGAATGTAGATTTGGTCAACAGTAGTTTTTCCTCTTTTGTGGCCAGCAAAATTCTTAATATTAGACTTCTTTGTTCTCACCACGGGGTCTTATATAAAGACAAACTTAGATGGAAACTTGAAAAAAAAATGGGATTTTTATTGTCAAAATCCTTTATGCTAAATTGTTGGAACCTAGGAATATAAATGTTAACTCTGTTTGCAGGAAAAAAAATTGGAAGAAAATTTTGAGCCTTGATATTTCTCAACGGAGTAAACTTTTTCTTTGGAAATGCTTAAACAATTCCTTACCTACAAGTCAAATATTGTGTTCTAGAACGAGGGGTAGGGGGTTTGATTCCTCGTACCCTTTTTGTGGTTTTTCTGTGGAGTCTTTGACTCATGTCTTTTTTGATTGTTCTTATGCTAAGTCGGTTTGGGCCTTGCCTCCGGGGCCTAATGTCTCTAATGTGCATAGTAGTGACTCTTTTTTAGATCATTATAATGAATGGACTAGAGATGATTCGACTTCCTTAACCTTAGAAATAGCTGCAACTAAGGTTTGGCATATATGGAAAGAGAGATGCGATAGAGTTTTCTCTAACAAAACTAGTAATAATATTAGTTTGTCCATACAAATTCAGAGATTTATTCAGTTTTGGACTCCTTCTAAGAATGATGATCAGAATAGTGCTACTGTGATTGTTCCAAGTACAATGTTGCCTTTACCTAATAGACAATGGACTAGTCCCTTAGGTGATACTTTTAAGATAAATATGGATGTTGCATGGATTTCAAGTGATACAAATGCAGGGTATGGGATTGTTATTCGTAACGCTCAAGGGTACCAAGGAGCAAGAGGAGGAAACTATCGGGTTTTGCCTCCTGAAGAAGCTGGAGCCTAGCAGTTTTGGAAGCCGCAAAATGGGCAAGGGAGAAGGCCTTAACAAATTTCTCTTTGGAAGGGGAATGCAAAAGTGTAATGGACTATTTGAATGGGATGAGTTCTTCGATCTCTTGGCAAGTTCAAAGATTACTTGATGAAGTAAAAAGGATGGTGGCTGAAGTAACAAATTTTCAAGGATATACGTTCATTTATAAAACAGGCAACACTTCTGCGGATTTGCTCACAAAGGAGGCTAGATCTTCTAGTTTTTCTCAAAAGACGTGGGTTCATGTACCACAAGTGATCAAACAATCTCTTTCAAAAGAACAAGCCAATGTTATTTCATGTGTTTATATTCCTGAATCTCTGGGTTGTTCCGCTGAAAACTCTTGTAATGTTAACCTTTTGGGTTAGTCTTTGAATAAATTGTCTGTTTTACAAAAAAAAAAAAAAAAAAGAAAGAAAAAACTTAGTGTGTGTGCTGCCTAATCTTCTATTATGTCTGTATGGTGTGGTTTTTATGTTGGGATTTGAAGAAGTGTCGCTAGTTCGGCTCCGTATGACACACTCAACTCGAATATCTGTTTTTAGATTTTCTTGTCAAAAGAGTGAAGTACTGCGACTCTACAAATTGTAAAAGTTTAGTGTGAGTGTGCTACTACAAGAGGTGAGGAGGGTTACACTTTATAGGGATAAGAAAAAACCACTCAATCATCACACCCAGCAAGCTGCAAGGCTGATGGGAAACGTTATACCTTTATTTATTTTTTCTTATCTCGGGGCTGGTTATTTTTGTGTGTTTGTAACAATATAATTTGATTTTTGGTCGCTGCCACAGAACATGGAAGACGGCGAATAAGGTTATTATTAGGGAGTGTACCAAAATTCATATAGGACAAACTCTATAATTTGATGTACTACAGTTTAAAAGCACGATAACAAATGAGTTTGCACGTGCAACTGAAATACTGAACTAATCGATTTTAGCGGATGTTTGCGGGTACTCACTCAACATGGGTATACTATGCTATGTCGACGTCTAGAGGTGTAAATTGGGTTGTGCCAGTACGAGCACAGCCCATCCCAGCACGCTAAAATTTGAACCCAGCCCAGCCCAGCACGTGAGTTATCCCAACACGACACAACACGTTAGTTTCATAGGACGGGATGTGTTTGACTAATTGGCACAATAGCCCAGCACAACACGCGACATGGATAAGCACATGACACGGCACAACACAACACGTTAAGAAAGCATGTCATAATATGTATAAAATACTACACTACATGACACAATACATCACATTTTGTGTATATTTCACAAAAGATTATTCTAACTAATTATTGATATTTCATTATCGTTCTGTTGATTTATTTTCATAATAACACATATAATACCTCAATATTTGGAAAATATTTATATTGGAAAATATAAAATAAATGTGCCCGACACAGCACAACACGACACAACACGTTTATTTTTCTGGCACAGCCCAACACAACATGCCTTCTAGCACGGCACGTCATAATCTCCGGCACAGCACAACACGGCACATAGCACGCTAAGCACCTGACTTCGTGTGCTGGGCCGGCATGTTTTACACCGACGACGTCTAAAAGACTTGTAATAACTTTTAACGTGACAAATGTTAAGGCAAAACTTCCTTTTCATCTTTTTTTCCTTCCATAAAACAAAATGAAAAGACCAATTACAAATACTCATTCCAGCCTAGTTGCAAACAATATATATATATATATATATTTTTAGTAAATCCAAATTGTATTAGTAAATAGCAATATGTAGGAAGAGATTACAAGAAAAGGAGGTCAAGAGACCCAAAAAAAACTCATAAACTACTTGAATCTAAGATAAGATACATTGGGATATTCAATACTTCAAAGGAAAGTAGGTCTTTCATCAATGACGACAATGACCTAGAGATTGGAAAATAGTTAAAAATGACGACAACAATGCCACGGTAATGATCGATAACGATGATCATGTCCAGAGTCTAATAGTTAAATAAGTTGAGTACCTTCAATGCGATTCCTTTTCAGGCGTCCAAGGCAGGTTTACACTTCCATTTGGATGGGTAAGGAGAATAAAAAACATGTTGCACCTAATCAACGTAAGTCCAAATCCAAATCCAAAGTCTTTTCCAGTAGCAAGTACCGGGTCGACTAGAGAATATCTCCAAAAAAATATAACATAGTTTTTACGCCGTTTTTTCAAGTCTTGCACAACCCACATTACGTAGGCAACCTAATCAACGTAAGTGTCACACTCAAACATGAATGATACCGTATTTAACTTTCTTCAGAAAAATGTAGCAAAACTATTAGCCTTTAGTCTTCTCCAACATCTCAGAAAATCAGGTTCTCTTCAACTTTCTTTTTTTCCTTTTTAATAGGAAAAGAAGATTTATATTAATACTCAAACTGGTAGCATACATGGTCTCCCTAAAAAGACTGCTTAACCATATGGTCTCTATTCAACTTCATTTATTCCAATATGTGGTTTTCCTAAACAAGTCCTCTTTAAATACAACGGGGGAGAGGTATTATCAGGTATGTCAATGGTTAGGGATGAATAATGTATATCATTTGTGTTAATAGTTACGGATGAATAATGTACATCATGGAGATTATATGAATACGAATGAATTTCATATTTCTTCTCAGCATGAAAAATTGTTTTGTATTAAGTTAGAATCTATTATAAAATGATACTAGTAACAGCTAGAACTTGTAAGAATATGTTACGGTAGGAGAATGCAAATTTTGTTTGTGGACGTTGGTTTGATCATTTTCTGTTGTAGGCAATAGTCATCATACTCAACTCGAGTATATCTGTTTCTAGGTTTTATTGACTTTAATACACCCACTCGGTCCGAATATGCCAGATGACCCCACTCTCTTCCACCATTCCAATCCCCCAATTTATTTGTCCAGTAGGTATTGGCCAAAGCCAATAATAATGGGACCCCCTATTTTTCCGTGCGATCAAAATTAATAAAATAAAGGGTCTAGATGGTGTCACGTAATGGTGGAAATGAGTGGGGAAAATGGGTGGGGAAGGGTAGAAGTTTCGCCCTAGGCCACTCACCGTCAAAAGAGTACTGCTGCTATTCGCAGAGTCCAGTGTCCTATCCATGGCATGGACCATGACTGCTGCTGCATTGAGGGCTTACTTTATAGGGAGATAAAAAGAAGAAGACAATCAATCATCAAAACCAGCAAGGATGATGGGAAAGGTTTCACCTTTTTTTTTCATATGTCGGGGTTGCTAAAATTGTTAAAACAGTAAAATTTGGTTTTTGGGTGCTACACTGCTACTGCTGGTGAACCTGCATGTGACAAGTTAAACAACAACATTCAGATTGTAACCATATATACACAATATGCACCACAATTTTAAGAGCATGATGACAAAAGTGATTGTGCGTCCAACAGAACTAATCGTTTTTCATGGATGTTAAGCAAAACTGAAAGTCTGAAACTAATATTTCGAAAAACATAAACTAAAAAGTAATGACAAATACTCATTCCACCGTTAAAAATAACGAAAAACATTTATTCCGCTGTTAAACAAAATAATGATCAACATGAGACTCAAACCTCTAACTTTTGACTATAACATTGGAGTTCAACCCCTGACCAAGTTGGTTCTAATTTCCAATCTTAAAGACCTCTAATGCAAATATTTCCATTTCAAGCTTAAAGGCAGGTTTTTACACCCCCATCTGCATGGGCAAGGGGAATACAAATTTTTTGCACCTAACTACCACAATTACCACACTAGCATGACCAATACCAAAAGAACTTCACTTGCTTGAAAAGTCTATTGAACAATTCTCACCTCTTGGTTTTCTCCGGTATCTCAGAAATATAGTTTTCTTGTGCTTCTTTCATTCCAATATGTACTTTTCCGAAACAAGTACTCTTTATATTAGGATTTATTGGGATGAATAATGTATGTCTGGGAGATTATATGAGCATGAGTGAGTTTAATGTCGTGTGAGATTATATGAGCATGAGTAGTTTTCCTAAACAATTTTTAGTCTTCTTCTCTTTCTTCTCCAAAATACCAGAGACGAAAAACTTAAAAGACTAAGCGCCGCTCTGCTCATATCGGCTCCTTTGGAGCTGATCTAAGCAGATCAATCATCACCCAAACCTTGTTTTCTGCTTTCCCCTCTTATATCTGTAGTTTTCGGTTGATTTTATTACTTCTTTTGGGGTTTTTTTCTGGTGAAATTCCGTTCGCTGACTTAAAGGTCCTTAGATAGATTTGGTGTTGGTATGTTATTCTTCTGATGATGAGAAGAGCTTTAGACATACAGCTTATTACAGATCTGATCCCTAACCTTGTCAAAGCACGGGTTTCTTCACTGGTAATTCAAGGAAGATCGGATTTAATTTTTGTTTATGTTATGTATGCTTTATTTATTCTTCACCGGCGATTTCCTAGCTTTCCGACCGGGAGAAAGTCAGTTTGACCAGAAGGATATATGGGTTGTGTGAGAACTATTCAAAGCAAGTCGACATCATCGGTTCCAGTCTATGAAATCCAAGCAGCAAAACCGGTGGTACTTCTTTCTTTAGATCCTCCAAATCGAAGCAGACCCACTTTAGCTTCTGTCTTTGGAGGTAATCTGTTTGTATCTTCCATTTGCTGTCGTGTGTTGAGATGTTTAACAAATCGAGATCTTCTTAGATCTCCTTTTGTATCAGCAAATAGGACTTGGTCAAGTATATTTTGGGGAGCCTATGATTGCATTATAATTTGTGTTCTTAAATCAATTTCAGTTCTTGTTTGTGGTGCCGATAGGATTTCAGTTCATACTGATTTAGTTTTGGTACCCAAGGTTAATATGTTAGCTTTTATTCTTATTTTAGCTTTAGATTTAATCGTTTTAGAGTTAGCAGTGAAGAAAAAGACAGCAACAATTCATTCAAGATCTGCAGCCCGATTTGTACCGATACAGACACTTAAAGACCGATTCAGATTACCACCGTTACTTCCACCTTGGTTACTTCAGACACTTTGGTTACAGTTTGGCTACTGTTACTACTAGTTGGGTCATTGTTACCTTGATTGCATTAGGCAATCTAAATTTAAAAAACTCCAGTTCATGTAATTTACATGTCCTGATGAACATTGGGTTGGATTTGATCAAGTCATTGCCTTGTGCTTTGACACATATTGGTTTTGTTTTCAAAACCAGTTTGGCCCTAGTTGATTGTTCCTCTCCTTTGCGAGAGAGAAGAAGGTACTCTGGAAATGTTTTTAGATCTGTGGAGATAGAATTGATAGGCAAGAATTGGTTGAGATACTTTAACTTGTATGACTATCTTGTAATCTTGAAAAATCTCTGTAAGGTTTCCCGATTTCCTAAATCGGTTTTCTATGTAATCTAGTGAGGTTATCCTCTTTTTCGAAGAAAAAAAGAAGTCATGTGAGTCTTTTCATACGAATTGTTTTGGTATTAAGCTAGAATGTATTTATTTTAGAATAATAGAAAACCGGAAAATGGGTCATATGACCAAAACTCATAAAGTATGGGAGTGATAGACAAGCAAACTATGAGTCTGGGTGAAAAAGACTCAAGAAAATTTAGTTATATATACCATTTACTTTAAACTTTATTATTTTATTATATCATTTTCTCTTTCATATTTATTTTCTCTCCTTAATTTAAAATTAATCGCGAGAAAGACCTTAACTTCCGAAATATAAGTCGGATTTCAATAAGCTTTATATTTTTGGAAAGGGCTCGAAAATATCTACAAAACAAGATCCATTGTTGATATGAAATTCGAAAAAAAAAAAAAAAATTTGAAACCAGACCGATACTACATTATGCACCCAGGTGCAACTTAGCCAAAATTCATTTCCTATAAAAATATGTATTATGCACCCAGGTGCAACATGGCCAAAATTTATTTATATAGGATATTGCATTATGCACCCAGGTGCAACCTGGTCAAAATTTATTTTTTATAAGAATATGAATCATGCATCCAGGTGCAACCTGGTCAAAACATTTTTCATATAAGAATCAAAAAAATACACATTATGCACTCGGGTGCAACCAGCCAAAACTTGTTTCTCGTCAGAATTATACATTATACACCCAGGTGCACTTTGTGTATTTCATGGATAAATCTAGGTTTATCCAAGTAATCACCTTCAATATATTATATACAACCTAAAATACTAGTTCGTGATCTCAAACAACAAAACCACCACAATTACAATCACATTAACAATTAAAAAACATCAACCAAAAACGAGTAGTAAGGGAGAAAAATAAGACAAACAAGAAAAAATTAAAAAAAAATATACATTGTGCATTCGGGTGCATCTAGGCCAAAACTAGTTTTCTTTCGGAATATACATTATGCACTCAGGTGCATCTTGTATATTTCTTGTATAAATCTAGTACATCTTCCAAGTAAGTCTAGATAAACTAACAAGCAGGCAATGTTTAACGAACAGTTCTGAAGCAAATCCAAAATGCTACCACATACTCAATAACAAAATCTCTCCAATTAACAAATTACTCAATAACAAAATCCAATTCAAATTACTTAAACCAGACGGAATACTTCTTGCAAACCCAATATCATCAAGAATCAACTGGTTTCACCTATCTCCAGATATTCATGTAGTTTTGTTGCGATATTTTTACAAACAGGTGGTGGTAGAGCTAGGACCTGAAGCTGTGTCTAATTTAGCCTTTTCCATGCATTTTATTCAAATCCAATTAAAACAGTCGTCCATCCTTGCCATCTTAATCCTTCACAGACTCCAAAAACTTGTTCTTCTACTCTATTCATGCTAAAACAAACGATGATACCTCACTTGTTCTTAATATAACTACAAGTCAATTCAAAAACTAAAAAAAAGTAAACATCATTTGGACGGACCCATACTCACTTTGTATTGCAATTGGGAAAATTAAGTAAAAGGCCACACAAAGATGATTTTGACAGTTAATCTGTATCCCATCTCTAACAGACCAAATGGCCACCCATTCTTTTTATTCCTCTTGTAGCACCACATCATTAAGTTGTCATCACCATGAATCTAAATTAAGATCAGTACAAAATCAACTAACATAAATCAAAACAGAGCAGCCTCTTGTACTGTGGGACGACCGCCGGTTTGAGATTAAATTAAGGAACTTAAAATCAAAGAAAAACAAAATCAAAAATTGGACAAAAACAAGTTTTGATTGGATCAAAAAAAAAAAAAAAAGTTCAAAATATCAGAGTCAAGCTTACCATTTCGATTTGAGCTAGTATCATAGAAGATTAGAGGAGAGTTTGTTTGTACATAGATCTTCAATTTTATCAAAAAAAATTGGAGCTTTTTGCTTGAGGTCTACATCTCAAAATCAAAGCTTCTCTTTCTTTCTGTTAATGGCGACACTGATATTTAAGGGCATAAAGGTCAGTTACAAGCACACGTTTTTAATTGTTTGGGCAGAATATCCAAATCCGGATATTTAAAAAGTATCTTTTGGAATCTTGGTTATTTTAACCATAACAATATTTTGCTCATCTTGATTGAAATTAGTTACAAATTTGAGTTCTGTCCTCAACAAGTTGAGATCTAATCTCTAGAGGGGGAGAACTAGACCAAGAATGGTTTAAAGCATCTACTCTAGCTAATCTAGAGAGAATATCAGCTACTTTATTTCTCTCTTTGGGAATGTAGTAGCATTTCCAAGAGTTATTACTTTTAAAAAAGAGTTGGATATCTTTAATCAAATTGGATAATCGCCAGTCTATAAGAGAGTTCTTGACTACTGCATCAACCACCGTCTTTGCGTCGAGATCAAAATGTACCTTCTCCAGCTGTAGAGTATGTGCCCAGTTGACAGCTTCCCACAGTCCCATAGCCTCTGCATGCTCGGCGCTTACAATGTCTTTTAGGTGGATACATTTTGCTGACTGCTGCTGACCTGCACAATCACGAATAATCAGTCCTATACCCCTAAATCATTTAAATAGGAACCATCACAATTTATAGTAACCGTATTATAAAGGGGAGGGATCCAGTGACTTATTCTACGACGGACTCTATTACAAGTAGAAGCTCTTAAGTTTCGTTGAAGGGCATGATCTTCTATGAAACTTCTGCACTTCTTGATAATCCTATCTGGTAGAGGATTGATGTTTTTGAAAACCTTCTCACATCTGTCGAACCATAAACACCAAGCTGTGATAGTCCTATTACACAGCTCCTCCACAGAGATCTTCTTAGCATGAAGGTCATCAAACCAAGTACCAATCCAGTCTGAGAAAGAGATATTATTGCTTGAAGACCAACCAAACATAGCGAACCAAACCATTCTGGGAATATTGCAATCTCTCAAAACATGAGCAGGGGTTTCAAGGGATATTTCACAAAAAGGACAGGTATTAACAATTCCTGGCATCTTCATGCTGAGAATGTCTCTTGTGGAGAGAAGATCAGAAATAGCCTTCCATAAGAGTGCTTGATTCTTGGGAGCAGAGGGAGTTTCCATAAAGTTTTATAAACTTTTACCATTCTGGCTCCTACAGATTCAGTGCCATGTTGTTCTTCATATTACTTACGATAGGAGGACTTCACAGAGAATGAGCCATTCTTCTCTAACAACCAAACAAGTCTGTCCTCTTGATTAACATGAATCGAGATATTAGAGATATAGTTCACCACTTCATCTTTAAATAAATCTTGGAGAGTGTTCAAATCCGAAGACATAGATGTTATAGAGAAAAGTTGGTGCACGTACTTGAAATGGTGATGATTAGAGCAGCCATGTTTAGGTGTTGGAGGACCAGAGAGTTCTTTGATCCATCTGTGTTTCCACAAAAGTTTTTTTTTCTCCATTCCCCAGACACCAACAGCTATTCTTAAGAACAAAGCTTAATTCTGAGCTTATACTCCTCCAAGACCAGGTTGTATTGGTCTTCTTCTTAAGGTTAAACAGGTCACCGTATGGATAATATTTTCTTGTAATGATTTTGTCATCATTGAGTCTGTATCCGAACAAAGCTTCCAAGATGATTTGGCTAGAAGAGCTCTATTGGAAACATGTAGATCTCTAAAACCTAAACCTCCTTCCTCTTTTGGTTTTTGAGTCTTCATCCAGGAGATAACATGATTGCCTCTGCAAGATTTCTTATTCCTCCAAAATTTCTTCTGTGAAGATTACATCATATTGATGGTAGAATCAGGCAGCTTAAAGCTTGTCATATGATGTATATGAACAACACTAGAAACATTCTTCACCATTACTGACCGACCAGCCTCAGAAATATTGGTTCCATTCAAGTTTGCAAAACATTCTTCACCATTTTCACAAAGAGTTGAGAATGGTATTCGTTTATTTCTGCCAACAAAGAACGGTAACCCTAGATATTTTTCATCTGAGATATTAAGATGTCTGACTTGTAATGTTCCACTGATATGCTGTTGAAGTTATGGATCTATATTTGAGCTGAAATAGACTGCTGATTTATTGAAATTAATCAACTGACCAGAGCACTGAGAGAATTCTTCGATTACTTAGAGAAGTTTATGGACTTGAGCGTCATTGGCCTTGCAGAATAATAAACAACCATCCGCAAATAGCAGGTGATTTATTTTTGGTGCTGAACGGGATATCTTCATGCCTGTTAATTTTCCAGTGTGTTCACAGTAAGCCAAGTATCTTGAGAACGATTCCATTGCCAGTATGAATAAATAAGGTGATAATAGATCACCTTGACGGATTCCACGGGTTGGTTGAAAAACTGAAGTAGGGGAGCCATTGAGCATGATTTCAACGTGAGTTGTAGAAACACATTGAGAGATTAATTGTCTGAATTTTTCTGAGAAGCCAAACTGCTTGAGAATATCCAACAAGAAACTCCATTCCAGAAGATCTAATGCTTTAGACATGTCCATCTTGAGAGTGAGATGACCAGTTATACCTTATTTCCTTTTCATTGCTTGCACTATTTCTTGTACCAGACAGATGTTCTCTGAGATTAATCTACCAGGTACATATGCAGACTGCATCGGAGAGATGATTTTGGAGATGTACTTTTTCATTATTAAAGCAATAATCTTTGATATAATTTTGTAGATTGTGTTGCACAACGATATGGGCCTGAAATCTTCCGTCTTTTGAGCTATCTGCACTTTTGGTATCAAAGAAACTCTAGTATTATTAAGTTGCTTGAGAAGAAACCCCGATTGAAAAAAAGATTTATCTGACTTGCAAAAATCGTCCTTGACAGTATGCCATTGTGTCTGGTAAAACCCTGGAGGGAAGCCGTCCGGCCCTGGTGAAGTCCATGGCTCCATTGTCATCAGAGCTTGGTAAATTTCTTCTTCATTGGGTATAGCTTCCAACTGTTGATTATCATCATCAGTAATGCACTTGGGAATGTGTTGTAGGAACTGGCTGCTGTCAGATGGAGAAGAGGTAGTCATAATGCTCTGGAAATGATTCTTGAGAAGAGAAGAGAGAGACTCTCTATCATTGCACCAGGTACCTGATAGACGCATTATTGTGTCTAATATGTCTCAATTGTATATATTGTTAGTGTTCGATTTTGTATTTATTTTGTTATTTTATGTCTTTGTAGGTATTTTTAGAGAAATAAGCTCTTGCGGCGAAATTGGCTCGAAAAGTGGTGTTTTACACCCCAGGATAGAGTACTAAAGGCACCCCAGAAATGCACCGGAAGCACCCCAGAAATGTGTCGGAGGAACCCCGGGAAAATAACTATCTACGCCCAAAAATTACTATTTGCACCCCATAAGACAAGTGCTAAAGGGACACCCGTGCAGGATTAGGGGGAGGACATGTTCTTCTCAAATTCAAAAAATGAATTTTGGCGGGAAAATATTTTCATTAACAGCAGAATTTCAATCAGATATTTGGACGTGATTTAGTGAGATTCAATCCCTGAAACTTAGTGGGTAAACGTGATATGACTATATAAAGCTAGTATGGGTGATTTTATCGATCAAATTTGGCTGGATAACTTGGTTTAATCCAAACAGGGAGTTGGAGGAAAAACATGAGTTTGCATGAGTTGTGAGAAATTTAAACGTGTACTGCACGTGCTTGGAAGATTTAATCGATATTATAGAGCGTGAAGAAGGTATAGAAGGAAATAAATACAGCTGCAGATGCGTGAAAATCAAAATCAATGAAAAAAATTGAAAAAAATATACCCGAGTAAAAGAAGATTATTTGTAGTTAATGGAG
>JAJJMB010017052.1:1561434-1616989 GCA_023531105.1 Papaver atlanticum
CGAGTGAACGACAACCCTATTTCTTACCACTATCTAAAATTACATCAGTACCATCATGGGCTAACAAGGCATCAATTCTATTATGAGATCTCCTTAGATTCATTCTAATGTGGAAATATTTAGAGTTTAAATCCATATCGTTGTAGAAATGGTCTCTTGCCTTTTGCCTATTTGATCTTGCTTGAATATCATTTAGTTTTCTAACTTCCTGTTCAAGTTTGACTACTGCCTCAGTATTGGAGCCATTGTCATCTTTAGCTTAGAAATATCTGCTTGCAGCTGAGTGATAGTATTATTGATATTACCAAAAATGTTTTTACTCCATCGAGACAAAATACACCTTGTGTTAGATAGTTTATTTGAAAAAACAAAAGCGTTAGAGCCTGAAATACTAGAAGAGCAAGCAGATTTAATCTCATCAGAACAACTATCTTGCAATAACCAATGTTCAAATCCAAGGGCTATTCAACCAAAAAAATGAATAGAAAAAACAGCTAGAGAATGTGATCCTTACAAATTGTTGTAGGCAAAAGTTGGTCAAAGATATTATAAGCCCAATTAGGTGATCCAAAACCGGATGCCGGCACAAAATGGGTCATGTAAGAAAAGACTCATGACTCAAATGGTCAAATATAAAACCCGATGTTCAACGGTAAATTTTTGAAAAAGCTGCAAAATAAAACGATATAGTTTTTTTTTTTTGGGGATAAAAAACCTTTATTCTCCTTGACTATGGATTAAATTAAGTAAATATGGAAATAAATGTTACAAATATTTGAATAACCGATAAGGAAAAGAAAAGGAAAATCAAAAGAACAAGCATGAAACAATGGATTGTCTTTGAGAGATAACCCTGCCATCAATTAGATTGTCTCGTTCCTTAAGAATTGCTCTATCGAGATAAGGATAGTTTGCTCAACATCTTGACCAACCAATTTGAGGATTCCGGTAACCGAAGATTATCGTCGTACTTGAAAAACCATATACTGAAAATAATTAAAGTAAAATAGAATTACCATTAGGATGAAGGCGTCACCAATAATGATGAAGTCTAAGAGCTTGATCGGAAAGTAACAAAAAGCTACAGATAACTAGGAAACAAAGTTGCTAGAGCGAAGGGCAACAATAATTGCTTACAAATATGACAAAAACATAAAGATGTTACGTTCAAAAAAAAAAAAAATTTTTTGTTAAGAAATGTTAACCACGCCCAATGCTTAACATAGGTACGACTATAGGAGAAATAACAAAATCTGAAAATAAATAAGTAAGCCCATCTGACAATAAATAAGTACGCCCAAAGTTCAAGTACTAGGCGAAGCCTCGTCTAGCGTAATCGGCAATTAGAAGCAAAAGTGCTTCTTATATGGCGGCGACTATCTTGTTTTCCAGTCAATTACTAGTATTTAACAGTATTCCGACACTCGGAAGGCCCGAATTCGTTCGCCAATCATGAACATCATCTAGAATCTTCTCACTGACAGAAGTATCCGCAAGTCTATCCACTGATTTGCCAAAAATATAGAATTTTTCCAGAACGTCAGCCTTCCTCGACAAAATTTCAAGAAGCTTGATTTCTATACTGCTTCCTTGAAAGTTAGAAATCTTCCCGATCTTGAGCTTGTTTAGCGTGAACATCACAGACAACATCTCTAATTCCCCCTTCAGCAGCTAAACAACGCAACAACAATTCAAGGATGAATACTCGGCACGTTTTAGAAGATATTTCATTTTTGTAGTGTGCAAATTCAAATTATTGACATCAAGTATGGATTAGATATCATAGATATTAATTTGTATAATCAACGAAATAAGATGGATTTTTTCAGAAGTGATCCACGGATACCAACCTCATCCAGACTTGAAGCTGAATCCCAATCGCGATTGCTAGTAAGTTCCAAGGTAAGTGATTCAATATTTGGCGACATCGAGAGAAAGGAGGCTATCACAAAAACGGAACTGCTCCATGAAAAATCAACACGCAGCAACTTCAAACTCCGCAGATTACCAAACTGCTCAGATACTTGATTGTCTAGGAATTCAGGAATTTCTGGGATATCCTTTGGCACATAAAACGATCAACATAAAGGAATCATTGATTAGATAATGTCAGTCACTACATGTTCTATGAAAGTACTAGCATCTATCTATCTATCTATATATATTAAAACAGTTGTACTTTTAAATATACCGATGGATCGAATAAAGAAAAAAGTTTAAGAAATAGAAAAAGGAATACCCGAAGTAGTGGAACCGGTATTGTAAGACATTGCACGTTACCAAGCACATTCAGAGATGTTTTCTGAGTTGTGTTGGAAACAATATTTATTAATTATTATTTTAAGGTTTTTAACTAAATAAAATTAATTTACCTCGTTATTCACCATAGTCTAATGGTATAGTTGAACGTAAGAACAGAACCATTAAGGAGATGATTTTTTCCATGTTAATTAAAGGATTATCCGCCAACTTGTGGGGGGAGGTCGTCCTCTAATTTTGTTATATCCTGAATAAAGTAACCTTTAAAGGATCAGATAAAACTCCATATGATTATGGAAAGATAGAAAACCTTCTTATGCATACGTCTAAGTGTGGGGGTGTTTGGATAAGGTAGTTATTCCTTCTCCTAATAGAACTAAGATAGGACCCAAACTTTTGACTTTGTTTGCATAAGGTATCCTGAATACCCTACTGCATATAGATTTTTGGTTGTGAGTTCTGATTTTCTGACGTTAGTGTGAATACTTTTATGGAGTCTAGGGATGTTGAGTTCTTTGAACATGTTTATTTTGAAACCTGTCTCTTCTTAAGGATGTGTTGTTGATTCCCTAAATTTCTTTTCAACTAGTCAGAATTTACTTTCAAAGGAAGATGGAGTAGAGTTGATCCTCGATTTCTCCAAAAATGTTTATTGCCCAACAATACCTACAAACACATAAAACACCATAACAAGTACAAAAATGGGTACTAACAATATACACAATAGAGATGAAAATAGACACATAAATGCGTCTATCAAATACCCCCAAACTTATTATTTGCTAGTCCCGAGCAAATAAAAACTACAAAATAAAATCCAAACTCACTGTCGCAGGCATCGTCGATTGCACTTAGCATGTGCAACAAGCCTTTAAACCCCTAGGTGGCCCTAGTGGCCGAGTTATAGTCTCGGGAGGGTTTACTAGAGATATACCACAAAACATTTACTCAAGACACTAGCTATCTACGTAGAACCTTGGAATGCACTAAAGAACCTCCTTGGTTGGCATACTTATTGATTACGGGAGGAAGTACCCTGATGCGAAATTCTAATTGCTGTATACGAGTTTTCACTCAAGTATACTAAAATTCATATATAAGTAACAGAGCTCTACTCAGATAGTCGCACTATGGACATCAATATCCGGAATCAAACAAATCACATGAATAGATTAAGAAGATGGATATAGAAATAGATGGTTGCGAATGGACTTTAATGCCAAGATGAACCTATGACCTAGTGGATTGAGATACTGGTCTGGACTAATACCAACATAACTGGCATATACAAGGGAACCAGTGGTCAACAATCCTAAATCTACATCAACTCAGCTGGCATATACAAGGGAACCAGTGGTCGACTTTATAATAAACCTTTATTTTTTTATTTTTTTTTATTTTTTTAACGACATGATTAGATCTTTTGGATCCAAGCGCATGCTTCTTGTCAGCAGATTACATGGTAATTCCCGTGGATCATGCGTTCCACTCTTGTTTAGGCGAAGGAAAGAGGGAGAACACACACATATTGCTATCCAAGTGTTAATATTTATTCCGATTGGTCTAATTGGTCTGGTCTCTTTTTTTTTTTTTTAGTAACTCAATCACTCTATTTCAACCCAGCAGACATCAACATAAAAATTTGCAAAAACAAAAACAGAAGTAATAAGATGATTCCGAGATACGGTGAAACTATCATGTTATTTCTAACACCTGAGCTCTGTGCCTTTATGAATAGACTCTTATAGACGTTTCCATCTAGTCAGATTGGTCCCTCAACTCCTAAACATAAATGCTTCCATCCACTTAGATTAGTTAGTGCAATCCTTAATAGGCATAAATTTCTAGGCTCTGGAATTTATTTATTGCAACTAAAAAGTTTCTCCCATACCCCCAAACTTAAACCTAACATTGTCCTCAATGTTCTAAAGATAAAATTAAAAGCATGAACAAGGAGAAACTGTTACCATTTGAAGCAAAAGAGTTAAGGAAAGATATTACCGTGTTGCATGAACCATGGGTTACCTCCCAAGAAGTGCCAAGTTTAAAGTCTTAAGCCAGATTAAGAAAGGATTAGTCACCTCGAATCGTATAACAATAGTCGGAATAACTGTGGGTCTTCAAAACCAAATAGAGCTGACCAAAGGAAACTGTAATAAACCAACGAAATGAACAAGACTAGCATACCCTTACCTAGTTTCCTGATTAAGAAATTTATATCTAATTGTGGTTCAGGTTCAGGTTATATGAAATAGTCTAAATAAAATATTTTCATTGGTTGCGTTTCTTCATAGGTGGGATACAAAAATTTTAGGTCCTAGAGTCTGGAAAAACTCAAATAAGAACTTAGAAGCACATAATAATAACCTAAATAATTGAGGATCCTCTAAGTCAATCAGGTTTGACTTACATAATTGACCACAATGAGAGTAGTGGTCATTCTTAAGCAAATGTGTCGATTTTAATTTCCTAAAGCATTTAGGTTTAGTCTCACAACTTAATATTCGACACATTTGGAATATAAACGTTCCCACAGTTGGAAGAAAACTATTTGGAGGGAAAACAAAGTCAATCTGGGTATCATAGCCCGGGCAAACCACATCAACCATAGGATGGGTTTCTAACTTCTGAGCTTCTTCCTGGACATCATTAGGTTCGGGAAAACGAGTATGAAGGTAATCTTGTAAAATGGTCGAGGCAAAGATATCAAGTCCCAAGTGAGGGATATTTGTAAGAGCTAAAGGTAAGGCACATGGAGAATGATAATCACCCCCAAACTTAGAGTTTTGGGTGTCTCTGGATAGACTAGCTATAATTTCCCTAATTTCTAGATCATTAGAATCCTGAAAATAGTCAATTGCTTCTTCTAGGTTATACTCAGGTGATGTATCCTCACTCAAATTTAAAAGCTCTACGAGTTCATCTTTTTTGTCTAAGACTAGTGTTTCTAAGTCGCTAGACTCTAAAACAACATTTTCAGAATAAACCCATTCCTCTAAACCACTATCGGCTTCGTAATCAAAAGAAAAAACTACATCGTCTAAACCGGGGATATCTCTAGACAAATCCTCGTCCTTTTGAATAGGTGAATATTTATTAAAATTATTTGGATTTTAACTAGAAATAACATTATAATTATAAAGCTCAATTGGAGTAACAAATTCCTGATCACTATGCCTACATATTTCAGATTCTTCATCAATACTATCCTCGTTATAATCATCATTGTAATAACATGAAAATGGTTGAACCTCATCTAAACATGTAGTGTTACCAATTCTAACCTCCTCATCTTCATTATGAAAATAACTATCATTATTTTCAAGGGTATTATTGGAAACACTGTATTGGAAATTAAGATTATTTCGAGCAAGTCTTTCGTTCGTCTCAGCCATTTGCTTGAGGGATTCCTCTATAGAAAGTTTTCTCAATGGTGCAGTTTGTCTATTCATTTCCGACATAAACCTATTTGTTTGCTCAGTTAACTGCTTAAGAGACTCTTCTAAAGATACGGAAGGATCATAAATAGGAACAGAAGGATCATAATAAGGACTATTTTTCAACAGTTTGATTGTATTGTCCAAAGACGAGGTACTAGCACTATAATAATCCTTATTTTCTTGCTCGTATGACCGGTGTGTGTGTGGATAGTAATTGGGATCACCATGGTATGAACCATAACCTTGAAAAGGTTGGCGTTCCCAACTACTATTCCCACCATAGTCATAAAAATGATGATGTCCATATTCAAATTCAGGTCGATACTCATTGTATTGGCTTCTATCATACCAGTTCGACATTCTTAATTGCAAGGGAATTCTACACAATCACAAACAAGGCTGACTCGACCAAATCAAACCTATAAAATCTAGCAAACAACAAGCATGATGGCTCCCTTAGATTGTTTCTAGACCAGCTTTTATCCTTCCAAGAGGCAACTAGGTATAGTTTTAGAAAACCTCTCTAGAACAATCCGAATAAAGTAAGTCGAAGAGAAGTAGGGGAAGCTCAGAGGAGCTTTGATACCCCCACCTCTTTGGCAACGCTTCCCTGGGTTACAAGGCGGCTCTAATCGACTTACAGTAATCTTCCTGAACTTCGAGTTAGGCTAACAAGATACCTAATACAGTCCTTTCAAACGACTTTCCTACAAGCTCGTTACCTTATCGGTCTCCTTCTAATCAAATTTTTAGGCTTGGGATCGCGTTTGGTATTGTTTTCCTAAAGCGGGCAAGAAGAGAACGGTGATGAAATCCGAACTCTTATCTTATATGGCCAGGCCTTGCCCTTTACTAGGAAAAAATGTCCGTATTCAATTCCTAAGCATATATGCACCTCAAGGAAGACAGTAAACCCGCTGACAGGGGATTCACGGGTGTTTAGAAGCTTACCTCCCGTACCAGACGGGGGATGAACCGTTGTAGTCGACTCGGGCCACTGACTCCTGTGTCAATGTGCGAACCCGAGGGGCCGAGACAGTATCGTAACTATCGTCCTTCCTTACAAACAGTTTATATTTAATTTTAACCATTCCTTAGGGTTTTAAAAATAATAATGTCCAAAATAATGTCCCAAAAATAAAGTTCAAAGTCCAAAAATAAAAGCTTACAACAATAAAAAATAAAACCCTATTTACAATTTCTAAAAATAAAAAGTAATAAAATCTAAAAAAAAATAGAATAAAATAACTATATACAAAGATCTTCTTCTTCGTTCCTTCGGACTCCTATTTTCTTTCCTTCTTTGGCGATGCTTTCCTCTTATAACACTTTTTTCTTCCTTTTAGCTCCGCTCCAAATCTGAAAAAGAATCAAAAAATACCAAACGCGTAAAGCCTGCTTGTACCCCTTACGATTGTTCTTGTAAACTCAAGAAAAATAAGGGTAATGGAGTATCTTAACTTGAATACTCAAAAGAGTTATAGGATGTCTGATGAATTTAATGAACTGTAAGAGTCCAAACATTGCCTATATTGTGAGTAAGTTAAGTAGATATACTTGTAGTCCATAGCAAGAGCATTGGGATGCACTTAGTAGAGTATTACGGTACCTAAAATACTGTATTACCTTTTGTTTGATTTATGAAAGGTATCTTGCTGTCCTTGAGGGACTTTGTGATGCAAACTGGATAGTTGACTCAGAGGAGTCTAAGTCTACGAGTGGTATGTTTTCACTCTAGCAGGAAGGTGATATGTTTTGTAGTTGTAGTAAAAATGATTCGAACTCTAAGACTTGTGAAGGATTTTTTTTAGACTTAAATTAAATTAAATAACTCAAATAAAATTGTATCAAATTATAAAAAGACACCGAGACTTTGGATTCCACCATTGACCAATTAAGTGATACAATCTAATCAATATTCATGCAATTCTTGCTTTTAAAGTGATTCTAATTTATTGCCTCTAATAGATTTTTGAAGTAACAATTGTAAACATCAAGCATGAAACATAAAAAGTTTTAAAACCTAGCATGTTCCATCAAAACAATTCACAACTACTCAATAAAAATCAATTTTCCAATATTAGTTATATGCAAATAATCTTGTAAAAGATTGCAAAAATAATTAAAATAGAAATATACCACTTTTCACGGAACAATGGCTTCCTCCGTTGCCTCGGCTAAGGGGTTTAGCTCCCCATAATAGAAATATGATCAAAAGTTGATTTCATTGCTCAAATAAGGTGTTTTTATTAAGAAGGACGAGCTGTAGTTACAGAAAGCTTTTTGTAAGGAAAGTAATGGTCGCTGAAAGTATTAAGCAACGACAGTGAAAAACGATAACAACTTTCTGTAGTTGAACATAAGACTGCTTCTGCGACAGTTCGGTGTGGGTCGAAGTTCTTCGTGTTCTTCAGCAGCAGCGGGTTTCCTGCAACTTTGATTTTTCGGCTCTGTGGTGTTCTAAACTTCCCCTAACTTTCGACACCCCTTCTATATGACCAAAAAAATCTATTTATATCAAAAATACCGATTAAATCTCTCCAGAATCTTCCAAAATCTCTTCCTTTCTCTTCACGGCAAAGTTGCGGCAATTTCTTGTTTTAGGATTTCCACGCGTTTCTGAGCTTTCCTTTTGATTCTAAACTCTTCCTTAGATAGATATAAAGCTTTGGGAAGGTTTATAGCACTTTAATCTCTCTAAAATTTCCTAAAATCGGTCACACACGTGACTTTCCATATTTTGCTGTTGAGATAAAAATCCGTCGATTGAGCCCAGTTTAATCGATTTCAACACCCATGTTAGATTCCTAGACCCATAAGGAGTCTACCCTATGAAAATAAGAGGTTTAATCGACCTCAAACTCCTCCAAATCACTACCACCAAAACTGCCAGAAACGTGTATATATTTTCCCGCCAAATTTCTTTTTGAATTTGAGAAGATGACCTCCCCCTATCCAGTCCCGGTATGTGTTTAGTAGCTTCATGGAAATGGGTTACCCCTTATCCAAAGTGAGAGTCCGAATAGCAAATGTCCTTCGGGTTGCATTTATCAACTTTTCGAGTCGATTTCTCCAAAAATGTTTATTGCCCAACAATACCTACAAACACATAAAACACCATAATAAGTACAAAAATGTGTACTAACAATATACACAATAGAGATGAAAATAGACACATAAATGCGTCTATCAGAAGGTTTGTTTTTGGATGATTTCCAAACAGACATATATTGCTCAATTCATTATGTAATCTGAGAGTATTGCGTTAGATAAAGTACGAGAGGGGGCCGAGTGCCCAAGATGCTTTTTAGAAGAGAAAGAGATAGTTAGAAATGCATCGAGGGGGATGGGGCTTAAACTCATAAATTAAACTTGCCATGAAGGATACTCAACCTTGCTGACTGGAGATCCCAAGATCAAGGTTTCGAATGAGACAACTAATTTTTGGTGGGTAAAGGTAAACACTATCAGAGAATTTCTTTCTCTTTCCCTTCCCTATGGTATAGACGTGATAGTGTGACTGCATGTGAAGGATGACTTTTAACAAGTCTTAATGAGTTCTATAGTTTCAATTTAAGATTGAAGTGGGGTGTAGCAGTAACACGCTTTATGGAAACTCACCTATCTGAATGAGGAAGTGGGGCCGCTTCCTATGAGAATATGAGCTTTGATTCTCTAGAGCATTCTTAGAAACAGGATATGTCCAGGGCCAAATTGGACAAAACGGCACGAGCTTGGCAGCAACCTTGGAGATATCATCCGTGGTTGTTATCGCGAATTACCTCAAACGCTAGCAGTTCAAGACATAGTTCACTTTCTCTAGCAAGTAATTCCGGTAATATCTCACTAAGCAAAGGTTCAAGACCTCATGGACACCTCTGCCTAAAATGGCATTTCCTGCGTTTTTATATGATTTTCGTTTTTGATGGTTTTGGTATTATTGGAACTTAGGACCTAAGGGTCACTAAGGGTTCACTAGTTCATGCTTTTTCACTTTGGTGAAAGATACCTTTAGTCTCACCTGTGAGAAACTAAAGATGAAAGCTCTCTATACTATTATGATTTGTGCAATCCATAGTATGACTCTAGGGTCAACAAGCTTTTGTGTGAGGGAGAGGACGTAGAAATTACTATTATGATTTCAACACTTGCACGATCCGTCTATCTGTTCAGTCTGTTTGGGTCGTGAGATTGGGATGTTAATTTACCAAGATCTATCTGTATTTTCATGTTTTATTGAGGTTTTCATTCATGTGGGGGATTTGTTGGAAACAATATTTATTAATTATTATTTTAAGGTTTTTAACTAAATAAAATTAATTTATTGTTTTTTTTTTGTGTGAATGAAACTTATTAGTCCCACATTGTGGAGTTTCTATTCTTTAGTAGTTTTAAGAGACTATATAAACCTTTTAGTCCCACATTGAGGAGTTCCTCTTCTTAAGTTGTATTTGTCAATTATATAAACAAATTCTCTACTTTTGTAAAATCTATGGGAAAGGGTATTCTCTATTTTTTAGAGAGACCCCCAAAGGAAAATATTTTATATTGATTTCTTTAACGTTCGCGATTTTCCTTAAGGGTTTTTTCGGAGTTGCCAAGCTCAAGTTGAGCATCTACTACATATGCTAGTAGTAGGTGTAGTAGGGTGTTTTATCCTGGAGATATCCGTCCTGTGAGGGCTATAGCATCACTCTTGAGTGTAGCCGGGCGCTAATGTCTTAAGGACAGCGTGTTGAACACGTGACTCACTCTGTTTTTCAAAGTTTTACCTTGTTGCTGTTGTGGAGATACGGGAAGCTCGCTCGTTTCGTCAAATCCATCACTTCCATTACAAAGGAGCTAAGTATCAATAACTTTTGCTTATTTAATTTTTCTTTGTTTTTATTATTGCACCCAACAAGTTGTAGATCATCTGAAATAGCATAACCTCCGTCCTCCCCATAACCTCTGTCCCCCTTTGTAACAATTCTAGCACTGACAATGGAAGAAACATCTTCCAGATAAATGTTGTTTGTAGCTGATTCAAATATTAATGATACAAGTTTTGGAGCATATAAATTCAGCCCAATCCTTCCTTGATATTTACGAATTTTTAAGTGCTTCAGCGTAGGAGAACGAATTTTAATACCATCATCATGTGGATCAGGATTACGTAACATTAAATCCAGATACTCAATAACAGGACAACTTGATACTAACTTATTTATTTCATCCCTAGATGGAAGATAATCAAGTTTCAGATATACAAGACGAGGTAAACCTAAATCCAATGATGGATCCGATGACGGCTTCGGTAGACTAATCGTCGTACGAGGGATCACCAGTGTCAACTTTTTCAGGGAATCAGACGTAAACGTACCTTCCGGTATTCGAGTTTCCTCACCGGTGTAAGAAATACAAATATCTTCAACGTTAGCTTCTAATGCAGCACGTATCCATCTATGGATTGGACGCTTATATCGCATAGGAAGGTTAACATGTAACCGTTGAATATAGTTATTACGGGATTTCAGTGCCTTGCGGACTATTCTTTTGTTACGGTCATCATCTTGATAAATTTCCAAAGAATAATCCAGTTTTATTGTTGGGACAGAAGTCCCGATATATCTCCATCTTTTTGACAAAACACAAGTTTGAACAACAAATATCATATCCATGAATGAAAGTATGTGATTAATCAATTCATCTGGTAACTTACTGATCCTGTCTTCTTCACTCGATAATTCCCCGCACCTACTAAGCTCGTGTTCTTCAATCGATGATCCCTCGCAATTAATAATCTCGTCTTCTTCAACCGATGATCCCATGCACTTACTGATCTCGTCTTCCTCAACCGATGATCCCCCGCGTTTTCTTTTCATCGTAGCAAAAGAATGGCACGTACTCGCTCCGTGAAGAGATACAGTAGAGGAACTAGGGTTTTTATGGTATGTCTTACATAGTATACATTCAAACAGAAACCGACGGTAGGGCTATACGAAACATGCTTTGTCGCCGCCGACAGAACAAAAGCTTTGAAATATAGTTAGGTTTTATGGTTTGATTACGCAGAACATAAACAATCCTGCTTTATTTAGTGTTTTCAAAGTCTTTTATTTGGCACGGGCTAGTTCAATAATTTATTTACGTCTCTTAAGGGATCTCGTGCGGTGACCTAGTATTTTATTCTTGCACGAAGTTTTCCTACTCATTCTTACTTGTTCATATCTGTTTCTAACGTGCAAAATCATTCTAAAGCTATTCACTCGGAATTCTCTGATATCAACATGAATATTGTTTCAATATTCTGAAAGTGCTTAACAAGTTTAACCCATACTTGTTGGAAGGTAATCAAATGCTAGCAAAACAACCATATGGTCCAATCTCGCAGGATTTTCAGAATGGTGGGCCCGCTTCCTCACCGAAAGGAAATGGATCCCCATATGTTGGGTCTCTCCAGGTAGTCAGAAACAACACAACACCAATCTTGAGGTTAACACCAACGTCAAGAGAAGAAGAGGAGGAGGTCAGAAAGCTGGAAAAGCAGCGAGAGACGCAACCCAAAGAGCAGCAGAAGGAAGTTCAAACGAGTTTAACTATTATGAGCACAAGGAATTTGAGTTGAAGGTAGAACAAGATAGAAGCAAGGACCATAGCATTGCGATAAGGAAACTTCGAAAAAGACTTCTTTCGCTAGAAAAACACTACAGGAATTTTAAGATGAACAAGCTACTCTGCTTGAACACTTCAACAATGAATCCACGACAACTTGCTATATGGACTAGGGAAATGGATAAGGCGGAACAACAAGTCCTTGAACAATCTGACCTGTATGAGAATGAGGAATACGATGCCCATGCCGATGATGCCTCGGAAGAAGACGAAGATGAATATCATGTGTAGCTAATTTTAATCTTTATTGGTTAAGTTTAATTTAAATGTAATAGTTTAGTTAAAATTACTTTTAATTGAATGGCCTTAACTTATCAATTAATTTAAATAGTCTCACTGCATTACATCCAATTAAAATAAAATTACATTAAATTGAAAAACAACATCTATATCTTCCTCGGTTTCGGCCACACTGGTTTTGACACCCCCGTGCATCGTCTCTTCCTCCTTTTAGAGCCCAAAGGTGCTTAGTTAGATCTTCCCTTAGCTTTCCATGGAGTCCCCGCTTTTGGATTCTGTCGGCTGGCAAGTCTATATTCTCTTGCCTACGGCCATGATGCACCACAAGCCTCAGCCTCGAATCTTCGTCTGGAAAACATGTTCAGGTTGGGCAGTCCTGGAAAACCCCTAGCGGTGTTTGCGACAATGATTCTTTCAACATCTTCGTGAGTAGGCTTTCTTAAAAAAGTTGGACCAAAATGCTCGACTATTGTTTCGCAAAACAATTTGAGATACCTAAAAGCGGTGGTTTTGCGAATACAGATGTAGTCATCTGTCAAAGAGTGCTGCTGCTATTCGCAGAGACTAGTGTCTATCTATGACTACTGCTGCATCAAGAGATTACTTTATAGGGAGATTAAAAAAAAGAAGAGGACAATCCATCGTCAAAACCAACAAGGATGATCGGAAGTGTTTCACCTTTTCTTTCATATGTCGGGGTCACTAAAATTGTTAATTAAAACAGTAAAATTTGATTTTTGGGTGCTACACTGCTCCTGCTAGTGAACCAGGTGACAAGCTAACAATAAGGGCAATTCCTATGGCAATGGCCAAATGAAAATGTTTGTTGAGCCACGTGGATGGTCAAACCGGGTTTTCCACTATGGTAAACCAAAGGGCGTTAGATAAACAGGCGCGTGATCATAAGACACACGCTGGCGTTGGAAGGAAAAACGCTGGTGTAGGAGGAACAAACGCTGGCGTAGGAAGAAGAAACGTGGCGCTTGAAGATATAATGCTGGCGTTTTTGCTACACCCACTAACGGGTAGTTTTTTAAAATTCGAAATTCACTCTTTACCTCTATAAATTACCACCATCTTAAAACAAATCACTCACACCAAATTCACTTCTCTTGAATTTTCTCTTCTAAAATGTCTGAAAAGGCGATCACACTTTTTTGCGATGCAAAACTTGAAGCCGCTGTTTCTAAGATATGTAATAATTTTAAAAAGATTGAAAATTGTAAGAGGGAAGTGCAAGTTTTTTAAGTTTCTCCAAGAAAATGTTCCGCTAAAAGGCAAAGAAGAGTTCCAGTTTTGAAAGTTAACAACAAAAAATTCAAAAACAAAGGCGAAACTGTCAAAGAGCGCGTTGAATGGAAGATACGTCAAATGAAGATAAACAGGAGGCCAAAACTTGTACTCGATTTTTATTGAAGTTGTTTAGTACGTTTTATTATTGCCTAAGTTTATATCTTGTAAAAGAATTGGCATCAATGAATGAAAATAGATTTCCACTTAAGATTAAGGGAAATTTATTACAATTTAAACTTGCAAATAACATCAAACTACATTTTAATAAACCACAACAAAAACATCAAACTACATTTTAATAAACCACAAAAAAAACATCAAACTACATCAAATCCAGCGACATTTTCTTTGTAGAGTTCTTAACATTCAAAATGCTTAAACTCTCTTCCGCTTTCTTCAGTAAACTTGGTCTGAGCGATGGATTTCTGTAAAAAAAACAAGAAGTTCAGATATTTATGATGCAGTTGAGTACATGATGAAAAAGGTAATAAGATACTCACCAGTTCTTCGTTGGAAAGTCCAGAATTGCTATGGTGAACCATCCAAAAAACTTCCGTATAATATTTGACTTCCTTAGTGATGAATGCAATTCTTAGTTCTAGGCTCTTACTATTTCTTATGGTTTCGTTCCGCGATGCTACAAAATGTCCCAATACTCTTTCCCAGAAATTGTCATGGTTCATTGATCTTATCATACGATGTAACCAACATCGAACAAGAGAAACATCTTATTCCATTGTAAAGACCGGGAGCGGCATTCGAGTGCAGTAACGATGTGCTTGAGATGGACCATCTTTTAGAATTCTGAAACACCCTTTGTAACGAAAAGGTTTACCGTGAGCATCCTCCCAATTTTCAAGAGCTGTTTGGATAACTTCATTTTCAGTTACACCGAGGAACTTTTCTCGATCAATTTACATTACCAGAGCAACAAATGGCTGGAGTGCAAGCCTAATAGATTGAAAACGAGCACGCAATCGAAGAGCATCTAGGTTTCCTGGGTTTCCCGTCAGTGAGACGAACATTGAAAAAACGTTATCCCAAAAATAAACGTCTTGATAAAGGACACCAGTTATTACCCTATGGAAAAAATATGCTTTGCATATAGTTATATCCTCTTCTTCTGTAAACTTGGGACCACGATTTCTAACAGACATTTCTAGGGGTGCCTCTCAACCAAACCAACAGATTTCTTTCTCAAAATCCACCATGTTTTCTAAAGGCAAAGCGAAGCAAATATTATGTGTCGAAGCAAAAGAGGTTTGTCCATTATGTTTCCTGGATAACCACAGTCTTATGCAATGTCCTTGGATGTATTCAAAGTGTCAGCGGGAAGGTTGTTCACGCATCAGAATGGTGAATTAATCACAACCGGAAAAGCTCAGGTATTTGCAATGTCAAGATCCCAATTGCCCAGAGGAACCACATATGCTAGATGATGTTATGAAGATTAAAAAATAAGAAGAAGAAAAGATTGCAACACTGCAAAAACTCTAAACTTAAAGCCAAATTGAAGAAGGACTTATTACACTGCAAACATTGTGGATATGGAGATCACGAATACAAACATTGTCCACAGAGAATGTTGGAACAAGCATGGAAGTCGAAAGGACGACCGCCGTGAGTTGCTGGCCACATCGCTAGAGTTCTGGGTTCCACTTCATGTTCGGCTTCACTGTTGAGCTTATTTTTGTGATTCTCCATTAGTAAATCCATGAACTCCAATACATTGATACTAATTGTATTAAAATGATGCGACAATCCGTGAATATCACGCCTATAAATGTTCCCCGTTTCAGCGGTAAACATTCTGTAAACTTTCTCCCAGAAAGCCAACATCGGTTCGGCTATATTACTTAAGACAGCTTCTTCTGTGTGAAAAACATAGGTTCTACAAATAGCTAAATCCTCTTGTTGAGTGAATCTAACACGAACTCTGGGAGGCATTTTTTGAGATGATTTGAGAGTGAAGAATGTGTGAATTTAGAGTTGAAATGAGGAGTATTTATAGAATTCACAAATTATAGCCATTGGATCACAAGATTTGTCAGCCGTTCAGATTTAGCCGTTGGCTCAGACGCTGGCGTTTTAATTGACGAGGCGTGTTCGTAGTAAATGCGCTGGCGTTTTTGTGACACACGCTAGTGTTTGTGGCAAGCCCGCCCGCTTTTAGCACAGGCGCGTGCTGGGTGTTCCATCTCGGTGTTCAAATCAACAATTTTGTTGACTTGAACATCCATTTTTCATGTTTGTTCATTCCATAATGGGAGCAAAATGAACAAACTCTGAGTTTGTTCATTCCATAGGAACTACTCTAATGTTCACATTGTTAACCATATATGCACGATATGCACCACAATTTTAAGAGCAAGGTGACAAAAGTGTTTGCGCGTCCAACAGAACTAATGGTTTTCTGGTAGGTTGTTTGTTCTCTTCTACCCAGTAATACTGTTTCCGAGTACTATTATATTATTTATCTTTTTCCCTACTACACTTTCCTTCATTGCCATATACTCAAGCAAACATAATCTATAATTATTTTCTCTCTATCTGTACAAGTTCTTTCAAAAGGTGTACAATTGATGAACAACAGTAAAACTATGTAAATAGCTAGACTGAATCTCTTTGTAGAAACATATGTAGATCTAATTTTAAGTGAAGGAAAAATTATTTGGAGCGGCGACGTCGAAAAAGGACGCATTTAATCACGAAATCCTCAAAGTTTGTGAATGTTGTTGTGTCGATTTGTATGCATAACATGCCCGTGTGCGAAGTTCGCGAGTGATGATTTGATTCTTAAACCTGAACACGCTAATGTTCGGTGTCGATCACAGCTACTACAGTCCAGTTGACCGAACTTCTGTAGTCCAGTTTCTCAGTAACCGCTGCAGGCTAGTTGATCGCAAATGCTACAGTTCAGTTATTCCTAGCAAATGCTGCAGTCCAGTTGATCGAACTGATGTAGTCTATGAAAAATGAGTTTAGTTAGGAAAAAATTGTTCGTGAAACAAGTAACAAATTTTCTCTCTTAACAGAACTGTTCTTGGTGTTATTAATTCCAGGAAGTTCTTTTAGCAAATCTTGGGTTTTCTACAAATCTCTTAACTGAACTTCCTCATGTAACTCCCATTTTCAACCTATTTTGATGATTACAAATTCTTTCAACTAAAAACGAATTAAAAGTAATGAGTATGTGAGAAAATACTTGCGAATCTGCATTTTGTTAGAATCAGGTTTCTTGTTTGGATTATTTATAATTTTAATTAGAAGAAAGAAGAGAAAAAAAGAAAAAAAAATCTCCCACAAATTCGGCGCGTTAGGGTAAGATTAATGAATTAGTTTTGTTAATAGATTTGATTAGGTAGTTTTTTAGATTAATTATAATCTTAATTAGGGTGAAGAGTAAATTAATCATCTCCACACATGAGAACACCCCTTTTAACTATAGGGTAGACATTCTTATCAATCATAGTCCCCACCAAAAAAGGATGATGCCCAAAAAAACGGTTCAGATAAAATCGATATGCCCAAAACTACCTAGGATATCCAAACCAGCAGGACTGGTGGGAAAGTTTTCACCCTTTTTTATTTGTCAGGTTGCTGTATTATGTGGTTACAAATATTAATTGATTATTTTTTTTAATTTTTAACATAAAGATCACATTTTTGGTTGCTACGGCTAGTGAACATTGGAGACCAGCTATACAACGTTGCAACAATATTCAAATATAAATACCATATCCACCATAGTTTAAAAACATGGTGACAGACGAATTTGCGCATCCAATTTATCCGTATTCATGGATGTTTCCAGGTACACACTCAACATGACTACTAAACAAAGTAATGAAAAGATGGAAAGAAAAAGTTAAAAATGACAACATTGCTCCGGTGGTTATCTACAATGGTAGGAGTCTAGAATCTAGTCGCATAAACAAATTTCTGATCCTTCAACGAAAGTAATTCCATCTCAAGTGTTCAAGGCAGGATTACATGCCCTTTTGAGGCATGAATGATACGTGGCATATTTCATCTGCTTCAAAAATATGCTGTAGTTTTCTCCATCATCTCTGGAATTATCGTTGTCTTCGATTCATTCATTACAATATCCTAAACAAGTTCTCTTCAAAATACACAAGTTGGAGAGAGATATGTCAAGAATTTATATTAGGTTAGTTAGGGATGAATAATTAATGTACGTTAGGGAGATTATATATGAACATGAATGAGTTTCATGTTTTCTCATGTATTAGGTTGTATGGTATGTTAAAATTTTAGGCTTTTCTTAAATATAACTCATGTTTTTATTGATAACCCATGAGACTAAGTCAATCAAATTGACCAAGTATCAAATTTGACTTTTCTGATTATTATCTATAGCCCATGGAATTAAGCTTTATAAAATACCAGTAACAAGTAAAATGCCATGATTATAATCTGATTGATATCAAATTGTAGCCACATGAATTTGTTTTCCAGTATGTAGAAATAAATTATGATATGTAAATTAGCAAACCAAAGGATTTTATTGACCTAGCTAAATTAATTTTCGGTTATATTATCAGAGAGTTATAATAGGTTTCCTTAAATCTTCCATCATCCATTTTGTGAAACAATTATCATGTTGTCATTAGGCTGTAGAATATCAAAGTTTTATAGAGGTTTCAGGTTTCCCCAATTTTGGCTTCATGATTTCTAGTTTTTCCTTTTTCGATTCGTCAAGAAGTTTAGCGGGTTATCAACATTCTTGGTTCTCCATCGAGATTTTTCAATCCGATCCTTTTTTCTTGAAGTCTTTAATACGTTTTTGGCGATTTTGATCATGTTACAAACAAGAGATTTTTTTGTAATCTGTACATGACTCCGTCTATCAATCATTCATGTTTTCTGCATAAGTTCCCTCTGTGAAAAGGATTTAAGAAGTGGTGGTGGCAGCGATATAATATGGTGTTATAGCTGATTATCAAGACGTTGAAAAGAAAAAGCAGCAATCAATGAAATTTCTTTTATGGGTTTACATGAATCATTTATAAAGAGAAACAATAAACCTAGAATGTTGATTTCTTAACAGCGAAAAGTAATACCCACCAAAACCGCTCCTTTTCAGAAGTATGGGGAGATGGAAGAATCTGAAAATAAGCTTTAAGAGTTTGGGGTGTCTTGATGGAGAGAAAAAAGAAGAACGAGTTGTATCCGTTTTCAGTCTAGGCAAACTTAATTTTGTGGGCTATGGATAATAACTGTAAAAGGTTAAATTTGAGTTATTGGTCAATTTGATTGACTACGTCTCATGGGTTATCAATAATAAAAGCGTGGACTATATTTAAGAAAAGCCAAATTTTATTATTTTAATTTAATAAACTGTTTTGGATTACATTAAAAATTTATTTTAAATAATAAGAACAACTAGATCTTGTATAAATTTATTAAGGTAGATAGGTTCCCTTGATCGCTTGTATCCTCTTTTCCTTTAAAAACATAAGGTTTATAACCTGTTTGGATATCAAAAGCAGAAGTCGGAAGCAAAATATTTTTCTTTACAAAAAGTTATTGTTTTACTACTAGAATTCATCGTGAAATTGTGTGCCCAAACAAACTTTTAACTTTTTTGTTTTCAGAAATCAAAAAGCAACTTCCGAAATGATATTCAAACTGTATTCCCCGTATCCCTTTTGGCATATTGAACGATCCATAAAACTTAGCATTTAATGAAACTAAAATCATAAATTAGTTCTTATATATGGTGGCGATTTTTGTATCACAGACATTCTTAAAATTTTATATCTAGAGCAAGGTTTGAAAATTGGGTCACGGTTCAGGTCACGAGCACTAGCAAGGTGTGAGCACGTTTCGATCCATACGTTTCGATCCATAAACACATTATTTAGAAAAAATAACCCGATTTATAAGTTTTTTTTCTTCTATATATATATATATATATATAAAAAAAATGGGTGTTATAATGGTTAAATAGCTAATAATACAAATTTATGATATGAGATTCCTATCTAACGGTTATAGCGTGCGTGAGAAACAATATATATATATAAGTGGAATTAGCCATACGGGAAAATGCATTTAATAAACTGCCCACGTTTTTTTCATACTTTATTAAATGCCCATGAATTGACCTTTTCTGTCCCTTTTTTTTTAAACGGTTAGCAGCGTTTAGTGCCTAGGTGGCAGTAATTCTACCATGAAAAAGACATAAAAAGCCCCCAGCTAACTCACTGCTCTTCTTTTTCTTTCAAGCATTTGAGCAAACACTTTATGTGCACTTTCAGTTCACCGCATTTTGCATATAAATTACTCGGAAATTCCAACATAAGCATATGAATCAAATCAGAAGACAACCTACTGTTCAAATAATGAACTAATCCCATTAATTATCTCAAACACACATATAAGTTGCATTACAATGAAAAAGAACAGTCGAGGACTGAATGAGTAGTACTTACCGCAGAATTAAAGATCATTGGCCATGAAGTCGCAGTTGGTCTTGTTGTATAGATGGAAGCAAGAATCATACAGTCTGTCTAAGACACAGCTTCCACGTCTAATTCATCATCATACCTTCTTCACAGCATCAAGGACTTCAACCAAAACCGAACATTCTCATTGTAAACCTCCCTCAAATCAGTTGTAGCAGCAACGCTTCAGCTCAAGGACATGACTCACAACCATCACAGACTCGAGAGCAGTACCTCATTGTTCTTGTTTTTATGTGAAATCTCTTCAAACCCTTTGCTTACGGCCCCCCTAGATCTGTAACAGCAACAACAAGCTCCCATATGAGATGAGAAACTGTACTAACAAATGTTCACAGGTGTACTGCTCCAAATGCATCACCAAACACATCACAACAAAGGTACAAGAAAAGATCACCTTGATAAGGTGCACGGATTTCAACTGCAAGGAGACATTAGAGCTCCATTTATGCAGAGATATCCTATCAGGTCCGGTGTTAGATTGCTGGGAGATTGCCTTACGTGAATCTGCAATCCTTCTTTCAGAAAAAGTTCAGCATAGAGAAGTGGAAGAAGAAACGCTACTGATTCAATTAGCTGAAAAGAATAAGTGGAGAAAATGTCCAGGTTGCAAGTATTATGTGGAAAAGACGAGGGGCTATATGCATATAACTTGCAGGTACGTAAGATGATCAACTATTGCTAAAATAAAGTTTTTCTAGTCTATGAAACTCCTTTGCTAATGTTAATTTTGCTCGCAGGTGCGGATCTGGAATTCTGCTATGACTGTGGAGCCGATTGGAGCGACACTCATGAATCTATCTGCGAGAGAGTCTAAGATTGCAAATGTCAAAATTGGTTGGACTAACTGCTTTTTAACGAATCTGCTATGATGAAGAGAATATAAATAGGGGAGTCAAAGTGTTATGTTTTCTTGAAATTTTTATGTCTAATTCTAACAGTATTTTCCTATTATAATTGGGTTCAAAAATTCAGTAGATTAACTGCTGTACAAAGAAAAATATGATACAAACCTACAATGAGCAAAAGAGCAAACGTTACAGTCAACCTGTGGGACTAACATAGATCCCTAACAAGGTTGTTCCCTCAAAGAGAACCAAGAACATATCATTTTGGCACCTCCTCACATGTAACTAATAATGCACAAAGGATTTGCAGATGTGGGACAAATTCTGTTACCAAACAATAAGATTAAGAATGATGCAGGGCATGATGCCGCCGGCATCACTTCTCTACTGTCAGGTAGTCTAGTGACTCTAGTCTGGCTGGTATTTAATAGACAGATATTTAAGCTAATTTGGTTATTTTTCCTTGTCTGTAGTTGGACTTGGATTGCTATTATCTACTTCTTAATCTATCCTAAACGTTTTCTTCCTAAATCTTTGCATTGGGAAAAAAATTAGTTAATTGAATCCAATTCCCTTCCCAAAAATTCAATTAAATTGCATACATAGAATCTTAAATGAAACACTTAAAATCAGATGACCTTTCAATTATCCAGCTAGCATGAGTAACTCGACAGATTGTTTCTCTTTATAACATTTCAGTATATAAAGATGCACAGGGTCTAGGAAGTTGTAACCCAATAGAAAGAAAAAACTTAAAAGAAAAGACTTACAGGGTCGGTAATGGCAGAAGGTAGCAGAAAAGACTTACAGGGTCTAGTAACGTAATTTCAGCATTAAAAATTGACTAAGTCAATAAGAGAATACCAAACACGTTAAACATGACAGAATCATAAACGGTATCGGCATTCAATAAATTATGAAAAAAACTTGGGCATTTTATTAAATGCATTTGCCCATGTGGCCACTTTTTAAATTTTCTCTATATATAACGAGTCTAAAAAACGTTGTTACTAAGTTTTTTTTTCTTTTCAATACTCCCTCCATCTTTAAATAGATGACCTGTTCATTTTTAAATTTTGTCCCACTAATAGGTGACCTATATCATTAAAATATGGAATATTTTTAAAACTGCATTTTTAATTGATTATGGTTAGTATAAGAAATATATATAATTTGATAGTTATATTTATATATTCATTACATATGCATATGGTGCGGAGAAATTTCTGTGTGGAGTCTGAAAGGCAATCTTCATTGCGTATGGTGCGGCCATCCTTATCTGGTTATACCCTCTAAAACAATCCATAAAGGAGAATCTCTTATTTCCTCCCGTCGCGTCCACCGTTATGTCGATGTTGGGTAGCGGGAAGTTATCCTTAGGGCATGCTCGATTTATGTCTCTGTAATCTACACAGCACCTGATCTTCCCGTTCTTCTTTGTCACGGGCATGATGTTGGCTAGCCAAGTCGGATGTCATATAGGTTTTATGAATTTGGCCTCTAGAAACCGTTTCACTTCTTCCTTTATTGCGAGGGATATTGTTCGTGGAAATTCACGGCACCTATGTTTTACTAGCTTGAATTCGAGCGATATGCTGAGATTATGGGATACGAGGTTGCTATCGAGTCCCGGCATCTCGTCATATTTGTATTCTTGGAGCAGTTCGATTAGCGCTTCCCTCTCCTCTTTATCGAGATTCTTACCGATCATGATAGGTCCTTTATCCTCCCGTGTTCCAATGTTGAATTCCTCCATCCGTTCTTCGAGCGTGATCTGCATTGTTTCAGTGTGTTGGTTCCAAAAATCTTCATCATCAATCGCCCCATAGGGTAGATCGGCTAACTCTTGGTCAACATCCTCTGAGGGGATTCCTGTTTCCTCGTCGATTGATGACATGGCACAGTCATGTTCGCTTGCAGGAGTTCCCTCGGCTAATTGTTATAAGCGGTATACATGCCCCCCTTCCGGCTTTGAAAGGCGCCAGAATCTGGGTTGCTCCTCTTACTTCCTTTTCTTTTTTGTGGGTAATAATTTTTTTGAAGGAACGAACACAAACTTGGATGGCTTTGCTTTCTCCTCTTCGTCCCATATAGGCAGCTAAATGGGCTGTACTTCGGGTATATCATCCGACTCTTTAGGTGAGTCGTATAAAACTGCATCCGCCATGTATGCCTCCTCTGGATCGAAGGGGTTGCTCGTTGCAGGGATTCTATATTGCCCACCTCCTATGTTGGTTTTAACACATTGATGGTATGTTGAGTCCACTACCTTGTGGTTGGGTAACCATACACGTCCTAGTAGCATATGGAACGTGGTGTTATCCTCCAAAACATAAAACGGTGTGAGTGCTCGGATTGGTCCCACTCTCATTACCAGGTTGACAATTCCGATAGCTGTTTGTGTGTGTCCGCCGAACCCTTTTACGGTAGTCGTTCGCATTAGGATAGCGGATCGCTGTACTCCCAAAATTTCGAGCGTATGCATGGAGATTAGGTTTAAAGATACACCTTCGTGCACAAAATCTCTCTTCAGCGGCTTCCTGTTGATGTGGACAGTCATAAACAATAGCCTGAGGTGCTCCCTTGGATAGCAGATGTCTTCATCTGTTAATACGATCACTCCATTGGGCATAGGATCGTAAGGTTTTCCCACGGCAATGGCTTCTATTGTTTTGAACGCTTCCCTGATCTGATTTTCGTTGAACCCTTGTGAGTCGAAGAATTGCTGAGCCAATAATGTTTATGCACATTTACCAGCTACGCCATTCGTGTCCTCAAAAGTGGGGGCCTCCACTTCACATACTTCGTCAACATCATCGTTATCGTCCTCCCAGGGTTTCCACACGTCTCCACTTGGGTCGTGGGCGAGCATCATGACTTGGTGTTGGGTTGACCCATCGTTTACCGCGTTATCCATTTCAATCTCTCATGCCGCGAGCTTCCTTTGGAACATCCTCCAGAGATTGTAACACTCGGTCGTGGGATGTTGTACTTTCCGGTGTAAGTGGCAGTACCTGGCGTCATTTGTGTTGACGGTGTTGGGGTCCGTCTTTGTTAGAGGCAATCGGGTCTCTTCGTTTGTTAGCCATTGTTCCAATAATCCTATGATTTTCTCTTTGCTGCATGGCAGCGGCGGTGGTTTGGCGAGCTCTCGTTTCTGATCCTTAACGCCTTCTCGATTGGGGAGATGGTTTGCCTATGTCTTCCAACCCTCCTGGTTATTGTTCGTACAGACATTTCGCAGGGCGATAGATAGGATTTGAGTGAATTATGCCAGGTATAGTCTGCGTTAGACTCGTCTACGCAATCGGAGATCCTAGCCGCCGGTTCTTCCAGCTCGACGATGGTTTGGAATCAAAAGTTAACCAGGCTCCTTTTGAAAGAAGGTGTCATCCCTCGGACGCATATATCCACCAAGGCTTCTTCTTTGATATCCTCGTGGCAATTCAGCGCGAAGTGACGGAACCGGGTGATGTACTTTCCTATTTCTTCACCTACTCGTTGGCCACATCTGCTCAGATCTATCGATGTGATTTTCCTCTTGGCTGAATAGGATTTTCTGAGGAATAGGGTGGTCATGGCCGACCATGAATTGATGCTTCCTGGCTTCAGGTTGTTATACAAAGTGAACACTTTATCTGTCAGCGATTTTAGGAATTCTCTCAGGCACAGTTGTCCGTCGGCTGCGCGATCGTTCATGGTAGACAAGAATCAGCTAAGATGTCCACGCGCATTACCCTGTCCATTGTATGCTTTGAACTTCAGCGAAGTATAGTCTTCAGGATACTGGTATTCATCGATTTCATAGGAGTATGGACTGGTCATGAAGTCATAGTTGTCTTGCTTCACTACGCGATAGTTTGCTTCTAAATATTTTTCTATCGCCTCTTGCGACATGATTGGGGGTTCTTTTTCATCCCTGATGTCTTTCGTCGCCTCTTTTGTGCTTTGCTGAGCCTCCGCTGCTCTCAACAACTTCCTCAGCTCTTGTTCTCGCCGGATATGCTCGTCTAGCACCTTCTGCATCTCCTACATAGATGGTCGTGAGGGTGACGCGTCTTTGTCTGCCTTTTCCTGCGAAACCTTCGGCCTTCTCCCTTGTGTAATCGGGATTGTTACTATGCCTATTCTCTCTCCTTCC
Organism: Papaver atlanticum; assembly: GCA_023531105.1. Taxonomy (NCBI): domain Eukaryota; kingdom Viridiplantae; phylum Streptophyta; class Magnoliopsida; order Ranunculales; family Papaveraceae; genus Papaver; species Papaver atlanticum. The sequence goes on from JAJJMB010017052.1 coordinate 1,586,798, forward strand.
AAGTTAAGAGGCTGATCAGTCAGTTGGTTTTCCAGCGCACCTGTGTTAGTGTTTCCTTGGTGCGCCATGGTGAACTAGGGACGAGCCTCCGGGTGTGGTCGCCAAATGTTGAGGGGTGGTTTTGATCTTTATTCTACAAGTCTTAGTCCCACCTAATCACACACTTTCTAGGAATAGAACGAGAGAGAACTTGCTTTCCATTGTACTATGTACCTCTTTATATAGGCTTTCCTAAAAGCCCTCCCTTTTATGACATCATGACACATGAAAAGACGAGGGTACCAAAATATACCTCAATCTAAAACTTTTCCACCTATAAGTCCTTTTTGTGAAAGAGATTGTCTATGGACTGAGTCGAGACAATACAACTAATCGGTTCAAACTTCGTGTGATCGTCTATGGATACGAGATCGAGACAATACGACAACAAGATAACTTGTGCGATTGACTATGGATACAAGATCGAGACAATACAACAACAAAGTATGTTTACTTGATAATAGGTTCGGACTTAACCAAACACAATAGGATTGCTATCAAGTAAATAGGAATTAACGTTTGTGTATTATACTTCTAATTATAATAAAACAATTATAATTGCGGAAATAAAAAAGTAAAAGACACAACAAGATTTTGTTAACGAGGAAATCGCAAATGCAGAAAACCCCCGGGACCTAGTCCAGAATTGAATACTCTCAGGATTAATCCGCTATACAAAATTAAACCAACTTCGTATAGTTGAGATCAAGCAACTAAATCTATAGTTCACCTAGTTCCGTCTGTATCCCTGCGCCTCCAACTAGCAATAAGTCACGCACTTGGAATAATTCCTTTGGTTCGTATTCCAAACAGTAAAGGAACAACAAATCTATTCAGTAACAACTCTTTTCAACCAAGTGATATGAGTTTGACAAAAGGCTCTTCCGTTTATCCCAATAAACTTCTTTGTCAGGTCCTTAGATCTATCTAATAACAACTACCAAAGTAATTGTCAAGATTTTGAAATCAATCCTTTTAATCATAAGAATTGTATTGATGCCGATCTACTCAACTAATCAATTCAATCTATCACAAGGATAAACCGATTATAGTTGGATCCCTTTCTAGACGAAACAAGTATTCTGCACACCAAAGATTATGAACCTAAATAAGAAATCTTCTTCGTCTTTAAATCTTCTTAGATCTTCAATAAACACCTGCACACAATCAACTTGAATCTCTTGTGATCAATCACACACAGAACGGAGTCTGTTAACAATGGATTATCACAAGACGTCTTTAGATCTACAAACAGTCTAAAGATCCCCGTCAAAACTTCGATCTAGTTTGTGTGAATCTTATATCATAAGAGAAGATTCTCAAGCATAAACAAACTAGGTGCAATCAAAGTTCAACAACCGTTAGTCAATCAAATCAATCGAAAACTAATAATAAACCACAATTATCTAGTTTCCCACCAACGGTACTAATAGAGCTTCTCAATCCCAAAGAAGTCTTTAAACTGAGCGGCCGTAAGAGATTGCGCATAATTAGGTTACTTTCCTCTCCGAATAGGCGGCTCCACCAGTAACAACACAACTAGGTAGTTTTGCTGGCTCTGAGGATTAGTTTGCTCGAAATGCAAACTTTAGTATTTATAGACAAAGGAAGTTTGGACACCAAGGAATTTCCAAAACCGAAAATATTATCAAGATATGCAATATATTTCCAAATTCGGTTTTCATAATTCCTGGAAATGCTTTGTCCAAATATTGACCGAAATCTCATTAGAAAATCTCCAATTAGTAAATGCACATTACCAATTTTTATTTTCTAAAGATATGCATTTTAATTGCTGGAAATTAAAAGCATATAAAACTAAAAACCTTAATTAAAAGATTCTCAATTTATTTCGATCCGGGATTCTCCTTTAGCTATGAACTTCATCAACAAAAGGTATGTGGAGACTAAAACTCATCTATCACTTGGAAAGCCTATTTCTACTCTATCTCCTATATTGAGACAAAAGTCGTATTACTATAGTTTTCGATTATACACATTTGAGATTTCGAGCTGAGTTTAACTCGCTTACATATTTCTCGAAATATGTGTTGGTAAGCTTTCGCTTCAACCAAGTTCATCTTATATTCTTGACGAAAGTCAAAAGATGATCATGTGAAAATCACCGAGTAACATCTTACATGGTTTGTGTGATACAATTATTTGGTGTAGACTTGGAATGTTTCGTTATGATTATTTCAATAACTTGAAAATAGCTTTGATGCTAGTAGTGTGTGAAAATGGCTATTGTCATCCTCTAAGAAAGTTTCAATGATTGAAATAAGAGTTTAGAACACTTAACCAACATTGGATTATAAACATGTTGTGCACTCTTGCATATATGTGATCCATGTCCGGGAACTAGAGTATGCATACCGGTATGCATACCTGTTGGTTTGAGAAGTCCGGGAACCTAAGTGCGCGTACCCGTATGCATACTGGCGTAAGTTTGTGACCGGAATTTTCTGCTGGGTTTGGAGGTATACATACCCGTTGGCATATTGGCGAAAACCAAACTTGGTCCGGCTATTTCAAGTATGCGTACCCGTTTGCATACTTGAATGGTTAAAGTTCTAAAAATCGGTTTTGTTATGAACAAATACATTTATATAATAAGGAATGCATTCTTTGCAAACCGTGGCTATAATGTTCATGAATTGATTCGAGTGAATCAAACCGATTTTGCTTCAATTGTGTTCTTATATACTTCTATGAGAATATAGCAATTGAACAACTCTTTAACTAGTTTCATTTGAATCATTTGAACTAGTTATGGTTAAGATGAATAAGGTTGATATGAGAGTGTTCATATAGCTAACCTCGGTTAACTACTGTTGAGCCAACATGGTGTACACATTAAGGTACGGTTACATAAATCTAACTGAGGGCACATTTCATTTTTGTATAAAAAGCTAAGTTCGATCTAACGGTTTAAAGATATTATCTTGGGTTTAATCAGGTTTTCATCTAACGGTGAATATTGAATGCTTTGTTACCAAGGTAACTAAGATTGCAAACCATGATTTGAAAACTATATAAAGGAGAACTCTAGAAACTGGGAAACCTAATCCCCACACCTCCTGTGTGATACTAGTTGTATAAGCTAGAGTCGATTCTCCTTTAACCCTGTAGGTTTATGACTTAAAGACTTCATTGGGATTGTGAAGCCAGACCCAACTATTTTCTCTGTAGTTGCATGTTCTGATCTTGCCCTGTTCTATCGTATTGAGTATTATATTCTCTAAAATTTTCTCGAGATTGATTCTCCGATAGGTAAGATAAAAAGTAGTCACAAACTTCTTCGTCTCATCGTTTATGATTCCACAATATCTTGTTTCGCTTTCATACGATTAAGATTATTGTGAGGTGATTGATAATACTAGGCTGTTCTTTGGGAATATAAGTCTGGGTTATCAATTGGTTCATGTGCACCTTGATTTATCAAAAGATGAAACAAAACTCATAGATATTTATGTGGGAGACAGATTTATCTATTCCAATAGACTTTTTTGTGTGAGACAATTTTTTTTTATCAAGTCTTTGACTTTGGGTCGTAGCAACTCCTGGTTGTGGGTGAGATCAGCTAAGGGAATCAAGTGCATAGTATCCTGCTGGGATCAGAGGCGTAAGGAGCACGACTGTACCTTGAATCAGTGTGAGATTGATTAGGGTTCAACTACATTCCAGTCCGAAGTTCATTGGTAGTAGGCTAGTGTCTGTAGCGGATTAATACAGTGTGGTGTTCAAAACTGGACTAGGTCCCAGAGTTTTTCTACATTTGCGGTTTTCCTCGTTAACAAAATTCTGGTGTCTGTGTTATTTCTTTTCTGCATTATATTTTGTTATATAATTGAAATATCACAGGTTGTGCGTTGAATCGATCAATTGGAAAATCCAACCTTTGGTTGTTGATTGAAATTGATTGATCCTTGAACATTGGTCTTTGGTACCATTCAAGTTATTCCTCTTATATCCAATCGGGCTCGCAAATTCCTATTTGCTGATTGCGGATTGAATTAAGAGATAAAGATATAAAACTCTTTGATATACTTTTCTCTAGATTGAGTCTGACTATCTAGTTGATTCTCTTGAAAGTATTGGAGTTTGTCTATTCAGATTGCCAAACGAAATATTGGGTGTGGTTGTTAGACCCCAGCTTTTTCACTTGTATTTCTATCACCATTTTTAGCCAAAGCATGTTTCATTCGTTGATCCCAATAAGTAGATTCCATCACAAGATAATCATTTAATTCATCCGTGATTACCTTTTCCTGATGAATTGTAGAAGAAGTTGGTCTTCTAGATTGGATTCTCAGAAGTTTAGTTTTCAAGATAGTAATCTTGTGTTTAACACAACCAATTCTTCTTTGACTCCACTCCGAAAGAAATACTCCCAGCTTCCTAAGTTTAGATAGGATATCTTCATCTTCATCTTCACTCCAACATTCACCCACCTTCTGTAAAAATTCCGGATGGGATATCAAGTAAGCCTCAAATTTATAGTTTGGAGGAGCTCTAGCAATTGATCTTGAAGTATTCAATAGAATTGGGGTGTGTTCACTAGAAATTCTGGGCAGATGAAGAACAACTGCACTATTCAAAGCAATACACCATTCAGGGTTAGCAAAAACTCTGTTAAGACATTATCTAATAAGACCTTGAATCACTCTCCCATTGCTCCATGTATAAGCAGGTCTAGAAAACCTTAAGTCCAAAAGATGGTTTTGGTGGATGAAGTCATTAAAGATAGAGATATTAGACTCCAAAACCGGCAAGCCTCCAAATTTTTCATGACATGAGATAATTGCATTAAAGTCCCCAATAAAGCTTTTACATCAATGAAAATTACGAACATATTTGTCTAGAAAAGACCAGAAAGGAGATCTTTGATTCGTAATTGGAGGCCCATAAATACAGAATAAATGCCAAGAGTTTGTTTGACCATCATTGTGAATCATCGCATGAATCGTATTTGGAGACTGAGAGACAATGTCAATATCTATTCCATCTTTCCAAAGAAGCCAGAGGCCTCCAGTTCTTCCTATTGATGGAACTATACTTTCAAGTATCTATCTCATTCTTAATTGTTCATATTTGTCTCTAGCTCTGATACCATAATAACACTTGGGATTCCAACATAAAACCAATTGGAAATGAGTGGAGTGGCCCTCATGCATATAAGGAGGATCTAGTATAGGAAGGTTAGCAATGTGGGACTAATCCTCAACAATTACCTGACATACTCAACAGCTAGAAAACGGAATGACGTACCAACTTCTAGATCATCGTCCAGAGAGATAAAAACAACGAAGTGTCATCTTCTATTTCAAAAAGCAGATCCTTCCTGGCGACAGTAAAATAACAGTTGGATAGGTTTCACAAAGAAGGAAATACCATATGGTCATAATAATAATATATTAGAGTGAGTTTGGTCAAGTTGACCTAGTCAACTGTCTGTTTGGTCCTTTTTTAAAATAAATATTATTGTTTGGTCCTAGAAATTATGGTTTGGTCCTAGGATGATGTCATGGATTATGTAATTTTCATATTGTAGTGGCAGAAATACCCTTTTGGGCCCACATATATACAAAAAAATCAATAGAAAATATCTCATTCTCCGATTTACTTTGTCTCTCCTCTCTATTTTCAGATCTAGTTTTTCTCCTCCATTTTTAATCTTTCTTTTTTTGCAGAAAATGAACATGATGATTAATGATGAAGATTTGTGTGTTTTTCTTCTTTTTTGTTGCTGCTGGTGTTGTTGAATATGATGGAGACGATGAAGACGGAGAACATGATGATGAACGATGAAGATTTATGCGTTTTTTTTTTTTTTCTTGCTGCTAGTGTTGTTGAAGATGGTGGAGACGATGAAGACGACGAAGATTTGTGATGAAGATGTTGTTGTTGAAGATGAACTCGTGTTTTGCTGCTGATGAAGATGAACAAAAATTAGGGTTTCTCTGATGATGATTTGTGTGTTTTTTTTTTTTTTTTGTTGTTGTTGTTGCTGCTAGTGTTGTTGAAGATGGTGGAGACGATGAAGACGACGAAGATTTGTGATGAAGATGCTGCTGCTGCAGTTCATTCCAGAAATGAACTCTGGTTTATATAGGTTTTTATCAGGAGTTCATTTCAGAAATGAACTCTAGTTTATATAGGTTTTAATCAGGAGTTCGGATGTCGCTCCATTTATTTTTTTTGAATCTTTTAAGTTGGGAGCTCTGCGAATCGGTTTATGACTCGGCGACGGAATCGGTCCAAATTATCAGATTTTTTTCGTTTTATGCGTCAATTCTCTTCATTAATTTAGGTGTGTTTTGACTTCGATCTGATGATTGGTTCTTCAAATCATGTTAATAATCACTAAGGAATATGTTAGATCTTGAGAAAAACAAATCGAGATATGAATCTCGATCTAACCTATAAAATTTTTAATCACCATTTTTTTCTCCTTCTGTTCAAAATTCTGCTTCTACTATGGATATCCCATCTTTATTCATACCTGGTGAAATTATAGATGATAACTTGAATGAATGGAGGTTTAGTTTGATAGGAAGACTCGATTTTGTCAAATTGAAATTTGAAGTAGCTTCAACAGCTTTGAAGAAACAATGGGTTTTAAAAGGATCTATTCAGTTAATCCCACTGGAGAAAGGTTTTTTCATCATCAAATTGGATAATGAAGCAGATCGAAAACTAATTTGGAGTGGACTTTGGATGGTTGAATCACAGACTTTGAAGCTAAGAGCATGGGAGCAAAACTTTAATCCAGAAAATCAAAAATCTTCTTCAGCTTTTGTTTGGGTAAGTTTTCCTTGATTGAGCATTGAGTATTGGAAAGAAAGTATCATTCTCCAAATAGGAAGTAAAATTGGCAGAGCAATAAAAGTGGATGAAACAACATTAAAAAGGGAGATTGGTTATTATGCTAGTGTGTTGGTTGAAATAGACTTAGCTAAATTCATTCCCAGCAAAGTAGTTCTTGAATCAAAATATGACAAAATTGAACAAGCTATACAATTCAATAAGCTGCCTAAATATTGTAACCATTGCAAGAGTGTGGGTCATTTAGTAGCATAATACAGATCAAAGAGAAAAGAAGTCCCTGCAAGAGAAGCAACTCAAGATTTTTTAGCAGAAAAACCAAAAAAACAATGGAGACCTAAAATGGTTGTTCCTCCTGCTCATAGTGGTTTTGACATCTGTTTTCCTTCTAAGGAGAATGATATAGAATATATCATTGATCACATTGATGAAAATCTTTTAAGTGATAATGAAATTATTGATGCTATAATTCCACCAATTCAACATCAGGAAAGCTCATCTTCTGGAAGATTTCATATCTTACAGGAGAACAATAAAGAATTCAGAGGTTCTTTAAATTCTTATAAAACTTTCCAAGTCTCTCAGTTGATAAACTTATCACTATGGTCTCCAGTACTCCTTCACCAAATATAGTGGTAAATATTCAACCTCCAATTGGCATAACTGAAGTTGGTTCTACTTCAACTGTTAGTAATATGGAGACAATAATTCAAGAAGTAAATACTGGAAAATCTGATGCAGAAGAAGTTTCAAGTGGGAGTACAAGTTATAGTGCTTCCCCAGTAACTAAATTGAATCCAGTTACACCTTTGCAATCTTCATCTGTTGCAGAATTTAGTACTGAGCTAGAGCCAGCTAAAAACAAAGAAGGTAAACCTCCAAGAACTATAAATACTAGAAAACAAACTGCTTTGTTAAATGTTATTGGAAGTAAAAACAGTAAGGGGAAGAGAAGCCCTGCTCTTTCTCAACCCAATTTTTCAAAATGAAAGTCCTGTATTGGAATGTCAGAGGCTTGAGAAGAATAAAGGCCAAAGACAAACTTAGGAGTATAATAAAATCATTTTGTCCTTCTTTAGTCATTTTAGCAGAACCAAAAGTTTGGGTTACATCTGAGTTCTTGAAGAAATTAAAATTGCAAGGTATGCATTATAAAATAGTTCATAATTCAAGTGAAGTGAATAAAGGTAATATCTGGGTGCTATAGAGTAATTCAATAAGTCCCCCAATAATTGTCTCAAATACAAGACAAGAAATAACAGTGGATGTAGGAGGTACATTGATAACTGGAGTTCATGCAACAAATTTAACTGTAAATAGAAGAAGTCTGTGGGAGAAGCTGATAGACACATTATTGTGTCTAATATGTCTCAATTGTATATATTGTTAGTGTTTGATTTTGTATTTATTTTGTTATTTTATATCTTTGTAGGTATTTTTAGAGAAATAAGCTCTTGCGGCGAAATTGGCTCGAAAAGTGGTGTTTTACACCCCAGGATAGAGTACTAAAGGCACCCCAGAAATGACCCGGAAGCACCCCAAAAATGTGTCGGAGGAACCCCGGAAAAATTACTGTCTACGCCCAAAAATTACTATTTGCACCCCATAAGACAAGTGCTAAAGGGACACCCGTGCAGGATTAGGGGGAGGACATGTTCTTCTCAAATTCAAAAGAATATTTTTGGCGGGAAAATAAACTTATTTCTCTGTCAAATTTTCGATCGATTTTTGGACGTGATTTAGTGAGATTCAATCCCTGAAACTTAATGGGTAGACGTGATATGACCATAGAAAGCTGTTATGGGTGTCTATTTGGATTAGAATTGGCTGTAATCATCGCATGGAGCAAAACAGAGTTACACACATTTTCACGGGATAACATGAATTACAGTGAGTTCGATGCCTGTAATGCACGAGTTTGGAGTGTGTTGGACCGTAATGGATACAAATAAGGAGATTGGACTTCTAAAAACGCGTGGAGGAGCTAAACAGAGAATGAAAATCTTGATTATTCCCGTACCATGAATAAAAGATATTGTGAATATTTCGGAATTAATGGAGGAGATTCAACGCCTGTTTTTGGTATAAATAGAGTGCCTGGGAGACTTAGAGTGGGGGTGGAGAGTTTGGGGAGCTTAGGAGAGCCAGAGAAGAAGAAATCACAAGTTGCAGAACTCAGTTTCTGCTGCTGCTGATGATGATGAACGCGGAGAACATAAGACGCAACGTAACCGTCGTTCTTCAACAGTGATAGCGACAATAGGGTGAGGGTCGTATTGCTACAGTGACAGCAGCACTTCACTTGTATCGTTCTTTGGAACAGTGATTACCCGACACTTTATATGCGTCACAAAATTCTGTTTGTAATCATTTTCTTCCATTTCATCATTGTAAACACCATTTGAGCTATAAATAAATCTTTTGAGTGTGTTTTCATCATGATGAGGTAAACCCCAACACTGGGACGACGGAGGAGGCCGAACTTCATACACGGTAAATTTATTTTTATTCTTTTTATGACTTTTGCATTAAAATTAATTGAAATATGATTTGATTAAATTGGTTGTCATTTGATTAGATGGGTCATGCTTAGCTTAGGTGATTTGATGTCCCATGCTTAACATTTACAATCAATGTTTTGAGAATCTACCTTGGCAAAAAAATAGAGTCCATGTTTATATTTCTTGAGCTAAAATTGTTGAGAATAAATAAGTGAACCTTATGTTATGAAGATTGGCTAAATCCTTAGTCCTAGTACCTCTCGCCCATTGTTAAATATCTTTGTATATATTTATTTAGTATTTTAAAAAAACTTTAATCTCTACAAATCCGAGTGAACGACAACCTCATTTCTTACCACTATCTAAAATTACATCAGAAGCTAGTTACTTTGAACAACTTAAATAAACCTTGGCTGGTGATAGGAGATTTTAACACAGTTACAAGTTTGGATGAAAAAATTGGTGGTCTACAACCTTTAAGGATTTCAATTTAGGAATTCAATGATTGCTTGAACACTTGTGGATTAATTCATGCACCAAAAACTGGTTTGGAATTTTCTTGGTGCAACAATAGAGCTGGAATTAAAATGATAGTTTGTAATTTGGACAGAGATGTTTTTAATGCTAAATGGCTTGATCTTTATCCAAGTTGGGGTTATAAAGTGGGTGCAAGGGGGATTTCTGATCATGGTGTCTTGTATAAGGCTAATGCAGAAATTCCAAAACCAAAAAATGTCCCTTTTAGAGCATTGAAGGTTTGGAAAAGTCATCCTGGTTTCCTTCAGCTTATAAAAGACTCTTAGCAAGAAGAAATGAATAGCAATCCTGGATATATTTTTATGAGTAAATTGAAAAGACTGAAGAAGACTATACAAGAATGGAACTGGAATATTTTTGGAGATGTAACAAAAAAGCTGAAACAAGCAGAAGAATCAGTATTGCACGCATCTTTAATCTCTGATAAAAATCCAATGGATACAGTCCTTCTCAATAATTTAGTAACTACAAGGGGAATTCAAGAAGTATTATTAAAACAACAGAAGCAGATTATTCAGCAAAAATCAAGAGTTTTGTGGCTCCAGATTCTTTCATGTGAACTTAAAAGTTAGAAAAGCCAAAAATGCTATTGTGGAATTAGAACATTCTAATGGCAGTATAGTGGCTAATCAAGATGAAATAGCTAATATATTGGTTTCACATTTTGAAAATAAGTTTAAATATCAAGAAGTGCACTCTGTTCCAGAATACTTTCAAGATATACCAAAAGTAGTGACAAAAGAATATAACTTGCTGTTAGATGCTACCCCAACTGATGAAGAAGTAAATAAAGCAGTATATGAATTAGATCCTGATAGTTCTCCTGGACCTGATGGATTTGCTGGCTGGTTCTATAGAGAAGCATTGTAAATCATTGGTAAGGATTTTGTTACTGCAATCAATTTTTTTGGAGCAGAGGTTTTATCCCATATGGATTGAATTCAAATTTCTTGTTGTTGTCGCCTAAAGTGAAGAATGCTAAAAGAGCAAATCAATTTAGACCAATTGGTCTAATGAATTTTATCTTTAAAGTGATTACAAAGATTATAACTTCAAGATTAGGGGGTGATAATTCAGAAAATTGTTTCTCCTCAACAAGCTGCATTCATTAAGGGAAGAAATATCAAAGACCAAATAGTTCTGGCATATGAATTAGTAAATGAATTGGATACTCCAAGAAGAGGTGGTAACATTGGTTTAAAGCTAGATATTACTTAAGCTTATGATTCCTTAAGCTGGGAGTTTCTATTTCAAGTTATGAGACAATTTGGTTTTCAGAAAAAAGGGATTTGTTGGTTGCATACACTTATTAAGTCTGCAAAAATTTCAGTCCTTTTAAATTGTGGTCCTGTGGGGTACTTTCAAGTGGGAAGAGGTTTAAGACAAGGAGATCCATTGTCTCCTCTTCTTTTTGTAATTGCAGAAGACCTCTTGAGCAGAATTCTAACTAATAGAATACAAGAGAACAAATTGATACCAATGGTGACAAGGAAAAATGTTCAACCCTCCCACATTCTTTTTGCTGATGACATTTTACTTTTTTGTAATGGAGATAAAAGAAATGTCAGGAAACTCTTATGCATTCTCAGAGATTACCAATCAGCCTCTGGCCAGATCACCAGTCTTGAGAAGAGTAAGTGCTTCATAGGAGGCACAAGTGAATCAAGAATAACCCAAATAGCAGAAGAATGCAACATGGCATTATCATCATTTCCAGATAAGTACCAGGAAGTAATCTTAAACCCTGGCAGAATCAAGACCATGCATGTTTGGAGTTTTGTAGAGATGTTATAAGAAAGATTAGCTGGTTGGATTGGAAAGTTACTCGCATTCAAAGAAAGATTAATACTGGTAAAATTTGTGCTCTGCAGTATCCCAATATACAATATGTCTGTGTACAGATGGCCACAAAAAGTTCTGAAAGAGAGTGAAAGAATCATAAGAAACTTCTTTTGGACAGGTGACCCGGCAACAAGAAAAATGATAACTGTAAAATGAGATTCAGTTTGTTCACCTCTGTCTGAAGGTGGTTTGGGATTAAGAAGGCTAGAAATTATAAATAGAGCTCTACTAATGAAGCTTTACTGGAGAATCCAAAATGGTACAAGTGAAATGGCAAAATACTTCCAAGCTAAGTACCAAAACTCAAAGGGTGAGTGGATTGAGTATTACAAAAAGTCATCCATATGGCCAGGGTTGAAATGGGTTATAAATGAAGTTCATGAACATACCAGATGGCTAGAAGGGAATGGGTCTAAAATATCAATTGGAAAAGATATATGGATTAAAGAAAAGGCTCTTATTGATTTATATCCAGAAAATGCTTTCTTACTTCAATACCCTGACATGAAGGTGGATGATATATTATTGGATGGTGAATGGGTAATACCAAGTGAAATACCGGAAATGGTTGAAGTAAATGAACTTCTAGTTGTAAAAATGAAGATGATAAGAGAGTGTGGTGTGGCTCAATTACATGGGATTTTTCAGTAGCTTCAGCTGTGGAGTGTATCAGGAAAAAGTATCCAAAACAGAAGTGGTCAACTCAGGTATCGAATACTTCCATCCATCCAAATATTTCAAGCAATATGTGGAAGCTTGTTAGAGGTGCATGTCCTACTGATGAAAAAATGAGGAAAAGGAAATTCAGCTTAGCATCAAAATGTGTTTTCTGCAAAAAAACTGAAGAAACCTTAAAGCATATATTATGGCATTGTGATTATAGTGAAATAACCTGGAAATGGTTAGGTGACATGTTTTGCTTCATCAATCCAAAATCCTTTGAGGATGTTTTTAAAGTTGCTAAAGGAAAAAGTCCACCTGTGCAAGAAATTTGGAGAATTGCAGCCTTTATTACCATACAAGAATTGTGGTTCTTAAGGAATAAGCGTGTCTATGAAAATGAGAAGATTAATGCTAATAAGCTCAAGACCAAGATTATGCACTATATTGCAGACTGTAAGTGAGAATGAAAGCTCCAATGTGGAACTCAACATATGATCTACAAGTGTTGAAAACATTTGGTCTGCAATGCAGAAAAGTAAAAATGTCAAGAATCAGAGAAGTCTTTTTCTCCTTGCCAGAAAGAAATTATTTGTTACTCTGCTGTGATAGAGCCTCCAAGGGTAACCCTGAGATTGTTGGATTCGGTTTTATTGACAGAAATGACAGTGGAGATTGTGTAATAGCTGTGTCTGGTGGACTAGGAGTGGCTACAAATTTTTATGCAGAAGTCATGGCTGTGTTATGTGCATGAGAGTGGGCAATTCAACATGGTCACTTTCTACTCATTTTTAGATCAGACTCACAATCAGTAATTGAAGCCTTCAGATCAATGCATGTCCCTTGGTTTGCAATCTCAAGATGGAAGAAAATCTGTGAAAAATCCTTAGATTGGAGATTTATACACAGTTACAGAGAAGTTCACTTCTCTGCAGATACAATGGCAAAAAAATGTGAAAATCTTCAAAGGGGTGAGTGCATCAGTTACAACCATAGACCACCTTTCCTTACACAAATAGAAAATGAACAACAAACTTACTACAAATTTAGTTAGAATAACAATTTGTGGTAATTTTGTGTATCATTTTGTTTTAAATCCCTTTATTGGGTTTTATTTTGTAATCCTTCGGTAACTTTTTAGTAATCAATGAAAATATTATTATCGAGAAAAAAAAAATCAGGAGTTCATTTGACGAATGAACTATGGTTTATATAGGTTTTTACCAGGAGTTCATTCCAGAAATGAACTATGGTTTATATAGGTTTTTATCAGGCTCATTCCAGAAATGAACTCTGGTTTATATAGGTATTTATCAGGAGTTCATTCCAGAAATGAACTCTGGTTTATATAGGTTTTTATCAGGAGTTCATTCCAGAAATGAACTGCTACAAAAATTAAGTTGGAATTAACACGGAAGGGTACTTTGGTCCATTTAATATTTTTAAATAATTATGGACCAAATGGAAAAGGGTATTTCTGAAAGGACTAAATAGACATGGGACCACCTAAAAAAAGACCAAACGATATTTTTCCCTTTCACAAACCGGAATTGCATTGTATCTTCTGGTGGCACTTAACCTTGCAACGGGTATGTCCAATTTAGTCTGGCATTTGTGCACCAAAAGTGACCGTCATCACCCACTACTATCTAGCTACACCGAGAGTTGGCATTTGTGCCAACCATTTTCAATTTGCAATTTGGTTACGGTGGTGGTGGGTATGAAGACATTAACAGCGTGCAAAATTATTTGAGAAGATCAATATGATGGCGCAACATAAAAAATGTTGGTGCATACATATAAGTTTGGCCGGACTGCTCACAGTGTTGTTGGATTCCCATTTTGCAGAGAGCAGCTGGGCAATGGTTGCATGGAATTAAAATTTGAATGGGTGCTTTAACTTTCTTTGTGGGAACTGTCATATGACGGAGTGGTCTAACATCCAAGCACCTGTAAAAATCGGTGTAACATCCAAGCACCTGTGAAAATCGAAACATACTAGAAACATAATTGTAGAATTTTTGATGGGCACCCCACGTCAGATGCCAAGTCATGGAAGCTAGAATAACAATTATTCTACACAGACCGTGTAGAAAAACCAGATAAAAACCACTCCCTCATATGGGGCGGGTCCCAGCCCTTCGAAAGTCAGCAGGAGGCCATTTTAAGGCCCCACCAACTAAAATTTGTGAGAGGACGGTTTCTGCATGGTTTTTCCATGCAGTCCGTCAAGAATTTTTGATAGAACAATGATTCCAATTGGCATTCTTTGTTACCAATCTATCTTACAAAAACAAATGGTTTTGGTTTGATCTGACAGTTGCGCTTGAGAGTTTTATTACGATTGAAGGCCACTATTTGCCCTCAAAGATCTCAAACTTTTAAACACATATCGTGGCTGAAAATCCATCCATGTTTTACTCCCAGATCCAATCGCTCAGATTGGTTTATCCATTATTATCCTCTTCTTCCGTTACACCATTACACAATATCGTCCCATTATTGTCATCTTCTTCCGTTACACATTCTCTCCATTATTATCCCTAATCGTGGATGAAATTAGGGAGGGTATCTACGCCTCTCTTCTACTGCAGATCAGAGGAGATCTCTTCCGGGCAAAATGAGAAGCATTGGCGAATTGAAGACGCATTAATTCCTCATACGTTGCAAATATTCCCCTACATAAACACCTACAAAGGTAATCATCTTACCATGTTTCAGACGCATGCTCTAGGTAATGGATTCTTTTCAATTTAAGTTTGATCTTGCCAATTTTTTGTTCTTAATTTGTTTTCAATTTTTTAAAATTTTGATTGAAGTTTTTTACTTAAGCTTGTAAGTTTGTTGTTTGCAGGTTTCAACTGTTATTTTTCGAAAAGAGGAGCCATTCATCTTAGGTAATTGCGTTCCTGACTTTGAGTTTTAATTGTGAAAAGTCAAAAACATAAGCACATTAATAGGGAAGTAACTACTTTCTTTTCTGAAATTTCCACTTTATCTGAAATTTGTAACTGTTGAGTTTTGTAGAATCTTGCTAGCTACACTACAAGAAACTTAATATATTGTAACACCCAATGGTTATGGCATAAACCCCTACTAGTGTCGCGATAACCTATGTAGCAAGAAGTCTATTGCTGCACCCAATCTTTATTGCTGCAGCAAGAGATTACACTTTTTTGCCACACTCTTTTCATATTGTTGCTACAGTTGTGTGGCAAAAGTTTCATTTTGCAGCAATTAATTATAGCTTTTAGTTGTAGCTGAAAAGTACTGTGACTAGAAATTTGCTTTTGCAACACCTATATTGAAGGTTTGGCAATATATGGTGTAGCAATAGCTAGATATTCTTGTAGTGCTAGGTCTTTTATGCTTTAATTTGTTGGGTAATTGACACTGTTAAAGAACAAACAAATGCAGAATGAAACATACATGGGGTTTAGGATAGAAAAGCATCCTTACAATTGGTTTTTTCTGGTGCCAGAGTTACTCAAATATGAGCATCCTGCATGAAACCATATGATCCACATTAGTCACAGGAAGAACATCACATGTATCTCTATGTTCCTTATAAAAATTTAATTTGAATCTCTCATTTGGTGCTTGGAACTTTTTATCGAGTTTAATCCGAATTTATCGGAATTTTGTTGGGTGCAGAAAATACCATGAAGGTTTCATAAACCACACTAATAGTAAATGCCTTTTTAGATCCGGTCTATTTTTCTTCTGTTCCCGCTGCTTTGTATAAATGCAATACTTTGACGTATTTGCAGTATATCCGGCGACAGTGTACTGAGCTGCTTCATGATATACACCTTTGCTTCTTATCTTTTTTACTATAATTGTGTCTATTGAGGCATTCTGTCAAAAGTGCCATCTATATTTGATTTTGTCATTGAAAGGTTACTTTTGCTGACTATTTGTTTCCAATTTTATGCAGTCCATACCCTTTCACTATTTTCAAATGGGTTCCCAGATTGTGAACAACCCCACCACACATCAGGCAAACACCTACAAAACCTTCTCCCGTGTTGGTGAGGACGATGTTAGAAATATTTTCGAAACATTCATATGTGATTTGTTGGATGAACAACTGAAACAAGATTACGAAAAGATATGTCTTTATCTTGAAGAGACATGTTGATTCACATAACAGGTGGTTACAGACGTGACTATATCCAAAGGGTACCAAACATATCCTATTGGTTTTGATTAGTTACTGATAGAACCCACACGTCTCTTCATGAACAGACATGACTCCTCCAGATAGGCACTTCACAGCCTATAAATTGAGGATTGTTCATGGAAACAAATCAGAAAATCACAAAGAAAATTCCCTTCAATACTAGAAACTCTTTTAGAATTCTCTTTTAGGCATTATCTGCAACAAGAGTGTTCTTAGGTGTGATCAAACAGTGCACATTTGACATCACACACATTATTAGACTCCATTATATCCTGAGGACGGTTATTTCTTGGAATCACTTGTGCATTCTATAGGGAAGAAATATTTTTTGAAAGACAGCGATTACGTGCCTTGGAGTGTTTGATTTTTATTGTTTTCTCCATCAGATTTCCAACAGTTTCAAACAGTACTTTCTAAGCTTTGATTACGGAGGGAACAATAGCACAATCAATTCAGGTTATGAATCAAGACTTCGTAAGGCTTGAACGTTTTGATGGCGAGGGTTTCACAAGGTGGCAGGAGAAGCTTTTGTTTTTCTTAACCACAGTAAGGCTTGCTTATATTTTAACAGATACATTGGAACCAATTCCTGAAGAAACTGAAAAGGACACAGATGAATTGAAAGAAAAGAGGAAGAAGCGGACGGAAGATGAGTTCTTATGTCGAGTTCACATTCTAAACGCTTTGGCAAGCAACGTTTACACAGCACACCGAAACATTGCAACTGCTAAAGAACTGTGGACTACTTTGGCAGAGAAGTACAAAATTGAAGAGGTTAGTAATCAAAAATTCTTAATCAGTAATTTTATGGATTTCAAAATGTGTGACAGTAAGTCAATTCTTGTGCAAGCACATTAATTATTTAACATTGTCGGCGATCTCAAAGTTGCCAAAATTGATCTCCCTGTGGAGTTTGTCGTTGGGGTTCTTATTTTTCGCCTTCCAACTTCATGGAATGGGTACAATAAGAAACTCAAACATGACGACAAAAAGTACAGGGTTGAGACTTTACTTTACCATCTTCATGTTGAAGAAGATTCACGAAAGCAAGATGAGAAAACTGAAAATAATTTGAAGGCAAATGCTGTTGAGGATGGGAAAGAAAAGAACCCAAATCTCAAGCCAAAGAATGATAAGAAGTTTAAAAAGAAAAGCTCAAAGAACAATTTTTTTTCCAATTGTGACAAGCCTGGTCACTTTGCAAGGGACTGTAAATTTAAGAAGAAAGATAAGAAAAATCAGGCCAATGCGGCGGATGGTGGGTGGATACAGGCGCTACTATTCACATCTGCAAGGATCGAAAGTTATTCAAAACTTATGATCAAATTAGCGATGAACGAGAAGTGAAAATGGCAAACAATGTTCGTGCTAAGATCGCTGAAATTAGCTCGGTGGAACTGAAATTTTCATCAGGAAAGACACTTACTCTTATGGACGTTCGCCATGTGCCCGACATAAGTAAAAATCTAGTGGCTGGTGTTCTTCTTAACAAGAAAGGTTTTAGGCTTGTTCTTGAATCTGATAAATTTGTTTTATCTAAAAATTCTGTTTTTGTTGGAAACGGTTATGCTTGTAATGGGATGATCAAATTAAACTTAATAAATGAATTATCTTCTGCTTTTATGGTTGAGTCTATTTCTTTTTGGCATGGTAGATTAGGCCATGTAAATTATGGTTCTATTAAGAACATGAGTAATCTAGGATTTGATCTCTAAATGTGAATATTAACATGTTGAAAAATGTATAGCATGTGCACAGTCAAAAATCCATAGACCATCGTTTAAAACGGTGATAAGAAAATCTGAAATTCTTGATCTTATACATACTGATGTGTGTGATTTAAAGGAAACTTTAAGTCGTGGAGGTAATAAATACTTCGTAACATTCATTGATGATTTCAGTAGATATGCCTATGTATATCTATTAAAATCAAAGGATGAGGCCTTTGGAAAATTATTAATTTTTGAGGCGGAAGTTGAAAACCAACACGATAAAAAGATCAAGAGAGTACGGTCAGATAGAGGTGGTGAATATGATTCTACGGAATTGGAAAAGTTCTGTTAAAATAATAGAATTGTCCATGAATTTACAACACCATATACACCACAGCAAAACGGTATTGCGGAACGTAAAAACCGTATTCTAGTCAATATGGTGAATGCTATGCTATTAAGTTCAAATCTACCATTATATTTATGGGGAGAAGGAATATTATCAGCATGTTACATTTTAAATAGAGTTCCTAGAAAGAAAATCAATTCAACTGCCTATGAATTGTGGTTTCGTCGAAAATCAAACTTAAGACGTCTAAAAGTGTGGGGGTGTATTGCCTATGTGAGAAAAACAGACCCAAAAAGACCCAAATTGGGTGATAGGACAAACAAATTTGTGTTTATTGGTTATTCTCATAATAGTGTGTGTTACAGGTTTTTAAATCTTGACAACAACACTATAATTGAATCATTAGATGTTGAATTCTTTGAGAATTTAACAAGATCAAGTTCTAATCCTACTGATGTGGGAAGATTAGAAATAAACAATGATTCAAGTTCCATGGAATACAGAAACTTGGACAAAATAATTAGCGAACGGTTCAAGAGCCTGTTCAAGAGACGATTTAAGAAAATGAATCAAGGAGAAGCAAGAGGCCTAGAAAGTAAAGATCATATGGTCCTGATTTCCTTGTTTATTTGGTTCAAGGAGACAGAAAAATGATTAGAGAACAAGCTGAATATGTTCTAAATATTGAAAATGATCCATCTACGTACAATGAAGCGATGAGTTCTACAGACTCTCTTTTTTAGAAAGAAGCAACTATTGATGAGATGAACTCCATTTTGTTTAATGGAACATGGATTCTTGTAGACTTACCACCAAGAGCAAAACCTATTTGTTATAAGTGGATTTTCAAAAGAAAATTCAATACAGACGGGTCCATTAATAAGTTCAAGGCCAGGCTTGTAGGGAAAGGATATTCGCAAAGGAAAGCTATTGATTATTTTCATACCTATGCACCAGTAACACGAATATCCTCTATCAGGATCTTAGTTTCTCTTGCATCTGTATATAACTTGGTAATCCATCAAATGGATGTAAAAACAGGTTTTCTAAATGGTGATTTAGAAGAAGAAATATACATGGAGCAACCATAAGGCTTTGTGGTAGCAGGCCAAGAAAAGAAAGTTTGTAAACTTGTTAAGTCCCTATATGGCTTAAAGCAAGAACCTATGCAACGACATGAGAAATTTGACGAAAAAGTGTTAGCCGCTGGTTTTAAAGTTAACGACGCTGATAAGTGTATATACTATAAGGCTGAAAATGATACATGTGTTATTATTTGCTTATATGTCGACGATATGCTTATCTTTGGGACAAGTTTGTCTTGCGTCGAAGAAACTAAGAAATTTTTATCTTCTAGTTTTGACATGAAAGATTTAGGAGAGGCCGATGTTATTCTAGGAATTAAGATTCTTAGAAAAGAAAATGGTTTTGTTTTGACATAAAACCATTACATAGAAAACATGATTAAAAAGTATGAGTATTTTGATGAAAATGCGGTCTCTACACCTGTAGATCCTAATGTAAAATTAGAGAAGAATACAGGAAGATCTTTGGATCAACTCAAATATGCAAGTGTCATAGGGAGCCTTATGTATGCAATGAATTGCACAAGACCGGACATTGCGTATGCTGTTGGACTATTGAGTAGATTCACAAGTAACCCGGGAAAAGAACATTGGAAAGCAATTTCTAGAGTTCTTAAATACTTAAAGGGTACAATGAGTAACGGTTTACATTACCGAAACTATCCTGCTGTTTTGGAAGGTTACAGCGATGCAAGTAGGAATAATATCGAGTCAAATTCCAAATCAACATCTGGTTGGATATTTACCTTAGGCGGGGCTGCTGTGTCTTGGAGTTCCAAGAAACAAACATGCATTTCGGATTCAACTATGTTGGCTGAAATGATTTCCTTGGCAGATGCTTGCATAGAGGCAGAGTGGTTAAGAAACCTTCTTGTCGATATACCACTCTGGAAGAAGCCTACTCCGGCAGTAAGAATAAATTGCGATAGCCAAGCAACATTATTTAGAGCGGCAAGTAAGACTTATAATGGAAAATCTAGACATATAAGTCTAAGACTTCAAATATTGAGACAATTACTCAAAAATGGAGTAATTACGGTAGACTATATAGAGTCTATAAAGAATCTCGCGGATCCGTTAACAAAAGGTTTATCTAGATATATGATCTCTAAAACATCCAAGGGAATGGGGCTGAGGTCTATAGATTATAATCAATCACCTTTAATGGGAACCCAACCTACATCTTGAAAAAGTAGAGGTTCAATGGGTACAAACAAGTTAAAGAGTGATTATAGAAAACACTAGAAATATGTAATCCCCATTCTTGAAATCTAGTGTTGGTCCTGTATGGTGGAGGATGAATTAAGTTTCTTAATAAGTTTTTATTTTAAGTAGTGACTCACAGGATCACTTCATTTAAACTTACCTATATAGGTATCGAAACTGGCCGGTTTCTACAAGAACTTGGCAATCTCTAGAGTGCTCATGAAATCAGGGTATTGCACATGGCCATTAAAGTGCAGGGTAAATAGATCACTCTTGTATGGAAGCTAGTATGTGCTGCAACTCCGGTTTATCATTAGAAGTCCTTGGTTCAAGATTCGTTCACCACAGCACTTGAGAAAACTTTGAATTGTTTGCACTAAGTGAAGGTTCAAGTCCTGAAGACACCTATCATCTATGTACGAAACTTTACGATAATGCCTAAAGTTCTTGTTATTTTTGTTTTTCTTCCTAGTCTTTGTAATGAACTACGACGGCTTGATCCCTATATGGGTACGTAGGCAACCGTTATACGGTGCAACTATTCCTAATAATAAAAATTTGAGTTTTATCAAAAACTGAGTCTGTTTCGAAAATGGTGGGGGAATGTTGAAATATTTTCGAAACATTCATATGTGATTTGTTGGATGAACAACTGAAACAAGATTACGAAAAGATATGTCTTTATCTTGAAGAGATATGTTGATTCACATAACAGGTGGTTACAGACGTGACTATATCCGAAGGGTACCAAACATATCCTACTGGTTTTGATTAGTTACTGATAGAACCCACACGTCTCTTCATGAACAGACATGACTCCTCCAGATAGGCACTTCACAGCCTATAAATTGAGGATTGTTCATGGAAAACAGATCAGAAAATCACAAAGAAAATTCCCTGCAATACTAGTAACTCTTTTAGGATTCTCTATTAGGCATTATCTGCAACAAGAGTGTTCTTAGGTGTGATCAAACAGTGCACATTTGACATCACACTCATTGTTAGACTCCATTGTATCCTGACGACGGTTATTTCTTGGAATCCCTTGTGCATTCTATAGGGAAGAAATACTGTTTGAAAGACAGCGATTACGTGCCTTGGAGTGTTTGATTTTTATTGTTTTCTGCATCATATTTCCAACAGACGAACAAGGAACAAAATGGATTACCCCTGTTCCACGATGAAGATTTCAATACTAGATGTTGCATTTATGATGGTGGTGGTTGTGGGATTGGGAAGAAAGGCTACAAATCTTCTGATGCTCGGATCAAACAAATGAAGAAGAAGAAATAAAAGGCTAAAATAGGGATTCAACAAAATATGGTTTTGTTTTGGACTTATATTTACCCCTCAAGGGTATTTATACAAGGTCCGTGGATATGGAGCACTTCTGTATATACTTGTAGACACGTTTCATAGCTTTAAGACCAACGAAAGAACACCATAAAATAAAATATTACATATCCCCTTTCGCCGGACATGATAAGAACCAAGGTGTCTATTCAAGTTTGGCACTTACAATACCTTCAATCGATCCCATTAAGGCAATTGTACTGATGATCAAACAAACAATGCTAAATGTTTGAAGAATAACCCACTTTAGTGTCCATGCCCCAACCTTCAGCTGCACAAAGTACATCTGCAATGGGAAATATATGATCAAGGGCCAAAAGGTTAAGGAACCCAATACTCCCAAAACTTGGTTGAAGTATGGAAAAGTTATTGCAATTCCTGTTGTTGTAGCAACGTAAAAAGTTCGAGTGCATAGCCTGAAAGGACTCAGATTGAGACTTGGAAGCAAAGGGACTTTGAAGGTGTAGGATTTGTTAATAAACCCATTGTTGGGATACTTCTCTGCTAGCCATCCTTCCATAAATGCAAAGACGGGCTGGCAGAACATCTATTGTGTAAAGAAAACAAACAATACTAACATCAATTGACTCATAAGTAGGAATTTGATGTCACGAGGAACTCATAAACCAAACACATTGTAATACCTGGTATCCTCCCACTAAATGAATAATGATGCAAACATTAGCAAAGTCGATAAGCCAGAATGGTTCATAGAACCCAAACCCCGTCAAAAGGTTTCCAGGAGTTTGGTTCCCAAATGCTGCATACCCAAAGCTTCCACAGCAGAAATAGAAGAAGGTGGTGATGAAGACTGCTGACAGAGATGCTTTCTTCATAGTTTTGTTTTCCGCTGGCGGTGACCTCAGAGTATCCTTCAGTTTTTACAACTTTCTTGTTCATATTTAGCTTATTTGATTGATAAAAGATAGAAATATGAATACACTATAAGCAACAAGAACATGTCACTTACCTGTATCTCAAGAAGAATTGTGGAGAATGGATAGGCAAAAGCAATGTCTCCAAGTGCTTGACAGACCTTCCATACTTTCTTAGCTACCGTAGCTTGGGGAATCCCCGCAATGCTTCCCTTAATAGTTCCATTTTCTGAAAATTTGAAGCGCCCCATGTTGAAACTTTGGCAAAAATTTGACTAGCCAAGAGGAAACAATACGTACCAATTACTTTGGCAAAGCCAAGAGAAAATCCAACTGAGGCGTAACAAAATGACATGATTGCTGCGATTATGGAGAGCCATTCCATGTCGTGGAAATTGGGTATCTGTGAAAACACGATCTGACTAGCTCCGAAAACAAGCATATAAAATGTAACTCCATGATCACATGGAGCCTCATGGCCTTTGTAGTGATAACAATTCGATTTATGAATCGCTCTGCACTCATCAACATACAAAAATGAAGAAAATTAGAAATAGCAAAAGCATCGTGAACAGAAATATGAAAATGCTATAGCCTATAGATATTCCTAGTTGCTACTTGGTTAATGGTGTCTATTTGGTAACAACTTTAATTAGGTGGAGTTTTTTCTATGCAAAAGAATGGATGTGCTTACTTTAAGTCGGTATATATCGGACTTGCGGATGCAGTAAATACTCAACTCAATACGCACAAAAATATCCACAATTTGATGTCGAATCCCGAGGGTACTTCCCTAACTAATAATCGTGTAGGTTTTTTATTTCTTGAATAAGAATAATTGTGTAAGTACTACTACAGCTATACATGTCATTTCATTTACATATTGATCATTCTAAACGTGCATTGAACACTAGAAATAAGATTGATTAACAGGTACATTTAGTAGCAGGATGGTAGTAAAGTGGCGGAGAACTCGAATTAATCAGTACCTCATGCTGCTGGCGGCAGTCATGACATAGGCAATGTCATTACCAAAGAAGTTCGTTTGTAAGATTACCCCGCACCATAATAGACTCTTCTTTCCTGCATGCATGCGTATCATGCATTTCCCAACCATTGTTATTATACATAAACAAGATTATCATACCTGTGCCTAAATGTTAATTTATCGCAAAGAATTTAGTTCCGATGAGTTTTGAATTCAAATCTTAAGTAGCAAATTGATAAGTTTTGAATTCAAATCTTAAGTAGCAAATCAGTGAATTTAAATAATAATATGGTGGATCATATAAAGCTATCTCCCACCTTTCCGGTGCATCTTTAGCAACAGTCAATCGAATAACTAACCAACAAAAATGGCACCGCAAATTAAATCAAAATTAGCACTGGGCCCTGCATTAGTGTCTGATAATGATTTCTATCTCTTTGTGGACTTGATTTGTATACTGGTATGAAATAAAATAAAAAAAAAAAAAATCAAACCAGCGCATAACAATTAATTAGTTATTAACAATCCTTAAAATTTGATTGTGAACCGTGATGCTATTTCTTTAAAGATTTAATCATGCCGATAGTGAACCTAAGAACACGGCTCAGGCTGGTTTCTAGACATATATTCCGACCGGAGCTCAACAAGATAGTCGAGTTAGAGAGGCGGTGCACTTGATGCAGGTGCTAGAGACGGAGCAGGTGGCAAATTAAATAGCTCTAACTGTTAAATTAACCATTGTTCAGTTCATCTGGTTTGGTTTTTATAGTAAAATACCGTCGAGCATGTTAGAGTAAGCTCTTCTCAAATGGCCTTGTCGTCTTCTCCAGTAATGTATGCAATGAAGGAATTAAAAAGGGGGTCAGGCATGCTGCTTCTGCAGCAGCTGCGGAAGACAAAGCAAATACCACTGCTCTTGACTTTTACCAAGAAATCAATAAATTTAATCAAGTGACGTCCCATCCCCAGAACAGAGAAAAGGAAACAATAATGCTACGCCTACCGTAGTTTTTCCAATGAGAAATCATGCCTATCTGACCCAACGGTCAGAAAGAGAGCGATTTTAAAACTTGGGTTAGTAGCGGGTTGGAAAAAGGGATCCGGTCTCCTCCTCACACGGGATATATCTCGCCGGATTTGCACACGAAATACAAAGCATTTTCGAAAAGGTAAAGATCAGCCCTAATGATAAGTTGATGCTGTCAAAATCTCGTGTGAGAGGATGATAGGCTTCCAGTTCCAACCACCATTTCTAATCCAAATGTTAGAATTGTCAAATGAATTTTTGGTCATTTATAATCCAAATTTGTCACGGTGGTCCACGTTGAAGTAGGGTACGGCACGAAGAAAGGAAAGGAGAAAAAGAAAGGGGAAGAGTGTGGGAAGTGAAAAGTCATCATTAGAGCAATTAGGTAGATATATATCGATATAAGAAAAAAAGAAAAGTAGGTAGACATGTTTTCAGTCAATGAGTTGAATGTTTGTTGTTTACCTAGATAAAACTTGACAGCCTTGGTATAGGAACGATTCCTGATAACACCAAATTCAGGATCAGGTGATCTGTAGCAGTCTGATAAGAGGAAAACAGATACAACCGTGATCCCTGCTAGACTAAGCAGAGCTATGGGTCCTGCTATCCAGCCAAGCTGAGCAGTGCTCCATGCCAATGAAAGTACTCCTGAACCGATTACCGCTGTTATTACATGCGCTATTGCTGTCCAGCAACTCCCTTTATCACCCCACCACAAGAACAACACCAAAAATAAATAAATTTCTCGGAAACTAGAAATAATTTTGCACCCTTTTGTAAAATCATTCAAAGAGATCATATATGGTGCAATTTACACTTGATTAAAGGTTTTTCATGACGAAAATGATCGTTGAATAAACTAACCAGTTCTCTTGAAGTGATCTGAAGAAGATGATGACGATCGTGGTGGTGCTTGTTGGCATTCGAGAAGTGGAACCAGATCATGATCATCATCTTGGTGTAATGGTCCTTCTTCTCCCCCCATGACTAACTAGCTAGCTAGTTTATGTGGTGCTTTACAAATTTCAGAGAAAAATAATTAAAATGAGGATTGTTTTTGTGTTTCGATCAATAAATTATGAAAGGAAGTCATAATTTAGGTTGTTGGCGTTGGCTATATTCTTCGTCATGTACTTCTTTCTTATTGGTAGGTAATAATGGAGGAATCAATGACTTAAGGGGTAGGTTTTTTTCGAATGTCCTAATTTGTAATTGAAAAAGAAAAGTATTGTCACTTGGCAAACGTTAGGACTTTTCATAAGAAGAGGCCTGCTACCAGTGACCCCACGTAGGTAAGCCTCTTCCAAAAATTCTTTTATTTTTTAATCAGTTCTTATTTAGAATCCTATTATTGGGTGGGGGCTAGGAATTTGGGAGCTTAAATTACTAATTGGAACCAAAACTGTATAGGGGAGACTAGATTTATGTAAAAGTTCAAAAATACCCTCAATTATTTTCACTTATTACCCTTCTACACTTCCATTAACTAATTACAAAAAATCTGTACAGACCGCCCCAACAAACCATGGCAAAACTGTTGTGACACATAAAAGTGGCCCAACTCACCTTTATGTGGCCCAACACATAAAAGTGGCCCTGCTCATTCCCTGCAATTGGGTCCCACCTGCCTCACTCACACGACGATTTCTAGGTAGTTTTTGGGACGGTACGTCTAGAATTATTCAACTAATTAATCTAATAAAAAAAAACTGAAAAATCATTACAAAAAAAAAACTGAAAATCATTAAAAAAAAAAAACGTCCCTCCCATTCACTCTATTATTTCTTCTTCTTCTCCTCACTTTCTTTTCTTCTTCTTCTTCTTCTTCTTCTTTTTCCATTCTTCGTTCGAAACGATTAATCGTCGATTAAAAAAAAAAAATCGTCGTCGATTAAATTCATTGTATGAAACCATGAAATCTAAGGAAAATCTAGGTCAATCTTCGTCGAATCCACCTCCTTCGGAAGCAGAGAAACCAACTTCATCAAATGAAGATGAAACTGAAGATCAAGAAGAAGTGAATGAAGGAGATGCACCAGCCGGCGAGACTCCTGATATGACAGCAATAAGGTATGAATTGAAAAACCCACTCTTTATTAAGTGTTTTATTGATTATTCAGTTTGTTTCGAAAATTTCAGGTATGAAACAACAGTTTCTGAAAATGCTTACGGCTGGGAGTTCTTGTATTCCCAGCCGTGAATAGGCTTCACGGTTGGGATCTATTGTTTTCCCAGCCGTGTATATGTTTTACGGTTGGGATATCTAAGAACTCCCAACCGTTTGTAAGCTTTACGTTTGGGATATCTAAGAACTCCCAGCCGTAAAATAGTCGATCCGTACGAGATGGAGAAATCCTATCCGCAAAAAGTTGTACCGTATATTCTCCTGTGTTCGAATTTTTTTCTTCAGCCGTAGTGTTTTCGTCTCGGTCTTTCTATCCGTAATCTTGTTTCCCAACCGTAATATTTAGTTTCCTAGCCGATTTTATATTACGACTTGGATTTTCCTAGCCGTATGTGTTACTTTACTGAATATTAAACCAGCTGTATTTTCACGTATAGGTTTTCCTATCCGTAATAAGAGTAACCAAGCCGCAAATTATGTTTCCTATACGTTATTTGTTTTACGTCTAGGTCGATTACTAAACTTCCCATCCGTAATTGTGTTTGCGTCTGGGACTATCCATTATTCCTAGCCTTTTTCAGTGTCACGGCTTGGTTTTGTCAAAATTTCCCAGCCGTTTTTACTTATCTATCTATCCAAAGAGGGGAGAAGAACGAAGGAAAGGTGGTTTATCAAGTCAATCGTATTGGAGTAAGATTTTTGAGAATTTTTGTAGTGAAACAGGTAACACTAACAACCGCGATGGAGTTGAATATTATCTTGGATTTTCAGACATACGCCAAAAAGTGGAAGAATATATGGCTTTACGTCGTATGTGGAAGCAACTTCGACTTAGAGGTGAGACTGATGGAGAAGTGGTAGCTCAAGCTAAGAAGGTATGGAGAAAATTGAAAGGTTATAATTTCAACTCGGAAGCTCAATTCGCCATCATCAAAGACTTCTTGATACATCGAAAGGGATGTTATTAAAACCAACTTTGTAATGCGGATCTATTAAGTATGTAATGGGTTTTATTGTGGTCTAATTAATGAAAGTATTACTAATTGTCAATCGTAGTATGTATTCATGTTGAAAATCAAAATTTCTAAGCTTACATATTCATTTACGGGCGGGAAATATATGTTATCCCAGCCGTAAAACAGACTCAGAAGATTCTGGATAGAATAACGGCTAGAAGATCTTAACTTCCCATCCGTTTTTCGTGTTCACGGCTGGGAATTCATCATATCCTAACCGTAATCTATTATTTACGGCTGGGTCGACACAATTTCCCAGCCGTAACAAGTACAAATTTCAGATTTTTCTCTGATTTTTAACGGATTTGAATCGATAAAATTGATGTTGGGAGTTGATAATAAGGTTACCCCGAGTTTTGTGACGAAGGGTTTCATCATTTTTCTTCAAAAAATTTCAAAAAATTTTCACCAAAATCACCATTTTTCCTTCTTCAAAATCAAAATCAAAATCAAGGAAAATGAAGTTTTGATTTCCAAAAAATTTAATCATTTGATTAGTCTAATCCATTCACTAATACTGATTAGTTAGCTTAATCAATTTAAAATAGTGCTAATCATATTAAGGGTAGATTGGGTATTACATAAAATACTAGGATAATGGGCTCTATACATTGTTATTTCATGACCTCATAAGCCCCCAAAATCCCAGCCATTTTACAGCCCCAATAATAGGATTCGTTATTTAGACGAGTCTCAAAACATTTAAAATGTAAAAAACAAAACAAACAACAACCCAAATCCCCATACAAAAAGCAGCAAATATTTCACCTACACCTTTGGGGAGAAATTGTGGGAAATTTATTTATAACATAAAACAGAAAAACCCAAGGTTGCCAATAATACTCAATCATCAGTGTCCGGCATCAAAGCGTGAATCTCCATTTTACGAGTGAGTCCGGTGTGACCAGGAGGACAGTTACGGTGAGTTGGCAGCAAAGCCCAAACTTTCTCCTTGTTATTGAACATTACAGCATACCTTGAACGAGTAGTGAATTTAGAATCAGCAAATGTCACGCATACCATGATGTAATCCCCATTGCCAGCACAACTAATGGCATGATCGTGATGTTTCCCACTGTGACGGTGATAGACGCATTTATGTGTCTATTTTCATCTCTATTGTGTATATTTTTAGTACCCATTTTTGTACTAATGTTGGTATTTTATCCCTTTGTAGGTATTTTTGGGGAATAAACATTTTTGGGAAAATCGGCTCGAAAAGTTGTCTAAATGCACCTCAAGGGACAAGTGTTATACGGACTCCAGCAGCGGATAAGGGGCACCCATGGCTATGTGTAGCCCAAATTCATCTTTAGCACCCATCTTCATCATTTGAAAATAAAAATTGGCGGGAATTTCTTTACAGAAAACAGAATTTTCAGTTTGATTTTTGGACGATTTTTAAGGAGATTCAAGGGCTGATTTTCGTTGGATTAACCCTGTTAAGGATAAACAAGTATGGTATGAGCTGTAGAATCGATTAAACAGGGATAGAAATCCGTGTTGGAGAAAAACAGTGAGAATTCATATTTTGAGTTGTTTTCGGTTTACAAAAGAGTTTATGAAGATTTTACGGCAAGATTGGAGTGTATGGAGTCCTTATTCAGTCCTGAGAGAGTTTAAGAGAGTTTGGAAACCAAGTTGACGCGTAAAGAGGGAAGAAAAATCCCGTAACTTGAGGAGAAAAAAACCGAGAATATTTATGGATTAACTCGAGAGATTTTGTGTTTGGAGGCTATATATAGGTTGATTCGAGTCATATTTAGATATACGAACAATTTGGAAGAGTTTGGAGAAGTTTAGAGCCTTAGAGAAGCGTAAAAAAATCAACTGGAGTCGATACAGAAACTTTTCTGCTGCTGC